>CAMZMU010000117.1:70371884-70834466 GCA_947311845.1 Poa pratensis
TACCTACTATGTGGTATTTCCTGCCATTCCAAGTAAATATTTCATGTGCTACCTTTAAACTATTCAAAACTTTATTACTCCTTATTTGTGTCAATGTTTTATAGCTCATGAGGAAGTATGTGGTGTTTTATCTTTCAATCTTGTCATTTACTTCTGACAGACTTTCACCAATGGACTAGTGGCATATACATCCGCTTATCCAATAATTTGCAAAAAGAGCTGGCAACGGGGTGCCCAGCCCCAATTAATTACAACTTTCATTAATAATTCTCTTCACATGTTTTGCCCTGATTTATCAGTAAGCAACTTAATTTGCAAATAGACACTCCTCCATGGTATGTGAATGTTGGAAGGCACCCGAGGATTCGGTTAGCCATGGCTTGTGTAAGCAAAAGGTTGGGAGGAGTGTCATCTATAAAGAAACTAAAATACATGTGTAAACAAAAGAGAAGAGGGATGATCTACCTTGCTGGTAGAGATAACGTCCTTCATGGGAGCCGCTCTTTGAAAGTCTGGTTGACAAGGGGGTTAGAGTGCCCACTACCATTCGTTGACAACAACAAACACCTCTCAAATACTTATTTTGTGCTCTCTATATGCTTTCGAAAACTTAAAAAGCTCTAGCACATGATTTAATCCCTGCTTCCCTCTGCGAAGGGCCTATCTTTTACTTTATGTTGAGTCAGTTTACCTACTCCTTTCTATCTTAGAAGCAAACACTTGTGTCAACTTTGTGTGCATTGATTCTTACATGTTTACTTATTGCACTTGTTATATTGCTTTATGTTGACAACTATCCATGAGATATACATGTTACAAGTTGAAAGCAAATGCTGAAACTTAATCATCCTTTGTGTTGCTTCAATGCCTTTTACTTTGAATCTATTGCTTTATGAGTTACCTCTTATGCAAAACTTTTTGATGCTTGTCTTGAAAGTACTATTCATGAAAAGTTTTTGCTTATATGATTCATTGTTTACTCTTTATCTATTTGTTAGCAAACTATAGACCATTGCTTTGAGTCACTTCATTCATGACATGAGCCTTGCAATATATTGATCAAGATTGTGTGAAAGCATGTCTCCTCAGAAATTATTTGTTGTTATCGTTTTACCTACTCGAGGACGAGTAGAACTAAGCTTGGGGATGCTTGATACGTCTCCAACGTATCCATAATTTCTGATGTTCCATGCTTATATTATACCAATTGCTACATGTTTTATATACACTTCATATCACTTTTATGCATTTTCTGGGACTAACCTATTAACAAGATGCCACAGTGCCAGTTCCCTGTTTTCTGCTGTTTTTGGTTTCAGAAAAGTACTTCTGCGAATATTCTCGGAATTGCACGAAACAAAAGGCCACGTCCCTATTTTTCCAGCCGTCACGGAGTCCGAAGGAGAGACGAAGGAGGGCGCCGAGGTGGCCAAACCACACCCGGCCGGGTGGGCCCCCTGCCGCGCCACCAGGTGGTGTGGGCCCCTCGAGCCTCCACCGACATTGCCCCTTCGCCTATTATTCCCCGAGCGAAAACCCTAAAATACCAAGTCATATTTCCAGAAGAGTTCCGCAGCGCCGCCGCCATCGACGACAAGTTTCGGGGGACAGAATCTCTGTTCCGGCACGCCGCCGGGACGGGGAATTGCCCCCGGAGTCATCTCCATCGACACCACCGCCATCTTCATCGCCGCTGCTGACTCCCATGATGAGGAGGGAGTAGTTCTCCCCCGAGGCTGAGGGCTCTACCGGTAGCTATGTGGTTCATCTCTCTCTCACATGGTGTGATCTTTATGTGATCATGTGTATTGCTAGTATCGCTGAATACATTAATAATGTTTATGCTACTCAAGTGATTTTGTCTAGTTTCTGGAGTCATTGTGACAACACGGTATCAAGGTGACAGTGTGGGTACTTGTGTGACTCTATGAATAATTTAGATATTATCATGGCTTATTCTTGGGAACTGTGGTGTTTGTTTACTCAGACTTTGAGGAGTGCTTTTGCAGCCCTACACGTAGTACTCTTGTGTTATCAAGAAGGAGAATAATCCCGAGCAGTATTTACTTGTGTTCAGTTGTGCTAATCTAGTTGAATATGTAGATGTTACTCTTTATCTATTATGCACTCTATAGGTTACTTTAATATGAACTCCGGTACTCTCCACGGTGTAAAGGTGACAGTGTGTGCACCGTGTGTGATTCCTTTATGACGTTGTGGCGCTTGTTTACTCCGGCTTGAGGTGTGCTTTTGTAGCCCTACACAATGAATGGTGTTTGTTATCCAACAAGAGAGTGTTTAAGAGTAGCTTTTACTTATTCAGTTATGAGATCATTGTTGAGAGTGTCCACTAGTGAAAGTATGATCCCTAGGCCTTGTTTCTAAGCATTGAAACACCGTTACAACAAGTTCTGCTACATGTTTGCTTGCTGCCATCTTTATTTCAGATTGCAGTTACTACTTATAATCATCCATATCACTTGTATTTCACTATCTCTTCGCCGAACTAGTGCACCTATACATCTGACAAGTGTATTGGGTGTGTTGGGGACACAAGAGACTTCTTGTATCTTAATTGCAGGGTTGCTTGAGAGGAATATCTTTGACCTCTACCTCCCTGAGTTCGATAAACCTTGGGTGATTCACTTAAGGGAAACTTGCTGCTGTTCTACAAACCTCTGCTCTTGGAGGCCCAACACTGTCTACAAGAATAGAAGCACACGTAGACATCAACAAGCAAGACAAGTACTTCAAGGCATATCGCAAGCAAAAGCAATATAACCGCAATCAACGAGAGATTATGACGAAGCTTGATCTTCCCTATCCAGAAAGCTCTGCCGAGGTCTCGGAGAAGACTTACAAGTCCGAGCACACCTATTGGTTCGGCGATGATGCCTCCTCTCTTGCCCCCTTTTGGTCGGGCAACCATGGTGAATCAAGCTCCGGTCAAGCTTTTGGTGGCGCCAATGAAGATGTTGATGATGATGTTAATGCGGAGGAGTATGTCGACGAGTGATCTCATGGGCTTCTCACTTCACTTTCTCCCTTTTTGGTGTCATGATGCCAAAGGGGAGAGAGATATCCGTGATTTGCATCCATTTGCGTTTTCATTTGCATTGCAATCGTTTTAGTTGAACTCTATTTGGTTTATGCTCGTGGAACTTTGGCTATCTACGTTATTGTATCGTGGAACTATGTTATCATCGGATTATTGTATCATGGAACCATGTTATCATCCTTTATTGTAAGGCTATGTTACTCTCGGTTATCTATCCATATGGAGAAGTCTATGTTGATCAATTATTCTCGGTTATCTATCCATATGGAGAAGTCTATGGTGAGATAAAATTTCTATCCTTTACTCACATAAATTTTTTGTGTTACATGCCTTACTATTACTTGTTTATGCCAAGTTAATCATTTACCTTTTGCTAGTGCTTGCTTCAAGTATCTTGTCTATCCTTTTGGCATGATAACACTAGTATTATTGTTGGCTTATAAAATCAAGGGGAGCTTCAATTAAAACATTGCCTATGCTTAAATTAGATATCTTTTTGCAAATCCATATGTTGTCATCAAACATCAAAATGGGGGAGATTGAAAGGACATAGTCCACTAATCTTGTTTTGGTGTTTGATCACAACACTTGGAGTGTTTAACCATCCGCTAAGTGCTTACAGGAAAACTCAGGTTTTATGTTAAAGTGTTAAAGCGTATCTCTCTCTATACAAAAGGAAGAAAATATAACGATGGAGAACGCAGTTTAGTGAAGCCCTGAGAGGCCGGCCTCCAGGCCGTCCAGGCCAGATTTCCAGGCCGGGCGCATCGGGCACCCTGCCGGCCTCCAGGCCAGCCTAGGCCGGGTCCTAGGCCGGGTGGCTCGGGTGGGTGGCCGGCCTCCAGGCCGGCTCCTCGGAAGACCATGTGCAGTGCGCGTGAGGCCGGCCTCCAGGCCGGCCAGGCCGGGTCCCAAGGCCGGCCTCCCTGTACTCCTTCAAACGGTCAAGAATTAGGAGGAGCTATAAATGCACCTCCACCTACCTTTGGACAGTAGCTCGCCCAACATTGAAGAACATCATTATTGCAAGCTCAAGAATCACTAGATCTCCCAATCCCTCCACCCAAACTCGTTGATTCTTTGGGGATTGAAGGAGAAAGCCCGGATCTACATCTTCACCAAGCCGATTTACATTTCCCCCCTCATTCACTTGAGGACCATTTGCTAGGGTTTCCATTGGGGAAACCTAGCCCCTTGTTGTACTCACTTGTTGTTCTTGTGACAGATTGTAGCCGTTCGGGAGCCCCCAATCCAGTTGTGGGTTGTGCTCCGGATTGTTGTTATAAATGCTCCGGACTCCGCCTTGAAGGTTTCCGATAGTTGAAGGTGAACCAAACCTTTGTGGTGCGGTTCATCGGAGAAGAAGGTGAATCCTTTGTGGCTGTTGAGCCATTGTGTTGGCTCACACCTCTTCAACGAGACATACTCCCCTAAAAAGGAGGAACTCGGGAATACATCCGTGTCTCTGCGTGCTTTCACTTCGGTTACCTCTATCCTTGTTTACCGTCTTTACTTCGTATATCTCGTTTAGTTGCTAGCTTGTCATATAGGTAAATTCACCGTAGTTGCATATCTAGAGAATTTACTTTTCATGTCAAGCCTAATTTGAAAAAGAACTAAAATTGAAATAGCACCTATTCACCCCCCCCCCCCCCTCTAGGTGTCATACGATCCTTTCAGTGTTGTTTAAAGTTTTCTTAGAGTTAGACTTATTTTGTCACATCGACACATTTCCTTTATCTTCTCAAACTGTGATTTAAAATATATGTAAAACGTCAACAAAATATGTACATTTTTAACAATATTTTTTAGATCAATAGTGTTATAATTATGTATAAATAGGTATACATGACCATGGTTACATTTTTACTTATGCTAGTTATACTCGAAAATGTTATTGTGAGATAGTATATAAAACATATCTAACAATGGTGGCACAGTCGGTTTTATTGCTAAAAAGAGGTATACCCCATACTCTTCATACAAGATCAGTTATCATAAGTAAAAAAATTAGTATAACTACAAGATTAGTTTAAGACAAGAATTTTCAAAACAACTTTGGAGATAACTTATTTAACCGATGGGCAAACCAATCTACCTGTGTTCCTTAATATAATACGTTTTGACAGTTCAATTTAAACTTTCATAACGTCTTATATTAAGGAACATAGGTAGTAGAATAGAGTCTATATAGAAATAGCAACATAAAAGGTGTGGCCTGATATCTTCCCTTTTCTTTATTTTCCATATTTTTTTAAAATTCCATCCATATTTAGCATTGTGATGTCATTTTATGCGCAAATCAATAGCTTTCAAGAGGGTATATAAACAATCATTTATCCATTTTAATAATTATGTCCTCACATCATTGAAAAATCAAAGATACAATACAATTATAGTTAGACCATATAAATATACAAAGACAAATTAGAACCATATAACAGTCTATCGCATACCTAGAGTTAGTATTAGTCACCCAATATAATAAGCAAGGGCGGAGCTACGGTTGCTGCCAGGGCCCGTCGCCCCTAGCCCATTCAAAATCTGTGAAGGAACCCTTCATATTTGGCACATTTGCCCCGACCCAATTTCTGCCCAAATCCTTACTATTTTAGCCCTCTCAGCCCATTTGCCCCTAAAGGATGGCCCAAACTCCGCCACTGATATTTAGTTAGATTGATAATTAGCTATTGCATAAATAGTTGGTTTCCTACTAGACTCGATCTTGGCCTTATTTTTCGTTTGGAATAAATGATTTTGCGTAGTCTTCACCAAAATAAGCCAAACTTTCTCGTACGGAGATTCTTTTTTGACATACGGCCATTCAAATTGTTCAGAAAAGACTATCCTTTGAGAGAAAGACAAAGCAAGGCGATCATGACGCGAAGCGCTTTTCAGCTGGCAGAATCGGGTAATTTTCCTTGTGCAAAACATTTATAGATATCCGTCAGATAAGCACTAGTACCAATCATTAAAACCATATGTGAATATTTGACCCCCCCCCCCCATCCAGGGTCGAAGTCTTACATATGGATTTAAATTTATATATCGTAAGCGATATGTTATACTCCCTCCGTCCCAAATATAAGATGTTTTAGACTTTGTCCACATATACATGTACACAAATATATCTAGACACATTTCATGTGTATGTTCACTCATATGTATATTTATCTAGATAACATGTGTAACATCTAAAACATCTTATATTTCGGAACGGAGGGAGTAGGCTATAACACATATGAAGAGATCCATTTGTATTCGATTGGGAAGGTTTAAATTGGCCAATCCGTAATAGTGTAAGCACTAGTACCAAGCATGTGCATGTTATGGTATGAAATCCATGGTCACGCTCGAGGCGTGACAATGCATCACCATATATCAGAGTCGAAGAGAAGATCGAGCCACCACAAAAAAAAAAGAGTCCAGATGACCAGACAAAACGATGATGAGCATGCTTAGCTAGTATGTAAAAATATACAACCCCAATACATAGACACCGAGGTGGATGCTACGAAGTACGGTAGCTGACTCAGGCGGCGTTGAGGTCAACCGGGTCAAGAAGTTGCTGCCCATGGGCGGTGTCGCCAAGGAAGCCGGCGTGCGACAGCAAGGCCCAGAGGTGCGTCGTGAGCTCCCCGTTCCCCTGGAGGTGTATCCGGTGCTTGGCGGCCGTGGTGGACGCCGACAGGTGCAGGAAGAAACCAGCCCAGAACCTGCTGAGGCGCTTCCACAGGTCCCCCCTGTCGGCGCAGCTCTCCATGAGCTCCGTCGACAGCATCGCGCCCATCTGGACGATCGACGGGCCCTTCTCCTCGTCATCTCGCGGCGGCACCGGCGCCGGCGTCATGAGCTTGTGGTGGATCTTTGCCAGAGTGCCGCACCTCGCCAAGTCAATGATGGCCTCTTGGCGCACCTTGTCCAACACCGTTTTGACGACAAGGCCATTGTCCGGGACCAGCGCCTCCGTGGCCAGGTAGGCGCAGTAGTTGGACAGGCTCACCGCGGTGATGTAATCCGGCCAGACGGCCTTGAGCTCCCGGTTGGAGTCGCCGGTGAACTCCGGCGTTTCCAGGGTGTACAGGTCGCCTTGGGAGCTGGCTTCCTTCAGCAGCTTGATCTGGCAGAGACTGGTCGCGACATGCCAGACCAAAATCTTGTGCGTGTCGCCCTTGAGCTTGACGTGCATATCTTCGATGGAGGATCGCAGTGAGCCGTTGGTGTCGGCGAAGGCATTCTTGTAATGAGAAATCAATGTCTCGCTGCTCCTTCTCTGGGGCGAAGACGGTGAACCTTTTTCGGGCTGCGCTTCTTTCAGTACTTTCTTCAGTGAATCAAATATCGTCCTCCTAACATTGCTCTGCAGCTTGACCGATCTGTGAAGGAAATTTCCAGAAATATTTATGTTATTTCCAGAAATATTCATGTTCATACTTATTTTTAGAAATTTAAGTGGTTAGACAGTCACAACATTTGCGAACGATACCCTCGACTCTTTAATCTTGTCTGAAACAAACATGTTGGCCAGCACATTTTAGGTCACACCATTGTTGGTCACCACATGGAGAATTGACATGGCTTTGTTAGATCAAAGTAGCTTGCACAGCAGATTGCGCGCAGCGGCAATACTAGGTCGTGGTTCGGCGGCCAGGATTTGCCATTGACCGACGGCTCGCCAAATCCACGTCCATTATTAGATAGTAAATTTATCTTCTGTTTATGTAGGATGATTAATTGTTATATGGATCTACCGATAGGGGTCGGATTAATCCAACCATCCAATTTCTAGAAAAGGACATTCGCATCAAAATAGAAGGGTGTTATAGGAGACGTACCTTGAGCGAAATGGTCCGGTTTTGGTGGTTTCAACTGAAGCAGCCATCATTAGCAGGTTGTGCTGTTGGATGTTTTCATTCCATTTGCCCCTTTGAATGACCCGGAACATGATCCTCGCCACTTTCTCGGTCATCAGGCGGTGCAGCATCGGGATCCAGCCTGGACGCTGTTGCAGCCGGATGTAGTGGCACATGATCACCACCTTGGTCCACTGCGACAGTATGAAGACGCCAATCTCCCAGAGCTCTCTGCAGACCAAGATCAAGATGATGGTGCGCGTGACCAGCTCACCGTGAGTAATCGTGGCGAGGCGGTCGCCGGAGGTGAGGGCATCGATGGCTGGGGGCAGTTCACGGACGGCGTAGGCCAGGTACATGGCAGCCGAGGTCATGAGGAGCGACAGCATGAGTCTCTGTGTAGGGAAGCCGGCGGCGAAGACGACGGAGTGCTTGCTGTAGGAGAAGTCTTGAAGGAAAGAGAGCTCCACCTCCGTGACGCGGAACGCCCGCTCGTAGTTCTTCGTATTTTCGTCCAGGACCAGGATCGCTTCCGAGACGAGCTGCCGCATGGCTGCGTCCTTGGCTTCCGGTATGGGAAAGTCGAAGAACCGGCGGCGCAGCAGCTTGTACAGGGCGAAGGAGAGGCAAACATCCTTGAACTTGTCGTCGGAGTCCCTCCCGAGAAGCTTGTCGCCGCTGTCACAGCGGCTCCACACCCTCTCCACGGTGATGAGCTCCTTGGGCCGCGTCCTGTCCAGCTCGGACTTGAAGCTGGGCGTTCTGACCTGCATCTCCTGCTCGTCTTCCCCAAGGACCAAGTACCTGTACCCGACCATGGTGGCAGGGCAGGCGTCGACGGCGGCGTGCTGCTTGGACGCCATGTAGTCGCCGACGAGTTTCATGTTGTCGGCGCTGGCGCCGGATGCACCGTCGGAGGAGACGTAGTACCAGATGATGCGCGAGGCGTGGATGGACCAGATGAGCCAGAGGGGCACCTTGAGGTAGGAGGCCGTGTTGGCCCGGAGCTGGTTGGCGGACCAGAGGGAGGTGAGGAGGTCGACGGTGGACATCTCCTGGGGCTTGTACGGCCGACCGATGCTGACGCTGTCCTGCATGGTGACGATGAGCACGGCCCATACCATGAACAGGTCGTTCGAGGCGGAGCCTTCGACGGAGGAAGACGGCTGCATCAGACCGAGGCTGTAGGCGACGGAGTAGTGGCTGAAGATCCGCACCAGCTGCACGCCGGGGTTGACGTGCCGGGAGGAGAGCATGCGGGGACCGACAGAGCCCACTGCGTACTTGAGCAGGAGCAGACATGTCGACGCCACCACCCAGAACTCCACGCTCGCTGCACGGGTCGACGGGTCGTGCCGGAACAGCCCTCGCACGGTGTCGGGGATGGAGACGAAGAACTCCTCCACGGCGTTCGCCATCTTGCTAATGCTCGGCTCCCCCCGTCTCTCCTTAGCGGCAACTACGATGCGTGTTTCCAGACGAGGCAAATACAACAGTTACGGAGTATAAAGAGTACGTATGTACTTGTACTATATGTTCTACGGACGGCTTACTTCCAGTAAACTACACAAAACTACCACAATCGTGTACTAGGGGTAGGTAACAGATTGCACAAAACGACCAAGATTTCTACTCCCTCCGTTCCAAAATAGAGGACTTCCATTTATCTAAATATGGATGTATCTAGACTTATTACACATCTAGATACATTTGTATGCAGACAAATGGAAGTCATCTAATTTAGAACGGAGGGAGTACTACTGTATTCCTTTTCTAAAAAACAACCACTTCTCTGGCAAAGCGCTGCAGTTTAATTCACGACCCTCTGAGAGCGTTTATGACTGGTGGAGCCTATCTGTCAACAAAAACTTGTTAGTACTATATGTTCTACACTTCAGACAGCTTATCAAGAGTAAATTGCATAAAACTATTACATCTGAGTTAGGTTTGAGGTAATAGATTACAGAAAACTATTACATTTGGCTTAGGAGTAGTGTTTTTGTTGAAAAACAACCTACTAGTGGAGCTCGTCCGTCAGCAATAACCTAGGAAGAGGCACGGCCGACAATAGCGGTGGCGGTGAAATCAGACATAATTGTATGCAATGCGTAATGAAATGCACAAATAGACTGCTTAATTAAAATACTAAAGATGATCAAGATGAGTTATGAACTGTTGAACAGATGGGAGACAACTTGCAACTACAAATGGACATATTTGTAAATGACTTGGCTTGGTTATAGTCTAAGTCTTTCCATAATACATTCGGAGCATCATCTTGATTTTATTATCTTTTACTTGGTTTAGTCTGCAGTAGGTTGAACAAAATAAGGTAGGAAAATGGAACTGGCTATGGATGCAAAAATGCGAGATGCTCCAATTAGTATGAGGAAATAATTGTTAGTGTTTAAAACTATAAGCTTTAATATATAACGTGAAGATGATTGAGTGCCATGAAAAAATGACTGAGCGCTCTCAGATATTTAACTTTATTTTACACAAAGAGGGTGGCTTCGAAGTAGATAAAAGACTTGATTGGCTATAGTCTGTGTCTTCTTAAATTACATTTCGAGCATCATTTTCTTCTTCTTATCAGGAGTTGATTCGCAGTAGGTGGAGTATCGTTTGACCATGAACTTCCTTGAATGGAGAGAACCGATGACTTCCATAATACAAATGGCAACTGCTTCTGCACATAGAAACACAAACCAAATAAAATGACACTTCCCAATGTCCTCCCAGCTAGCGCGTATTTACTTGTTTAACTTATAAGGCAACATTGCTCGAAAACCCTGTGCTACTACAATCACTGAGTTCGAAAATGAGTCATGGAAGAATCTTGTAGAGATAGAAAGTCTCCTCTTTCGTTAATTGTGCGAAGGACAATTTGAGTCTAAAATCAGTTTAAAAAAAACAATGATCCACATGTTGTTAGCGTAGTCGCACTATCTCTCTTTTTCCGCTCACAGACATCTCTCACGTAAACCAGTCCGATCATGTTGATAATTGACGTAGCCGCGAGCGCTGGCTGTCCCCCTCTGGGCAAGGTGCAAAGGTTTTGCTGATTTGGCTCTTTAGCTTAACATATGAAAGTAAGTTTCTTAGTTCCAGGTGATATGTTTGTGAAATATCATCCCATCTATTTGTGAGCAAATAGAATAAGCCATATTTTGCACTATGTAGTTGCTCATTTCGATCATCGGCTTGTGCGTACTTGTAAGTAATTAATCTATAAATTCCACGAGAAAATAGGACGTATCATGATTGTTTTTGTATGACACAGCGACCTAAAGGCATAAATGGCATAGTAATTATCGAATGAGCATATGCAGAGGCCTGGCCAACTATAGCGGTGACATCACACATACTCTTATGTATTGCGTAAGGAAAACACACAATGTACTACTTAAACAATAGGATGGTCAAGATGAGTTATAGAACTGTTGAACAGTTGGGAGATAACTTGCAGCTAAAGAATGACAATATTCGTAAATGACTTGGCTTGCTTATAGTCTACGTCCTTCTGTGATACATCTGGAGCATCTTCTTGGTTTTACTATGACTTGACTTGGAGCATTCTCAAGTCTTAGCTTTATTGTACAACTGTCCTTCTAAATAACATTAAGAGTATCTTCTTTTCTTATTATCCTTGAGTATCGTGTGGCCATGAACTTCCTTCAACCAACCGAAGAGCCGACGACTTTCATGCTCCAAATGGAAGCTGATTGTCTCTGCTTCCGCACATAGCCACACAAACCAAATAAAATGACTTCCCAAGTTCCTCATAGCTAGCGCGGGGGTCTTCATATATACTTGTTTAACTTAGAGGCAGCATGTCGCTCGAAACCCAAGTGCTAGTACAATCATCTCCTCCCAGCTAACCCATATTTACTTGTTTAACTTAAAAGGCAACATGTTGCTCAAAAACCCAGTGCTACTATAACCACTGAGTTCGAAAATGAGTCATGCAAGTCGAGATAAAAGGTCTCCTCTTTCGACGGTTGGGTGTGGGTATTAATTGTGCGAAGGACAATTTGAGTCTCAAAACAGTTAGAAAACATCGAGTCACATGTTGTTACCATTATCTTTTTTTTTTGTCACAGACATCTCTTACAAAAGACAAGTACGATCAAGTTGATAATGTACCTAGCGGCCAGCTGGCTGTCCCCTCTGGGCAAGGTGCAAAGGTTTTGCTGATAATGGCTCTCTAGCATAACACAAACATGAAAATAGCGAGTACTTATTATGACTGAAATTTACAATATATTATTTATGATATACTATGTTCTTAGTTCCAAGAGATATCTATATGAAATATCATCCCATCTATTTATGAGCAAATAAAACAGCCATGTTTTGTACTATGCAGTTCCTCATTTTGATCATCGGCTTGTTAACTCATGCAGTAAAATCTCTTTCCATATTTTTTTGAAAAGTGGGAATTTGATAAAGATTTATTGTTCCTGATTATCCAGATGTTATATGCGTCAAGTTGATGTACAGGCCGGGGCTACTTCCCCCTTTTGGAAAAAAAATCGAGATGATCCAAGAGGAAAGAATAATAACATAGACAAAGGCAGACTTGTCTTCAGCTTAATATTTTCAATAGTCTCTAGGACTGATAATTTTCAGGCTCTCCGAGGGTAGACATAGTCCCAAAAATTAGAAGCAAAGGGGCAGTCCCAAAACAAATGAAACAATCTCTCTTCTTGTTGAAATGAGAGGGTGGAACATTCATAACATTGTAGATCAAAGCACTCAAGCAACAGATTCCTTGTATTTAATCTATCATGTAACAACAACCAGAAAAAATGGCTGACAAGAACTTTTCGTGCTTGTTTGAATCCAATTAAATTTCTATAAGCTTTGAGAAGAATAAAAGTGTGAACCCCAGATGTAAGACCAAACATCAATATTTCCTCCTTGGACAATTAATGTTGCCTGATCACACGGGAATCTCCATTTGCAGAAACTCCTTATATGCTTGTAACATTTAGAGCATCTTCTTTTCTTATTATCCTTGAGTATCGTGTGGCCACGAAGGTCCTTCAGCCAAACCGAAGAGCCGACGACTTTCATAGTTCAAATGGCAACTGCTTCCGCACACACTACATCACGGTTGAGTTTTAGGGGCACTTAATAGTGCCCCTAAATGTCACTTTTCTGCCCCTAAAAGTATTTGGGGCACTTTTTTTAAGTGCCCAATTTACTTGTGTCTCTAAAAGTTTTAGGGGCACTTTATATTGTGCCCCAAGAAGTGCCCCTAAAAGTATTCATTAGAGGCACTATGGAAAGTGCCCCTACATTTAGGGGCACTTTGAGGAAGTGCCCCGAAATGTATTTAGTGGCACTTTGATGAAATGCCCCTAAATACTTTAGGGGCACTTTGAGGAAATGACTTTGAGGAAATGCCTCTAAATACATTTAGTGGCACTATTTCAAAATGCCTCTAAATGTATTTAGAGGCAGTTTGATTAACTGACCCTAAATCAATATAAGGTCTTTCCTAGCAAATTCAATTCGAATCTGTTATTCAAATCACAGCACTCAATTCGAATCAAATTCTAAACATCACAACAATCTGTTATTACAGCACCAGTTTCTAAATAGTAATCTGTTATTACAGCACCAGTTATCACAGCACGAGCATCAATTCGAATCAAATTACTTGTACCACTAATCATCACCAGTTTCACAGCACATCACAGGTGAAACCTGAAAACAAAAGCACAAAGCTTCACTTCACAGTGCACCGGAAACTTCACTCATGCACTGTGTTCCAAATACTAATCATGCAGTCTCTTTTTCATGCTCCCATACAAGACCATCAGCGTTACCTGTAAAAAGTGGTTGTAACCACTTGGAAAGATTAGCTAGGCACAGCTCTAATATGCAAACAAGTACCTCTGTATTTGTCTTGCACGCTAGAGAAACTGATTTGTAATAGTAAAATTGTGCAATACTGCATCTACAATTCTAGTAAGCCAGGCAGAAGATTAAATGTTCCATACCAGAAATATTCCTTGTCTAAATGGTCCTGCATAGATAGAATGGATCGGGGTTTGCTAGGAAGGAAAATGGATGGTGTGTCCTTGCGGTCAAAGTATATTTCCGAAGAGAACAATTCTTAGACGTGTAAGTATTTTGATCGAACGAATCGGTGGGACGCATAATTGTTCCTGGACACACAGAAAGACATCATGACACAACAGAGAAGCAACCTTACCGAGAGACATGCACAAAATGTGAATACTGTGACCTTGACTCGAGGAAGAGAATAGTAGAAGTAAAAACCTGCACTTGAAACACAATGGCATCACATAAGAACTCAAGTTGGTAATGAACTTATCACACAGGGAATGGAAGCAAAACATCAGGCTTTGGGTACTCTCCCGGTACATGTCATATAGCTACAGAACATACCAATGCTGACATGTTACAACAAGAGCAACATATAAGCTCCAAACCTTTGGCATGAAGCATGATATCATTTTCCTACTTAGTAGGTTACTGACACAACTGACAGGTTCCTAATAAACCTATCAAGCATATACTCGGTACCATAACAGAAGTAAGGTTTGAAAATTCTCATGGGACAATAGAACCAGGACCAAATATAACTGAAAGTTAGACAAAAGTCTGAATCTGTAACAAAATCACAGCAACATGGGATTTATCCGAGAAACATTTAGCCTACATATGACCGTCTGGTGATCTGATGTAAATATCAGATCCAATCAACCAACTTGATATAGGGTCATAGTAAAAGAGTATTAGAGGGACACTTATTTTGGACTACAGGTGACATGTACTGAGGATATTTGCACAATTTTTTCGATCATATTCTCTTCCCCTTATCTATTATTGCCTCTAAATGCTGCAACAAGCAACTGGCTGTCTGAACATGCTTGATTACAATGGGAAACTATTGAATGAATGGCTACCAACCTTGATATAGTATACAAATGTCCTCTTGCGTCCTGCGGTATCCTTGAATTATCATCAAGTGGATTGTGAACTCCAGGGTATTCTGGACCAAAGGACAGAGTATGGATAACATGACTAATGTTGACATGGCTTAACCCTTCAAAAATCTGCATGCAATAGGTGGATAAACATCATCTATAGGAAATGATCAGCTGAAAACTGTACTGACAGTGCAATGAATAGATAAGAACATATATAGTAAGCACAGGGAGAGCCCACTCTGGATTACTATGAGGTTGACAACCGGCCAATTCCAGTGGTTTCTGTTGACTCCTTCATTCATAAACAAACAGAGATCGACTCAATCAACTTGCTAGGATCAACATTCAACATTTGACGCAACAATCCGTTGGATTGGCAGCACCAATAAATGATCATATATATATTTGGAGCACACGCCAGATATATACTGAACCAAATAAAATGCATGGAAATACTATATACTGAAACCAACAGAGATTAGCTTGATCGATCAATCAGAATTGCGGCTTCAACACTTAATCAACACAACAATCTCGACTTGGTCTATCAGATTTGCTAGAATATTCAACAATCTATTAATGCAACGATGAGGTCAGATCAGACCAGATGGATTAGCACTGCAGCACCAATTAAAAATAATTAATGATGATATATTGAAGTGGCAGCGCAACATTTAACGCAATGATTAGATGAATTATCAGAAAAGATAGTGGAACTGCCGAAAAAAATCAGTTAAGCATGTCCTGAGGCACAACAACCGTATCCATGGCATCTATATTGAGCTGATCATGCTCAACAGACATGATTGCAATCAAAACATCACCCAAAATATTATCCAAAGGCACATGGGCAATTAAGCATGTACAACAACATGGCACATACATTCAGGACCTATTTTGAGTGAACCATGCTCCACAAGCATGATTTTGACCACCAAATGATCCACAAGTAATCAGAAATGTCTAAATCATCATCTACACCATCACCAGATCAGAAAACAGTAACATAACTTAACTAACAAAATAGACAGAAGAAAATCTTCAGTTAATACCACCACAGACAGCACCACCAAATCAGCATCCCCACCAAGAGCTAGTTCATCATCAGGATGAAACAGAGCAGCACTAGAACTGCTAGAATAGCTACGACAATATCACTGCACAACAAGGGACGCCAGGATAAGGCAGAGAGAGTAACCAAGAGGAGAGACAAAGGAGCACGTACCAAACGCGCGGCGCCGCAAGCAACGTGCCGTGGCGAGGCAGGGCCCACGCCACAACGGCGGAGGGCACCGCGAGGACGACGAAGACGACGACCACCGCGGCACGGCGGCACAAGGAGCACTGGGGGCGCATCGACCTGCGCCGGGCCACGACCGGCGGCAGCATCGCGTCGAAACCATCCTCACGGAGCTACCATTTAGACTTGTTTGACGAAGTAAAAATTGAGGCATATACTTTCTTGTTTGCATAGGCCGGTGCATGATCCGCAGCCTTGAACCGCTTTGCCTCCCCTTTCTTCCCATTCTCCAACTTCTCAGTAGTGTCTGCTATAGCAGGAGCAGCAGCAGCATGCTTACTGCCACTTAGCCCGTTCTTCTTATCCTTCTTCTCCTTCAACTTGCCTCTCTCCTCCTCCATCCTCTGCCTCAACGACGCTACCTCCTCCTCTGTCCCATTGATGGGCAACTTGTCGGCCTCCTCGAACTCCTTATGGCACACCAAACACCCGGCGCCTTGACCTCCTTGAGCGCCTTGACGCTGAGCACGTGGCCACATCCTCGGAGCGCGAGGAACTGGGACTTGCCGTTGAACTCGAAGCCGGAGACGGGGCACTGGAACCGAACCTCCTGGTCGGCGGCGCCGGGCTTGGGGTGCAGGTGGATGGGGATCATGTCCTTGAGCCCACGGATGTGCGAGAGCGCCTTGGGCAGGCGCTTGTGGAGGAGCGCCTTGACGAGGGGCTCCTTGTTGAAGAGGTTGTCGAGGCGGTCGACGACGGCGGGGGCCGCGAGGGGCTCCCCCGAGAGCGCGCAGCAGGTGAAGCGGGAGAGGCGCGCCTCGTTGGGGTCGGCCTTGTCGGGCTTCTTCCCGAGGTACATGGAGAGGTAGCAGTCGCGCGACTCGGCGCAGGTGGACCCGCCGTCGCCGCCCCCGCCGCGGGCGCGCGGACGCGGAGGTTGAGGGAGCCGGACGGCAGGAGGGAGGCGACGGGGGCGGAGAGCGCGAGCGGGCGGCCATCGGAGGTGAGGTAGAAGGAGGAGGGTGGGAGGGCGAGGGAGCGGAGGAGGTCGGAGACCGGGAGGTTGGACGCGACGGTGAGGTACCGCGGCGGGAGGGCCAGGTCGTCGAGGCGGAGGATCACGGACCGGGTGGCGGGCGCCATGGCTGGTGCGGGGCTAGGGTTAGGGTTTCGACGCTGGTGCTGTGGATTCGAGAACGGAGACGAAGGGGATCGGGATGGTTTGGTGCGGCTTGGCCGGATTCCTATGGGAAAGCTGGACGCGGAGGGAGACGTCAAGTCTGACGTCTGTACCGACGTCGAACGGCAGCACGCTGTGAGTGGGCTGGGCTGGTTTGGGGAACTGGGGATTTTAAGATTTTCGGATAACGGGTTACCAGTTTGGGCTCGATTCGACTCGGGCCGGCTTAGAAATAACGCTTCTCCCGCTAAAAAAAATACACTCGAAAATTAAGTTGGAGATTATGTCACAATATCTTGCATGCTAGATTGAATATCAAGCGAAATAAAGTGGATTTGCACACCAGATGCCACGGCGGATGAAGATGGTGGCCGTCTATTTCTTGAACTGCAACTTTTCTAATTAAATAATATAAAGAAAATTCTAAATGCAACTAAAACACCAGAAAATACATAAAACTTATATATAGGTATAATAAATATTAAGGAGCTCTTTTCATTTCTACTAGAAGGATCACGCGCGGAGAAATTTTTCTGGTGGTGTTTTTTTAGCATGAAATTAGTTGTGTAGAGCCTACCTAACTTATTCATGTAGGAATCCTAGAAATTGTATTTAGTCAATCCTAATGCTTACTAGTATTACATCAGTAGTTTTGGAATGTAATGATGTAATATCTGTAATTTGGCAGGAATTTGATGAAGACTTCACCCAAACCTACCTGACAGAGTTCATCAATGAAGGCCAGTTCAATCAAATCTTAGTTGAGTCAGCTACAAGCAAGAAAAGGTACATGGTCAACTTGAAGAGAGTTGAGGGAACCAATAAGGCTGTTCTGTCTGGTGGATGGTCTAAAACAGCTAGGAGGTTTAGGTTGAACGAGGGAGGGATCTACATGTTCGGCTTCATCGAATGTCCCGCTATGGTCTCAATCTTATGATCTCGTCCTTGTGAAGAGGTTCTGAAGTCAGTAGTAGTAACTATGTGGTAAGGAATGTAGTGTGTACTCCTTTTAAGTCAGTAGTAGTAACTATGTGCTAAGGAATGTATATGTGGACTCGTTTTAAGACTAAGTTGTTGTAATATGGATAGTGAACTGCTAAGTTATGCACTGCTAAGTTATGGACTGTACATAGTAACTATGTGCTAAGTTATGATGTGAACTTTGGTAGTAGTAACTATGTGGTAGTAGTAATTTGATGTTAACTGCTAAGTTATGGACTGTAATATGTTGCTGTGATTTGAACTGTAGTAATTTGATGTGAACTGCTAAGTTTGTTTTGTATTTGCAATGATATGATTTCGGGTATTGAGCTTTAGGGGCACTTTGAGAATATGCCCCAAAAGTTATGACATTTAGGGGCATTTCATCAAAGTGCCCCAAAAACTATGTCATTTAGGGGCATTTCATCAAAGTGACCCAAAAGCTATGCCATTTAGGGGCACTTTGCTAAAGTGACTCAAAAGATATGACATTTAGAGGCACTTTGTCAAAATGCCCCTAATTATTAGCTTTTGGGGCACTTTGAAAAATGCCCCAGCCAAAGTGCCCCTAAAACTATACCGTGGTGTAGTGACATAGCGACACAAACCAAATAAAATGACTTGCCCAGTTCCTCCCAGCTGCTAGCGCGCGAGTCTTCATATAAACTTGGTTAACTTAGAAGGCAAAATGTTGCTGGAACCCGGTGCTAGTACAATCATTGAGTTAGAAAATGAATCATGGAAGAATCATGCATGTCGGGATTAAAAGTCTCCTCTTTCGAGAGGTTGGGTGTGGGCATTAATTGCGCAATCGACATTAGTTGAGTAAAAAGCATTTGAGTCACATGTCATTAGCCTGGTCCCAGCATCTCTCACGTAAAAAAAGGATCGGTCAAGTTGATAATGCACTCGTAGCGGCCAGCCAGCTTCTCCCTCAGGGCAAGGTGCGAAGGCTAGCTAGCATATTGCTGCTCCAATCAGAAGGTCCACTGTCGTTGTATACAGACAACAAACGTTTTGACCAGAGGTACGCGCGTCCTTTGGCTGGGCAGCCATGGACGGCTTCTGACTTCTGAGTCTATGTCAGGTGCGAGCTTCTCTCTTCCACCTGCGTTGCTCCGTGGCCGAAACAAAACGACAGTCTCGTCTTGCAGGCGCACACTCCGGCTCATCCTGCAGTCAGCTGTGCTCTTCGATCGGCTAGCAGCTACAAGTTCGAAATTCAGGTCGGTACATTACTTTCCCTTCTCCTGCTTACTACTCCCTCCAATCCATAATAAGTGTCGCAGTTTTGAATTAACCCAGGTTCAAAACTGCGACGCTTATTTTGGATCGGAGGGAGTAACATATTTGCAAGGTCTGCTAGCGATCGAGCTTGCGACGCCGTCCATTCGTTGGCATCGCCGGCGAGTATTTGGGTTTTAGCTTGGGTCATGGTCTACCTGCCGCACATCCCTGGCGTTAGAGAGGGGCCAGAGGGAGGCTTCTGGTTAGTAACAGAAGTTGCCCGCAGCTGTCCAGTTAGAAAGTTACCACCACACTTATAAAAAAATAGGCTTTCCAAACAAGCCCCCGGGTCGCTCTGGCGGAGAAAACCCTGGCCAGATTCTGACGGCCGCCTCCCACCTCCCCTCTCTAGTCGTCACCGGTCAAAACTGGCGTGGCGTCGGCGGCAGCGGGGTCGTCCTAATGCACGGGCGTATCCAGGCGTAGCGGCCAGCGGCGCGATCTCCAGATCGTAACTTTGACTGTTAGTTTTTTAAACCTAATGGAACAATTTGTATGAAAGTTTTTAGTACATATGATTTTTTGTAGATCCAATCATATTCTTCTAGAACTATTGATGGTCAGGTATAAATGTCTAACAAAAGATATACCTAGAAAAAACGTTACGTTTTTGTGGACTTGAGGGAGTGTTGAACACAACAAATGAGATGTAAACTATCAGAATTGTAAAGTATCTTGTTTAGTGGATCAGTATTTGCACAGTACTTTGTTGTTTTGACCTGACCAGCCTAACTTGAGCTGTCGTTTGTGGGGCCTCAAGAAAGGAATGGCCCGTAGTAGTGGCTAGCACTGAAAATTTCTATTGTCTTTTTGTTCGAAACTGAAAGAAAACTTACCATGCGCAGGGAAAAGTTGAGCAAAATGATGACGGTGGTGGAGGTCCGGCAAGTGATTGCATCCTTATTCATTATGCTGAAAGAGGACACCTATGTGCTGATGCGCATCGAGGTCCTGGTGGCACTTGTGACTGCGATGTTCATGGTGATGTTCATCATGGACGTCTACCGGTGCCGCTCTCGCAGCTCTGCCATGATCACTGCCCTGAAGACTGTCGATGGCCTGTCTGACCAGATAGTGGTGTATCTCCTCGGGTGATGCAATCCGCCGACTTTGAGAACCATCTCTTCCCGGTGTGGGCCATCGTGCTGGTGAGCCTCCGTGCCAGCCTTGGCTACCTCTCCGGCTATGGCATCCCGGACCGCGAGCGGCGGCTCCACGAGGTGGCAAATCTGACCAAGTTCCTCGGGGTAGGGCTATTGACAGGCACACGCAGCTTGCAGTTCACCAAACCGCTCTGGTCACTGTGGGCAATTCTGCTGCTGAGGAGCCTGTATCGCTTCTTCGCCGTCCACATGGCTATCGATTCCTTGTGGCACGGCCGGAGCTCAGAGCTCCTCCCCGAGTACATGGGAACCCTGCTGCCCCAAGACTGCGAAGAGAATAGCAGCAAAGACGGCAATGGAAGAACAAGGAGCAACGACCCAGGAAAGGATCACAAGTACCTCATTTACGGAGAGTCCAGTCAGCAGATGAACGTGAAGAGGCCTGGGTACACTCTGGAACTTGAAGTCCTCAAACCTGGCTCGCTCATCACATTGGACAAAGTTCTGGGATGCTCCGGGGTGCTGTGGAACTCCGACGACACCAGATACAATGATATGAGCATGGCCTTCACACTGTCAAGGCTGCTCCGCTGCAGGCTTGAAGACGTGACGCTGCACAAGGAGAGTGTTCTGAGGACACAGCATCTGATCACGTCGCAGACCAATGGTGTTCTGCATATGGACGACGCAGAGAGGGCATTCAGAATCCTGGAGCTGGAGCTTGCCTTTGTCAGAGACTACTTCTACACCCTCTACCCGATGGTCTTCTGGCATGGCCTGCTTTCTCTCTCCTTCAGCCTCCTCCTGTCCATGGTGACCTTCGCCGTCGCGTTTTGGCTGGCCATTGGCATCCGCAAGGTCTACCGACCCCCTCAAGAAACGCTCGTGCTCATGTCGGGCACATGGAATGTCGATGTTATCATCACCTGGGTGTTCATCTTCTTCATGATGTTCAAGGAGGTCTGGGAGATGGTCACTTACCTGCTGTCAAACTGGACAAGGTTACTCCTAGTGTGCAATTACGTGAAGAAGACCAAGCCCAAAGCTTTCTTGGAGGGTTTCATAAGTTCCATTTTCGAGTCCAAAATTGCCAACCCATGGCACGAGCGCATCGATCAGTATGACTTTCTCAACTCATACACATACAAGCCATCCTTTTGGAAGCTCGCAAATGTCCTTTCCATGGGCAAGGTACCCACAAAAACAGATGGAAAGAAACCTGGTGAAGCTATCAAGATCCCTCCATGTGTCAAGCCAGCAATCCTGAGCGCACTCCTCCGCATTGATCTTAATAGCCCTCAGCTGCCCAGCAAAATCCCGTCTCTAACGCCGAGTTCAGTCGAGCAGCTTAATCGAACAAATCTCGAAAGGTACAGCTGGGCCTGCTTAAAGCTGCACACATGCTCTCAGGTCATTCTAGTGTGGCACATAGCTACCAGCCTGTGTCAGATCAAGTTTGCAGAGGATTATGGAACTGATTTATCCAGCCCTGGATTCCTGCGCTCTGCGCTGTCATCCCTGTTGAGCCGCTGCACTTCCCCTGACGACTTGCCTGACACGCTGGTGACTAATTACCACGTCGCAAACAGCTTGTCACGGTATTGTGCTTATCTGCAGGTTTTTCAGCCTGGAATGTTGCCGGATAGTTTTGTAGTACCCGAGGTGATCTTCAACGAAACCGTGGCACATGCCCGGAATCGGCTTACGCATTGTAACTCGATACGATGTGGTTATAACAAACTCATGGAAACTGCGGAAGATGGTGCTGATGCGAGGCTGAATGAAGCCGCCGAAGTTAGCGTGGATGCGAGGCGGAGTATGAGCATAATCCAGCAAGGTGCCATTCTAGCAAAGGACCTGATGAAGTATGAGGATGACGAAAGCCGTTGGGAGATTCTAGCCGGGGTGTGGGCAGACTTGCTTGTGCACATCGCCCCAAGCTGGAATGCAACAGAGCACAAGAATAGCCTTGAGGCAGGAGGTGAGTTCATAACGCTCATCTGGGCGTTGCTTTGGCACTGCGGCATCGAGAAGAGCAGCCTGTGGGACAAGGCTGAAGCGCCTGAAGGCAGTCCTCAAGCACCTCGGCCGAATCGTACTAAAACCAGCAGTGTCCAGCCCATGATGCAGGAGCAACCTAACGAGGAAGAAAGTGAGAGTTCTGAAGAGATAAGCAACTATCGGGTGAGAAGGGAGCACAGAAATGCTCAGGCAGACGTAGCGAATCAAAACCAAAGGGCGGGTGAAGCAATGCACCGCTAATCTCCAAGCCGCCTCACGGATTAGCACATGCCCCGCATACTATATTTGGTTAGTGCATGCTACTTCTTGGCTCATGCACATGTATCTCTGTATGTACTTCACCATGTACATGTTGTATGCAAACAATACGATTTTTCAGAATGTAAAATTCAGTGGAAGGAACTTGTAAAGCAAGAGGCCAATAGC
The DNA here is from genome assembly GCA_947311845.1 of Poa pratensis. NCBI lineage: Eukaryota > Viridiplantae > Streptophyta > Magnoliopsida > Poales > Poaceae > Poa > Poa pratensis. The sequence goes on from CAMZMU010000117.1 coordinate 70,395,006, forward strand.
AGGGAGTACCTTGAAACAGTTCACTACATCGGTCCGAAGAAAAGGACTCTCGGCGTGCAAAATCTGCACCCAACACCCTTGTTTGGGCCTTTGGGCCCTTGATTGGTTGTCATGTGTGTTAATCCTACTTACTGTCGTCTTTGATTTAATATCTCTGTATATCACGCTACACTTTAGGTGGGATAAGCTTGTACGGCATTTATGTTTCTTTATTTTCTGTACTGCTTGCTGCATCGGGTGGCAGCAGGTTAGCACTTAGCAGTCGATGCTCTTGTTCTTATTTCTCAAAAGCAAAGTTAACGTGATGGAGCAGCAGCTAAATAACAAATTTTGATTCTGAAGAAATGCCTCTTGATGACACGCTATGGATAATGAAGGGGAAAAGCAACTAGAAGCCGAGCGTCTGAGTCATGACTACATTGTCTGAAGGTGGCAGTGGCACAGCCGTACAGTCACTCTCCAAAATAGTTGTTTGCTTGACGTTGCTAAGAACTTCTAGGATTCAGGATTTTAAGAACCGAAATCTCTGAAGAAGAATGCCCAATCTGTAAAATTCCTAGTTTTATGAGCACTGCCTGGTTATAATGATTCGCCCATCATCTGTTCTCCCCTTATGCAAGATTGAAGAAGAGACCTTTGCGTTTGGTACATAGACTAGGTCGAGTAAGGCGTTATTGCGTACCTCCATGATCCATCATATCAGTAATCAGGGTATCAGCCTGGCGACGAACACGCTGCCGCGCTTCGGTACCCGGAAGACGGGACGTCTCGATTTCAATCGAAGACCTCGAGGAACGCGGCCTTGGCAGCGGCGCGGCCGAGCGATCCCCTCCGCACGTGCGCTGATCATCTCGCCGACGCCCAATCTTCTCTGCCATCGCCGCCCCCTCGGGCGTCGGGGTTGGTCTACGGTGCGGCCGCGCGGCTTGCCTCTGATCCACTCGATTATGGACCTTCAGCATAGCATGCCCCGATTGTTTGCTGTTGTTAATTTTTTTTTGTTCCTATTGTTTGCTGTGGTAAAATGGATTTGCCAAGTCACGAACGATTGTTTTTTCTAAGTATCGCATCCAGAAAAGTGCAACTGGCATAAGTTGTACTTTTTTTTAATTTTTTTTTATTGTAACTAGCATGGTGGCCCTCGCAAATGCGAGGGCATCACCTTTGTGTATTTGAGAATTAAGTTCATAGTTTCAAATATATCAACAGTACATCAGTACACTGTACACATACAAATGAGGTTATATAGCTGCAGCACATAAGTGGAATTCTACTATATATATGCCTTTCAATTCTTGGATGCTACAACAAAGGGTGTGTGTGCGGTTCGTGTTAGGAAACTTTGATTTGAAGAACCATTGTGTTACCTGGATGGCTTCAATGCAGGTTTTTTCTGTTAAAATTATTTCTCATATTCTCTAGTAATGAACAGTTGGTTGTCATTGTTTTATTCTTTAATTAATAAGTTGTGCGCATCCTTAAATTTCCTTTTGGTTGATCTTATGTATGATAAATATATATGGGATTAACATATTATCTCATGCGGAATATGACATCCAAAACACTTAACATTGTAGGTAGGAGAAATAAATAATGATAATTTTAATTTTAGCTCGTACACATTTTTTCCTCTCCTTTATTGTATGGAATATAAATAACGTTTTCACCGCCCATTTCAAATACATAGCTTAAACTTCAGTATGGGTCCAAATATTTTCCCTAGCATGCATCTACTGTCAACCACATTTTTGGCGGTTTACATTATGGTCTTAGCTGTGAAAAATGGAATCTTACATGCACTTCGCCTACATTTTAGGATTTAAGTTATGTATAATGTTGCTATAGAACTAAACGACTATTCAGCTCCAGAATTGCGGCAATGCCAACCAACTTTGTTAGATACTATTATATTATAGAGAAATATGTCACTCTTCCCTATAGTTTTAATTTATGTTGATATTTTAAAGCTTAGATGTGATAACAAAACGCGTGCCTTTGTTTTTGGAAACCCTCATGCATTTGGTGTTGGAAAATTGTTGGCTAGTATTATGAATATAGTTTTAATCAACATGGAAGTTGCAAGCTATTTTCTAAGGGAAATAAGATGGCGCCTTATCCTCATAGTTTGGAACAACGACATATTTACCTCCGTACGTATAGCACTGCTCGCCTTTATTTTTAACTAATTTGAAGGGAGTAGATGCCGACTATATCTTAATTATCATAGGACAATGCTTAATCTAAGACAAAAGAAGATCACAGGACATTCATAATTTTTTTGTGAATAATGTTGGTACTTGTAAAATAATATCCTTATATCAGTAGTGAAAATTCTCTCTCTCTCTCTCTCTCTCTCTCTCTCTCTCTCTCTCTCGATCTCTCTCAAGAACAACACACGCAAACATGAGAAAAAATAAACCATCTTTCAAATATATGTATGTTATATTTATATTTATCTTTTTTGTGAACGGAGTAGTACCGTAGATATTCTTGAGAGCAGCGTTTTGGAGGATGACCTACATGGAGCTCGATATTTGAAAAAATCGGAATCAACATTTTATGTTCCAAAATATTCATACACAAATTAATAGGTGTAGTTAATGTCGAAATTTACCACCGTGCAAAATATTAATGATATATTCGTTATATTTTGGCCTAGGAAAAAATGACAATGTAGATCTGGATATGAACAATGCACAGTTCCAAAATCTTACATTTTGCTAGACTTTTCATTTTTGTGTAGGCTAAACTCATTCGAATTTTGCATTCAAACTTTGCACCGCTGTATATCTCGAGACTATCTACACCTAGATTTGTTTTTCGATTTTTGAAAAACATAAAAAAGTTGATTTCACCTTTTTCCTCATGCACATGTACCCACATGTATCTAGACATGTTTTAATTTGTATGTGCACTCATTTTAGTGTGAATCTAGTCAAGATGTGTTACACCTAAAATATCTTATATTAAAAAAGGGAGGGAGTACTTGCCAATTTCTATAGCCCAAAAGGTCTCTTTCATGCAATGATGCAATTCCTGGAGATCATATCAAACTTTTTTCTGCTACTACACGATTTTTTTTTCCTAAAAAATGTTTACAACACGATTTCTGCTTTCACGTGGAGTTCCTTTTTTTCTATTGAACGGGAAGGACTTTATTTTGCGGCTGGCCGGAACGCATGGACTCTATCCTACGTGTGCCTTGCACGTGAGGGGCTGAGCCAATCTACGTGACAACAGAATCATGTTTCAAAAGAAGAAGAAAATATAGTGTTGCAGTTTTTTTTTTAAGCTGGCCGATCGAAGGAAAATGCGGAAGAGAACCTGGTGGCGCTCGCTCCCCACATCATAGCCGTCCCGCAATTAGAGATTCGGACAGTACACAAATATATCATTAATATTTTTGTGTATTAGTGCATAGCAGGTTGTGTATTTCAGTTCTCCGTTTAATGAGGTGGGTCCTAACATGTTGACAAAATTGACTATGGTAGTTAATTCTGGCCAGTTATTGCATCAGCCAAATAGTACAACCGGTACCTAATTAATGACACGAGTAAAGCCATGCAATTTTCTCTCACACGAATATCAAAAAAAATTCATATGGATATTCAGTTGGTTGCAATATTGCTTCCGAACAAAACTTGAAAAAACATTTCGTTGTATTTTTCAAAATAGACATTCCTCCTATAGTTTTTTTAGAGTACATTTCCCCAATAGTTCAAACATGATGTTTTACTGAATCGAACATTCTAAGACTTCAAAAAAGAAATTCTCCATTCTTGTATCCAACATTTTGCATACTATTTTCTTATATTTTCCAGAAGGAATATTCTGTTATGTTGGGAACATTTAAGTATTTGAATTTCTTTTTGTTGGTCCAAAGATTGTGTTGTAGTTTTAAACATTCCTCCAACATTCTTTGTGAGAAATGACCCAACATTGAGAAATTAACAAAACACAAAGATCAAGTTTGGATATTCAAAATTCTGAACAGATCTGCGAAGTTCCATGGCGTGTCCGCCCATTGGTTATGAATCTACGTGGTGCTAAGCTTAGTTCGAAATCCTCTTATGCATATTCATGAACCAGAAGTCATTAGTACCCTCCTAATGCGTGGTGCTAAGCTTAGTTCTAAACACTTTCAATATTGTGGGCTTATATTTTGGTACGATTGGGGCATTCGGTTGTGTGAAAACTGATTTAATCACAAGTTTACTATTTAATAATGCATTACTGAAAAGGCCGCACTGTCAGGCCTCAACTACACGTACTCCTAATGCGTGGAGCAGACATTTTTGTCTGAGATTTACTACACGTAGATTTGAATAGACGAACATATCACTTTAAATGCTACTGGAAGCTACAATCAATTAGAGGCGTACGCATGTGGTCCCAAACCTGTCACGGCCGTATTCATTCTGTATAACAAAGTTAGAGGGATCGTATCTTTGAAAATGGTAATTACTCCTTACTCTAGCATCGGACCTCAAAGCATCTGCATGCGGTTCCGATTTGGGCAGCGGTCGCCACCATGTTCACCAAATTCATGTTCGCCGATCGAATCGCTTTGCCCATGCCATTAAATACGTGACAGCACAATCGTGTTGGACACTGATTTTGATAATTAAAAGTTAGGTTGTTACCGATATGTCACTAAATCTTAACCGTATATTTTAGATCCAAGTATCAAAATTAATTTAGATGATGTGGTTTAACGTGGTGGCTCTATTAGACACCTCATTTTGCTTTTAGTATGTAATAGAATAGATTGCACTATCCTGGGATGACTATCAGTCAACTGAGACAGTCACTAAAATAAAAAGTTCTTCCGATTGTTGCTTTTAGGGAACATCGCAAAAAAAATTACATTACTAATCAGTGCAGTTGAAAATAAAAAATGAGGAGGGTCCTCTTACAAAGCATATAAAGGATAAAAAAAGTAGAGTAGTAGTCGCCGCTAGAAGCCCCTAAATTAGAGTTGAAACTATGCCTCTTCTAGAAACCCCCGGACATCGTTGCATTGCGCACATAAAGGTGTCACGAGAGAGGACCACACGTGCTCTTGCTTCGGGCTCTGGAACGGATATCCTGCCATCAGATTACAAGGACTAAGAACGATTACAACTAAAGTACTTGTATAACATACTTGCCGCCAAACCGCTCACACCATGTGTTATATATGTCGCCGTTCCAGAATTCTCGAATGCCAGTGTTGCCATTTTTATTGAGTGGGAGAGTATTTATTTGCAGATTCATGGAGTTCTTTCTGCGACATTTATGTCCGAGTACGGTATGGATTGTTGCCGAGTCGGACTGCAGCCGACTTAGGGTTTTACCTCCCTATATACCTCTTACTAGGAAAAATTGCGCGGCGACACGCCGCGCCCGTGTGGTAAAATTCAAATTTGGAAATGCACTTATTTTAAAAGTGTGGAAGTTTGGAAATCATTGGAATGCAAAGAGAGCTTACGTTCGAAAAGTTGTTTAGATTTTTGGGAAATGGCGTGTGGTAAAACTCAAATTTGGAAAATGTCTTTTTTTTAGAAAGTGTGGGAATTTGGGAATTATTGAATTTATGGTAGATGTTTAGTTTAGCTGAATAATTAGAGGAAATACATTACATGAAATTTTGGGAAATTTAATTTACATCCAGTCCATAATCAGGGATATGTTTTTGTTTTCTCTGCAACTGTTCATCTATTCAAGCATTTGTGGAAAAATCTGCTCTGATATAGTTGTAGGAAGTGCAGTTGGATCTTTTTTGTTTTTTTTTTTTGAAATATTGTCCCTTTTATGGAATCTGAAAATATGTTGTTTTTTTTGCTATAAATAGCAAGTTTTTTTTGTTTTTATCGGTCTGTTATGTTATTCATATTTTCCAGGTGAATAGGTCCAGAAAAATATTGTTTTTTGAACATTTTTTTATTTTTATGTAAATTGGTTTAGCAAAATGGTCTTATCTGCTAGGAATTGAACATTTTTTGTATTTTGTTTTTTTTGAAAGGGGTATCGTTCGTGCTAGTTTGTCTGATGTAGTGTAATATTATCGTCTCGAAATTATTGTTTTTTTAATTCATCTATTGAGTGGAGAGTTCTGATGTTGTGAAATATTATCGTCTCGAAATTATTGTTTTTTTTAATTCATCTATTGAGTGGAAAGTTTGAAAATATGTTAAATTTCAATTTTTTAGATATATTGTTTGCATTTTTCGGAATAACAAATTGTAAGTTATGGTTTTCATAATTTTGAGCATTTATTTGTGTTTGTTAAATTTATGACATGTAGGTGCTGCACGTAATTTTTTTTTTCGATATATTGTTTGGATTTTTTCCGGAATGCAACATTTTTTGTAAATATTTTTTTAAAGGGATATTATTTGTGTTAATTTGTCTGATGTGGTCAACTTTTTTCGGCTCAAAGTTATTGTTTTTTTAATGCATCTTTTGGGTGGAGAGTTTGAAAATATGTTAAACTTGATTTTTTTTTTCGTTAGATTGTTTGCATTTTTTGGGAATAACAAATTGAAGTTATGTTTTTCATAATTTGTAGCATTTATTTGTAATTGTTTTTTTTTAAATGTGTCTATTGGGTGGGGAGTTTGAAAATGTGTTAAATTTGAATTTTTTGATATATGAATAACAAATTAGAAGTTATGTTTTCCATAATTTTCAGCATTTATTTGTAATTGTTCTTTTAATGTACCTATCGGGTGGACGGTTTTAAAATATGTTTAAATTTGATTTTTTTGATGTTTTGTTTGCATTTTTTTTTTGAGAAAACAAATTAAAAGTTATGGTTTTCATAATTTTCAGCATTTATTTGTAATTGTTAAATTTAAGGCACGTAGGTCCCTGGTGCCTGGTTGACGGGAGAGTATTTGAGGATGATGATGATGGTGATGATGAGTACTTCCCCGGCAACGGCGTCAGAAAACAGCTTGATGGCTACGTGTTGGTGAACCCCAAGAGAAGGTTATGATGTAGACAGCAGAAGTTTTCCCTTGAATAATCTACCCAAGGTTATCAATCCAGTAGGACTTGACGATCTATCGGAAGGTTGTTGATGTTGACTCCCCCTGGCGCTAGGGAGCTTGCACCAACGTGGAATCTGCACAGACACAAACCAGAACTTTGCCCAACACGAAACAGAGAGGTTGTCAATCTCTCCGGTCTTGCAGAAACAAAGAGTTAAACGTATGGTGTGGAAAACAGCAGGAAAAACAGCAAGTAACAGGAAACAGATGATTGCAGCAGGTTGTGTAAACAGTATGAGGAAATTGGACCAGGGTCCACAGTTCACTAGTGGTGTCTCTCTCAGAACAGATAACTAGCATGTTGGGTAAACAAATTACAGCTGGGCAATTGACAAATAGAGAGGGCATAACAATGCAATACATGCCAAGATGTCTACTATGAAATCTAGTTGGGCATTACAACAAAGTACATAGACCGTTATTCCAACCGCATCTATGCCTAAATAATCCACCTTCAAGGCAGCATCCGCATCCTATTCAGTATTAAGTTGCTAACAACAGATTATTGCATGAAGTAAAGTGTGTAATGTAATCAATACAAGTGCCCTTGGACACTGCACCAATGTTTTATCCCTAGTAGCAACAGCACATCTACCATCTTAGACCTTTCTGTCACTGATCCAGATATCTAGAGACTGAACCCACTATCGAGCATAAATACCCCCTCTTGGAGTCACAAGCATCTACTTGGCCAAAGCATCTACTAGCAACGGAGAGCATGCAAGATCAAGAGCACATAGATAAACAACTTGAATAAACATGGTATCAATATTCATCGGATCCCAGCAAACACAACATCTAGCATTACAATAAGATGATCTTGATCATGTTAGGCAGCTCACAAGATCTAAACATGGAGGCACAAGGTAGAGAGACAACCATCTAGCTACTGCTATGGACCCGTAGTCCAGGGGTGGACTACTCACGCATCACTCCGGAGGCAGGCATGGTGATGTAGAGCCCTCCGGTGATGATCTCCCCTCCGGCAGGGTGCCGGGAAGAGCTTCAGAACTCCTCCGATCTGAGATTGACGATGACGGCCGCGACGGAACTTTTCGTGGAATATGATCGACCGTAATAGGGTTTTCGCGTCGCGGAGAATATATAGGCGAAGAGGCGGCGTCGGTGGCCGAGGGGGGCCACCACGCCATAGGGGGGCGCGGGCCCACCCTGGGCCGCGCCCTAGTGTGGCGTGGCCCCCTGGTGGGTCTGCTCCGACTCCCCTTTGGACTCCGTGATCTCCTCGTGATATTATTGACGATGTCTTTTGTTTCGTCCAATTCCGAGAATATTTCCTTAATAGATTTTCTGAAACCAAAAACAGCAGAAAACAGGGAACTGGCACTGTGGCATCTTGTTAATAGGTTAGTCCCAGAAAATGCATAAAAATGATATAAAGTATACCAAAACATGTAGCAATTGATATAATAACAGCATGGAACATCAAAAATTATAGATACGTTTGAGACGTATCAAGCATCCCCAAGCTTAGTTCCTGCTCGTCCTCGAGTAGGTAAACGATAAAAACAGATAATTTTTGAAGTGACATGCTACCAACACAATCTTTGATCAAATAACAATGTAATGCACATGATCTGAATGAAGTGATCCAAGCCAATGGTCTATAGTTTGCAAGCAAGTAAATAAAGAGTAAACATAAGTGATCACACAAGTGCAAACTTTCATGAATAATACTATAAAACATTTAGAGATATAATAGTCTAACATAATAGTTAGTTCACAGCAGCAATAATTCTCAACATGAAAGTGTTTGTATCAACACAAAGGAAGATAATAGCTTCAGCTTTTGCTTCAACTTTCAACATGTATATCATATAGATAATGTCAATGCAAAGAATATGATCAACCAAACACAAAGTTATGTAAAAACTGTTATACTGGAGTTGACAATGATGTTTGCTTAAGTAGACAGAAAGAAGTGGGAAAACTGACTCAACATAAAAGTAAAAGAATGGCCCTTCGCAGAGGGAAGCAGGGATTAACATCATGTGCTAGAGCTGTAGTTCCCGAAGGCATATAGAGAGCATAAAATATTGTTTTGTAAGGTAATGGTGTATACAGGTGTCAACAAATCAAATAGCAGGTACTTGTCATCTTCCATGGCTAACTAACTTTTAGAGCGGTTCCGAGAGTTTTTAGGACTGCACTTGTAACAAGCACTTATTGGTGACACTCCTCCCAACCATTTACTTTCCACAAACCATGGCTAACCGAATCCTCGGGTGCCCACCAACATTCACCATGGAGGAGTGTCTATTTATTTATTTATAGGGTGGACTAACCAGCTCTTTAATGCAAAATAAAAGGTGGAGAAGCAGATGAAGCTGCCAATCCTTGTAAATTAATTAGCATGGAAGATGACAAATCTCACTACTACGTCCTTATGAGCTTTTCAAGTAGTGACACAAAAAGGAAATGTAACAGTTTTGAGTAGTTAGTAGATAGCACATGAAGAAATTTACTTGGAATGGTGAAAACACCACATAATAGGTAGGTATGGTGGACACAGGTGGCATGGATTTGGCTCAAGGTTTTGGATGTACAAGAAGCATTCCCTCTTAGTACAGAGTTTAGGCTAGCAAGGTTATTATAAGCAAACATCATTATCAACTGGAATAGCAAGAGTGTACATAAAACACAAGGTTTGACGAACCATAGACTCCCACTGTCTTCCTTGTTAACACATAGCCTTCATCCAAAAATTATCTAGACTACTATGGACTTCCAATTATGCAACAGATTATTATAGCAGAAAATCCTTATAGTAGTTCTTCATTAATAGCCATTACTTACATGATGCACAAGCTTAAACATTAATTACTTGACAGCTCAAAACAATTGGCAAGCATCAAATTACTCAAGACAACGATCTAAAAAGATTCATGTAAGCATTTTATACCACTACCACATGCATAGCATTTTTCTGGTCCAACCAAACACCAATCAACTTATTTGACAACTCTCCAAACAGATATAAGTGAAGCAAGAGAGTACTTTCTTCAAAAGAAACTGAAAGCTCTAACAAGAGATACATGAAAAACTGAGAGCTAACAGCAACTAGACAGGAATACTCAACAAGTATAAGTGAAGCACAAGAGTATTCTAATGAAAAAGTGGAGCGTGTCTCTCTCCCAAACATGAATGCTAGGATCCAACAAGTATAGCACAGCAAACAAAACAAAACAAACTGAAAACAAAAACACACTGACGCTCCAAGGAAGAGTACACTAGCATGAAGCAATAAAAATATAGCACCATTAGAGATGACCTGATAATTTGTAGATGAAGAAGGGGATGCCTTGGGCATCCCCAAGCTTAGATGCTTGAGTCTTCTTGAAATATGCTGGGGAGGTAAGCCTCCCCAAGCTTAAGCTCTTCACTCTTCTTGATCATGTAATATCATTCTCCTCTATCAACACTTGAAAACTTCCTTCACACCAAAACTTAACAGCTTTTCTCATTAGCAGGTTAGTGCACTAAAAGATAATACTTCAAAGTTCTAGCAAAGACAAAACTCACAAGCCAACTATTTTAAACATTAGCCACTGTTACTAGGCTCAAGTGGGCACTTTTACACGAAAAGAAACCACTTAAAAACTTGTAAAGAGAGAATGCAAAATAAAAGACAGAATCTGTCAAACCAGAACAGTCTGTAATGACGAATTTTTTCGAGGCACTTACGATGCTCAGATGAAGAACTTTTGAAATAATGAAAGTTGCGTAACATCATCAGGAACATGCACAAAAAGTTTCAGCATTTTTCGATTTTTTCTGATTTTCTACTGAATTAAACGGTGACGAACAGCAATCTGTCCAATGCAGTCCCGAAAATAAATACCAACTTTGCATTAGTAACTCTCCTTGGCACAACAAAACAGCAAATAAAGATACAAAGGAGTTGCTACAGAGGTAAACAAGCATCCTTGACTCAAGAAAACAAAAATAAAACAGCAAATAAAAACATGGGTTATCTCCCAGAAGTGCTTTTCTTTAATGCCTTTGAGCTAGGCATGAAGAGATGCATCAAGTATTGCCAAAAATGTTGAAATCCTCCACTCTTTCGGTGGGATCCTCTTTCTTAATTGGGAAGAAAAACTTTCGGTTGATAGGTGCAACAAACTTCATGAACCCATATTTTGCATTGATAAATCCCCCATTACTCTTCAAAAAAGATCTTCCCAAAACTATATTACTAGGAGATTTTGTAAGGATCATAAAAGTTGTAGGTATATTTTTATTTTGCATAGTAATCTCAACATTAATGATCCCTACACTTTTTATAATAGTGCCATCAGCATGAAAATGAAAAACAGGATAATCAACCATACCATCAATTTTTAACAAGTCAAACACTATCTTAGGCATGATGGACATTGTGGAACCAAGATCACAATAGGCACGAAATTTCTCACTACCAATGCTTATTTCAATAAAGGGTTCCCAATCATTTTTTAACTCAACATGAGGTGGTTCCTTAATGTGGTGGTCTAAGGTTAAGTCCTTGAGTGACTCTTCTATTTTATCAAGCCTAGTAAGCACACCTGTCTTATCCTCTTGAGGAAATTGAGCAAGTCCATTCAAAATTTTATAGGCTTTTTCTGTATCATGTTCATAGAAAGTCTCCCCCACCATAGTATCTAGAGCATTTTGGTATAAAGGTAGCAAGCCAAAGTAGAAACGTTTAATAAGAATGTCTAAGTCCATTTTAAGTTGCATCTTCCTATGCAGTTCTAACATCCTTTCCCAAGCTCCTTTAAAAGTTTCTCCACTCTCCTGTCCAAACCCAATAATTTCTCCTAAAGGGGAAACAGTAATGAAAGGACTGGAGCTAGACATGGTAACAAGCAAGTAACAACCGAAATAGTAAACTAGATGCAGGAATTTAATTTTTTTTTTGGGTTTTTGATTTTTAACAGCAAGCAAAACAAAAATAAAACAAGACAAAAAACAAAGTAAAGAGATTGGAACTGAGAGACTCCCCTTTCCAATAGCCTCCAAGTCCCCGGCAACGGCGCCAGAAAACAGCTGGTGCCTGGTTGACGGGAGAGTATTTGAGGATGATGATGATGGTGATGATGAGTACTTCCCCGGCAACGGCGCCAGAAAACAGCTTGATGGCTACGTGTTGGTGAACCCCAAGAGGAAGGTTATGATGTAGACAGCAGAAGTTTTCCCTTGAATAATCTACCCAAGGTTATCAATCCAGTAGGACTTGACGATCTATCGGAAGGTTGTTGATGTTGACTCCCCCTGGCGCTAGGGAGCTTGCACCAACGTGGAATCTGCACAGACACAAACCAGAACTTTGCCCAACACGAAACAGAGAGGTTGTCAATCTCTCCGGTCTTGCAGAAACAAAGAGTTAAACGTATGGTGTGGAAAACAGCAGGAAAAACAGCAAGTAACAGGAAACAGATGATTGCAGCAGGTTGTGTAAACAGTATGAGGAAATTGGACCAGGGTCCACAGTTCACTAGTGGTGTCTCTCTCAGAACAGATAACTAGCATGTTGGGTAAACAAATTACAGCTGGGCAATTGACAAATAGAGAGGGCATAACAATGCAATACATGCCAAGATGTCTACTATGAAATCTAGTTGGGCCTTACAACAAAGTACATAGACCGTTATTCCAACAGCATCTATGCCTAAATAATCCACCTTCAAGGCAGCATCCGCATCCTATTCAGTATTAAGTTGCTAACAACAGATTATTGCATGAAGTAAAGTGTGTAATGTAATCAATACAAGTGCCCTTGGACACTGCACCAATGTTTTATCCCTAGTAGCAACAGCACATCTACCATCTTAGACCTTTCTGTCACTGATCCAGATATCTAGAGACTGAACCCACTATCGAGCATAAATACCCCCTCTTGGAGTCACAAGCATCTACTTGGCCAAAGCATCTACTAGCAACGGAGAGCATGCAAGATCAAGAGCACATAGATAAACAACTTGAATAAACATGGTATCAATATTCATCGGATCCCAGCAAACACAACATCTAGCATTACAATAAGATGATCTTGATCATGTTAGGCAGCTCACAAGATCTAAACATGGAGGCACAAGGTAGAGAGACAACCATCTAGCTACTGCTATGGACCCGTAGTCCAGGGGTGGACTACTCACACGTCACTCCGGAGGCATGCATGGTGATGTAGAGCCCTCCGGTGATGATCTCCCCTCCGGCAGGGTGCCGGGAAGAGCTTCAGAACTCCTCCGATCTGAGATTGACGATGACGGCCGCGACGGAACTTTTCGTGGAATATGATCGACCGTGATAGGGTTTTTGCGTCGCGGAGAATATATAGGCGAAGATGCGGCGTCGGTGGCCGAGGGGGGCCACCACGCCATAGGTGGGCGCGGGCCCACCCTGGTTCGCGCCCTAGTGTGGCGTGGCCCCCTGGTGGGTCTGTTCCGACTCCCCTTTGGACTCCGTGATCTCCTCGTGATATTATTGACGATGTCTTTTGTTTCGTCCAATTCCGAGAATATTTCCTTAATAGATTTTCTGAAACCAAAAACAGCAGAAAACAGGGAACTGGCACTGTGGCATCTTGTTAATAGGTTTGTCCCAGAAAATGCATAAAAATGATATAAAGTATAGCCAAAACATGTAGCAATTGATATAATAACAGCATGGAACATCAAAAATTATAGATACGTTTGAGACGTATCAGTCCCGCGCGTCAGTTTTTTTTTCTTAATTCGAAAATCGGTACTGGAAAAATGTGAAAAATCTGACAGCGCGGGCCCGCGATGACGTCATCATGCGGCGTCATCCGCCGGCGGCCGCCGCGCGCTGTCGATCTCACACCGGAGCAGCCGTGGCGCGCGCGGGCCTGCGATGGTGTGGATCTGCGGGAGGAGGTTCTGAGGACCAGAACGGGCGGCGCCTCGAGCCATTCCGTCACCGGAGTCGCCGGCGGCGAACGAAATGACGGCGGCGGACGGCGGGAGCGGCGTCGACGATTCCGGCGGCCAGCCAGCGTCCCGGCACGCAATCTTTGGCGAGGAGGTTGAGGCGGCGACGACGGAGAACATCGTGACCTTCGATCTGACTGGCGAGGTGCGGAGGAGCTGCGACGCGCGACGTCGCCGCCGGCGATTTTCGTCCGCACGCACGCGAGGGGGAGGGGAGGGAGAAGTGATGATGCTTTTGCAGAAAGGACCTTGGAGTTTGACGAAGTTGCAGTCACGTCCATCCTAACGGGAATCTCTGGACTGCGGTTTGATGTCTGAATTTTCGAGGGGTTGTTTTACAAAATGATCACGAAGAAGATGCCGTGGCCGTAGGATGGACGATCGACGGCGTGGGGTGCGTGCGGTACTGGAGCGGGGCACAGTAACTCGAGTTACTGTTCTGGGAACAGTGCGCGAGTAGCGCGGAGCGCTCTCAGGCCGTGATTTTGCACGAACTTAATATATAGAGGTAATAAGCCACCGGTTTGGGATAAGTCGAAGGTTGTAAATATCTGGGGTTCGTAACCTCACCCGATCATAGTGAAAATTTGTTGGCTAGAGTCCGTTGTTTTTTCTCTTTCATTGTTGGAAGGGTTTTACACGTTAAATCTCGTGTTATAACGTCTCTCCCAACATTTCTAGTTGTGGTTTTTTCTGATCTCTCTCGGGTTACTCCATCCTCTCTCTACCACAACACAATGAGTGGGAAACACATCCTTGCGTCACCAGCTCCAGCTCCATACTCTGCTCCTTCCTCACCACCTCTACCAGCTCCACACCATGTTTAGATTCTTCCTTTTGCATTACATTGGCCAGTTTAGAACGCAGGAATTTCACGCCAGATCTGCAGTAACTGCAGGAAAACAGATCTTGTCTCCCAGGATTCTTACAGAAAATTCCGTGTTCCAAACGGGCCGGTTGAGATTGTTCATACAGAGGCAAAGCAAAATGCAGCAGGTGCTCTAGAAAAAATCACGCGAGAACAGCAGTAAAACCATTCCAAGTTCTTTACTTAGGGTGGTAATAAACACAGTATATTTTCTGTCCGTCTCTCGACCAGAGCTGGTCTCGACCTGTAACAACGACGACACACTGGCTACAGTGCCCTCAAGCTGCTCAAGGCGCTACTAGCACTCTCTCCATAGGTAATAGATAAGATAGCTCGCCTGCCGGTGGATCAGTAGCTGTAGTTCTTGACGAACATGTCCTCCTTGGCGGCGGCGGCCTCACCATCGCTGGTGTACTTGCCGAGCTGCGCCAGCGAGTTGGCCTTGGCGCGCAACAGAAGCGCCTCCTGCGCCGCCGCAACGTTCTCTGGCCGCCCGCCCCACGTCTTGAGGCAGGTGTTCTGGAGAGCCCGCGCGTAGGAGAAGGACACGTGCCACGGGTTCGGCGCCTGGTTCATCGCGTTCAGGTTCAGCGTCGCTTCCATCTCCGATTGGCCACCAGACAAGAACTGCACCAGAACAAAGGACATACAATTATAACTTGTATATTCTTGAACAAAGAGAAACTAGATGCTTCATTATATTTAAAGTGAGGTCGAAGATAAGGTCGCTCACCATGATGCCGGGGACGGCAGGGGGAATCCTTCTCTGGAGGAGCTTCAGGGTGTAGCTGGCTACTTCCTCAGGGGTGTTCCTGTCCTTGCACTCGGCACCGGGGGTCACCATGCTTGGCTTGAGGAGGATGCCCTCAAACATGACGTTGTTCTGGGCCATGTAGTAGAATGTCTCTGCCCACACCTTCTGCGCGACCTCGAATGTCCTGTCGATGCCATGCTCACCGTCGAGCATGATCTCAGGCTCCACAATCGGCACCAGCCCATTGTCCTAGAACATTGACAAATAAAAGGTTTGCATACCATTAGAATTTTATGCCTACCTTGCCATTGCACTGCAAAAGTTTGGTCTGTTAGGAAATGGCAAGAATACCTGAGAGATAGCGGCGTAACGGGCAAGACCCAGGCAGCTTCCTTGACAGCAAGCTCAGATGGGCCGTTAGGAATGCTGACAACAGTGCGCCTGCAAGAGAACTTCATGTCAGGTAGGGGAGTATGACCTAATCTGAGGTAAACTGTCCATGTAGGTGCAAATTTCTAACCACTTGCAGAAGCGGGCGCCTTGCTGGTAGTACGCTGCTTCACGGGAGGCAAGGCCATCAAGACCTTGGCACCATGACTCATCGTTGGAACCAACAAGTGGCACAAGACCCTGAGAATGAGCACCAGTATTAGAACAATGCTGAGTTTTGTGACTAGTGTAGATTTGGAGTAGAATCAGAGGACAGCCTACCTTGTCAACCTTGATACCGGAACAATTCCCTGCTCGATAAGGATGTCAACAATCTTCTTGCCGTCAACAGTCGACTGGTAGAGGGTTTCCTCAAAGAGGATAGCACCAGAGATGTAATTTCCTAGGCCTGGTGGAGTGACAAGGAGGGTCCGGTAAGCCTGGCGGTTAGCCTCAGTGTTCTCAAGACCAATCGAGGCAAGTCTCTTGCCACAGGTGGCGTTCGACTCATCCATGGCAAGGATACCCCTTCCTGGTGATGCGATAGTTTTCTGCAGCAGGGAAAATAAAGCTTGAGATCTTCTTAAACCATGATTGAATGGAAGTTTTACTCATTTTGTAGAAAATTTACTTTTGTAAAGTTGACGACTTATGCTAGTCAGGATTCAAAGTTTAAAGTGACTAGGTGTATTTTGTTATGACTTATAAACCTTCAGATGAATCGCTGAGCTTAAACAGAACACATGGAATAAAAAATAATATTTGGAACGCTTTGAGTTGTCAAATTCCTGTGTGAGACGAGGCATCCCGTCTTATCATTACAGCTAGTGGTGATTAGCATGTATCATGCCTTAACGTAGATTCTAATTTAGAAACATATCACGTATATGTTTTGAGTTTCACAATCTCTTTTTGGTACAACAGAACATCAACCATATCTATTTAAATCGTACTGACGAAGATAGAAGAGTTACTGTGCTGATGCAATATAGAACGACATAAGTTTAAAATGTAGATTTGGACTAGTGTTTCAGTACGATCAAAACAGCCAAGTTTTCCTCAGATTGACGAAACATTAGCCTTACGTTCACTGAATTCTGATAAAGAACTTTGTAATTATGCATCCTAATAAGGATCCATTTGAGTCATCTCTATATCAGCGACAGTATTGTCATATCTATCTTGACAGATACAACTTAATCTCCATTTCCTGCTGCTGTAAAGACTAAAGAAGGTTCTCACCAGAAGTTACCGCCCATCAAACCAATACACGCATATGGATGTCAGATGGTACAATTATACAGTTGGTGTTAAGCAAGCATACCGCAGTTTTGACAAGCTCATCGTCGTATGCGCCGGCACGGACAACCATGGAGACGGTCATCGGCTTGGGAGCAGCAGCCTGGCGTGTGGCGCCCCATTCGGACTTCTTGGGAAGGAAAGACGATTTGAGGAGAGTAGCAGACGCCATTGTTTCTGGAGGCAAGCAGATCAGGTGCTACCCTCTTCTTTGACACACCTTGCAATTGTAGCCTTTCCTTAGGGGGTGAGAAGTGCAGCAAGTGCTGAGATTTAAGGTTGAGCACCTGGGCACTCAAGGGATATGCGTTGTGAGGTGGAGGTTGGCCTTCTGGATTTGAATGGCTGTGATTTGGTTGCTCCAATCCTCATGGCTCATGCCACCTCCTCGTTTTGTCCTGACTCTGCCACATGCTTGTCTCTATGATCTCTTCCCTTTTTCTGTGTACCATGTAAAATTTGCAATACTGAAATTTTCGTCTGTGTGCTACGCGGTCCATAAATATTGTCTGAATGTCCTTGGCCCTAAGGATGGTCTTGGCTGATGAACCATTATGGTTTTCTGTGGGTGTATTTCACCAAGGAGTATCACCCATAAACGCCATTTGACGGTGGAGATGCCCTGGTATATTGCATCCATGAAGATGTCCAGTAACCGACGATTCCATGGAATAAATCAGTTTTTTCAGTCAGTTTTTTGGTGATAACAACTGAGCTGTGAGTTGTTTGTAGGGTGCAGGGTGCCTTCCGTGGCACACCATTCTTTGTTCTGACTCTCAGACAAAAGTGCAGCGTCTCCGTGTGTCCCTTGCCACAGTTAAGGATACCATCAAGAGGATACCAATCCTGTAGCGATCTTGCATATCATCCCTGGACCCCCATAAATCCTGTTATGATGCTTTCAATTAGGAAAAAATGATCTTTACCTAGCCTTGCTAAAATCTCTAAAATCAAAACGTCATAGTACTTAATTTCACAATGCATTAGTAGGAACTATGAAGTGTCACACTAGCTAGGAAAACATAGAGAAACAAGGATATAAATATGTATATTTTCAGGAGTGAAGGTGTTTGTTAGATAAAAATTAAAAGCCTAAAGCAGAAAAGAAATTTGGGGTCCTTGGACCCACTCACCAAAAACATTAACATCACAGCATCTTGGTATAAGGCACCTACTGCCCTCAATAAAAAAGAAAAAACAAAAGGTACCATAAAAGCTGATTGTTACAAACTGTTTCCATGCAAAGTACATAAGGTTGGCCTACTTAGATCAGATTATCTCCTATAAGTCAGGAGAAATACATCAACAGAGACTCCCTGTGCTGTATCTGACTTTTCTGTAAAGTGAATTAGCAAATTAGCATGCCAAACACTCACTATCACAAGCTTGAATTTCATGGTGCCTCTGCGGCACATGCCAACACCAGATCTTAACTCTGATCACATCGTCCAATGTATCTGTTTTGCATCTATCTCAGACTTGTTGAAAGCTCACTGAGGCTTCTTTCATCAGTTCAGGCAGATGATAAGTGTTTGCAGAGAGTTATTCCTTCGTAGCCAGCACTTCAATTCGGCATCACATTTGAAGTTAACTTGTAATGAATCCAAGGAAGTACATAATATCCTTCAGATAAATTCATTCTATACTTCAGATGAACATATTTATTCTGCTTGCGTATCAATCAAATATACAATAGGTTGAGCAAAATCTTGATTCGTCGTAGTTTTCAACCAGCAGGAACTAAAAATCAAGCATCATGAACATGGTCTCCATATTCTGTGTATTTTCAGTACTAGTTGAACACACTTGGCATTGACTTTTGTTTTAGTTTGAACGGCAGAGAGTAGCCTCTGATTCTGATTGGACGTATTATTATGTACCTAACGGTGATTGGTGAGCACCAGGTCGGTAGGTTCAAGAGCAGGCTGATGATGAGCCCACACTCCAACTCCTTTTTCTTGCTCAAGGGATGCTTCAACCTGAATTGCTGTTGAAACTTTAACTGATGCTGTCTTCTAATTCCACTTCGTATGTGTTCCCATAACATTCAAACAATGCACCTGTTGGTGAATTGGTGCTGAATGTAGTTCATTCTGGAGATCTCTTCATTCTGACACAGAAGGTTGCAACATTTAGTTCGAGCAAACTCTCTTCTTCAACTCTGCTGCTTCCGAAACCTCATTAATAGGTTTCCCACAAGTTTCTACAGCTGCTACAGGACTGGTACTGGATAAAAATGCCACAAGCTTCTGCCTAAGCAATGGCGCTAGCTTCTCGCAGCACGTCAACACATCCAATGACAGGACTACTCCTTTCTTCACAAGCACTGTAAATGCACACCTCACACACTGCGCAATGGCCTCCTTCCTACGCACCTCATAGTTCTCAATCAGAAGAAATAAGAACTCGAGTAGCATATTTGTGATATCTACATATTGAGATACCGAGTTCACCATCAGAAGCATCGCCGGCTCAATGTTCATGACGTTACCCTTACTCTCATCGAAAAACAGCCAGTCATAGAACAGCGCCAACTTTGCATTGGCTACGATGTAGGCCTTGCCGCAACTCGTCAGCAACCAACCAATGACCGCCCAGCGAGCAATGACGCCGGACTGTATAACCTCATTCTTCGGACGGTACCCGCAGCATATGAAGCGAACAATGTCTGGTATCCTCTCCTCCCCTCCAGGCACCATGAAATGCTTCCTCGCAAACCACAGCTGGTACCTCTTCTGACTTCCCCACTTGACATTCTTCATCAAGAAGAGCAGCTGCGTCTCCATCTCCGGCGAGATGGCCAAGGCAGTGCACCAGCCGGGAGTGCCAACACTGCCAATGTCCTTGCAGCGGCCCATCATCAAGTCCTTCCACAGTCCCTGGAACTCCGGCACGAGCACCAGCTCATGTAGCGACCGCACAAGGTCTCTCCCGATGAGCGTGCACACCTGGGATTGATCTCGCAGCACCGAGACGCAGAAGGACACCAGCTCCTTCCCACACACTTCAAGGTTCTTGGCGTTGTTGCACTCCTCGCAGTTGGTGCACTGGGCGGTGCTCCTCGGGAACGGAGCGAGGCGGTTCCTGGCAAGGAGGCGGAGGAACGTGAAGACGGCGGAGGCCAGGATCTGGGGCTCCTCGAAAGCGAGGAAGGAGGAGTACTCGCGGATGAGCTCGAGGAGGCGCGCGTCCCCTTGGAAGGGCACGCGGCGGAGGAGGGAGAGGAGCAGGGACGCGAACCCTGGCGCGGCGGCGCGGGTGAGCTCGGCGGCGGCGAGGAGGAGGCGGTTGCGTGGGTGGGGCAGGAGGAGGGGGAACGGGAGCGAGAGGAGGGCGGAGGCGAAGGAGGGGTAGAATGCGGGGAAGCGGGCGCCGGCAGCGTGGAGGATGACGAGGAAGCGGCGCGGGAGAGGGGACGGGTGGGTGAGGAAGGAGAAGGCTAGGGCGTTGGGGAGGTGCGGGGAGGAGAGGTCGGAGGTGGACGGGGAAGGGAGAAGGACGTACGCGGCGAGGAGAGGCTGCTCCGGGGAAGAGGGTGACGTTGGGGACGGATGGTGGTCGCCGCCGGCGAGCAGCTGTGGTGGCGGCGGCATCGGGGAGGTTTTGGATGATTAGATTTTTTTTTTTTTTTTTGAGAATTTTTGGATGATTAGATGGTCCTCTTCTCTGGCCCTCCACGTATGAACGGACCCCAAAAAAAACAATTAGCAGGCTTGGTCTCCAGGGTGGGCCGCAAACTCGAGTTACCCGGTTCACCACCTCTCAAAAACCAATGGACCAGGCTACCCTAAAAAATACTGAAAGAGAGGGGCGAGGGCGAAGAGGAGCGGCGGGGCAAAACCTATACGTCGCGTACCGCGGAGGTTACCAACCTCCGCGTACCCCCGACGCCACTTGGGCCTGGCCAGTCCCTGCCGCGTTGTTGCGCCGCACTGCTTCTTCTCTTCTCATCCTTCCCGGCCGCGCCGCACTGCCCGGCATCCCCCTCCTTCTTCTTCTCCCTTCCCCGTTGCTCCGACCGACTCCCGATTCCGGCGGCCACTGAGCCTTCCGTTCACCGGCGCCGTGGAAGAATATACCTAGGCGCCTCCCACCTCCACTGCTGTGGCCCGAGTGGAGTGGAAGGCAGGAGATCCGTCCAGGTCGATTCCCTTTTCTCGGTACGGAAGCCCTAAGTAGTTTCTCATTTGATTTGAGCTTATGTTTCTGCCATTGTGATACTTCAATCCAACTACAGTATATTGTTAGCTGTGAATTTCGATTTGACTGTTTCAATAGCAGCTCGCTGGTCCGATAAATTTTGGAGATTCTTCTGTTGCTTCATTTCAACGCCGTACACTACTACCGTTAAATTAGCTCGTTTGCGTTGCACATCACAATTAATGCATGTTTTCTCGGGAACTTGATGCCGGTATCTGGGAATATACTTCCAAATACATTTATCAGGCAGCACATAATATTTAAGAATGGAAATAAAATTATTTATGATGCTAAAGTGCTGTAAATGTGCCCAGCATGCTTTTATTGACAGTGTCTGTACACAGTTTGAGTTTATGATAGTTCTGGTATATTTTCAGGCTGAATTAATTATTTGGGATCAATGGAAGAAGAAGACTATAGCACCGAATCATCTAATGAAGAAGACGTGCAAGAAGATGGCGAGAAGGAAATAAGCCTTGCCGAGGGTGATATCTTTAAGCCAGTTGATATAGATCCAGAATGGGTACCCAAAGTAGGAACGGTATTCGATTCGGAGGAAGACGCCTTTCAGTTCTATGTGGCATATGGCTGTCGCTCTGGTTTTGGCATCACAAGGAGATCTAACAACACCTTTGATGGTTTCCGCTATCGCTCTACGTTCATATGCTCTAAAGGAGGGCAGTCTAGGTTGAGGTCTGGTGTGACAAGGCCTGCAAGGAAGCGAGGCACAAAGACTGGCTGCAAGGCTAAGATGATTGTCAAGGATGCCCATTTTCAGAATCGCTGGGAAGTTATTGTTCTCGAGTTGGAGCATAACCATCCACTGGATCCTAGCTTGCTTAAATACAAGAAGCATTTAGAGAACTTTCCTTTCTCTCTAAACCCACCTCGTACTTCTGAGGCCCCACAGAGTTCCTCAGCTGCTGCACATTTTAGTAGTGTTGGAGATAGTGGCATACCTTCATCTGCTCAGATCAAAATCAGGACCAAGATAGACAGAAATAGGAAACTGAAGCTTGCTGAAGGAGATTTAGAGGCCCTAGTGAGTTTTTTCAATGACATGCAAGACTGATACGTCCAAAACGTATCTATAATTTTTGATTGTTTCATGCCATTTTTATGCTTTTAGCACTTGTTTTATATTAAGTTTATTATTTATTTGGACTAACCTACTAATAGTTGCAAAAGTGCACAATGTTCTTGTTTTACTCTTTGATGTGTAGAAATTATCAAGAATACAAGAGGAAACCTTGTTGGAGTCGAATTGGGACTTTCCTGAAATCTGTCTGAGAACTTTTTACGAAGTTTGCCAGTTTGACCCTCGAAGATGACGTCAATGGAGACCTGGCTGTTACGAAAGTTGTCACAATTTTCCATACGAAGATTTTAAGCCCGAGATCAGCCCAATCGGAGTTCGGACGCGGCCTGTAGGCCCGTTTTGGTGGAACCCTAAAAGGGGTGACGGAAATCCGAGAAGATATATAAAGGGAGGAAACCTAATTCGTGGAGGACTCCTCCACCCACGAATTTCAGCCACCAAAAGCCACGTTTTTGCCTCCCCCATGGATCCCATCTCCATGGGGGAGGGCTCCCAAGAAGCCATGAAGGAGGGAGGCTAAGGGGCGGCGCTCCCCAAGCTTGCCGGCGGCGGGGAAAGGAGTTCCCCGCACCGCCGGCGCCGCCCTGCGCCGCCGCGCTGCCCCTCTCCGCCGTCTTCACCGCCATCTCCATCACCATCTCCTCCTTGTATTCAGTGGTTCATCCTCCCACAAACCTCTGTACCGTCCTATGTAAACATGGTGTTTGATGCTATAATATTTATCCTATGATTTACATCATGTTTCCGTAGTTTATTTGTCTTTTGATTGCTTAATTGAATGCATGAGGTTCATTAGAGTTGTATGTCTATATGGTGCTGTCCTTTGGTGTCCATTATATTGTGCGCGCATGGATCAAACACCCTAGGGTTGGTAGTATTTGTAACGAAGCGGGGGAAGTTCTGCCGGAGTGACAGAAACCTGAGAACGCGAACCGATTAGTTGCACGTATGGGAGTAAGAGGACCTTGAACTTAAGGCTATGGTTGGGGAAACCTTAATGCATTGTTAGTATTTGCGGATGCTTTCTAACAATCCAATCATATAGTACTTGTAATCCCAAGTAGTGGAGTGCATGTATATTTAGCCTCTCCCACATAGAAAACTGCATCGAAGACAATGAACCAAGTACCTTCACTAATTAATCTTGGACAAAGCCACCACAATTACCACCACTTTTCCACACTCATGGTACTGTTAGTATATGGTTACTTAGTGTATTTTATTGCTGCAGCACTAACATTTACTTTCTTGTATTTATTATCTTGCAAAACTACCTCTCATACCCGTATTGCTACCGTAGTTTTATTTCTAGATAATGCAAACGTTTAGTGTGCGTAGAGTTGTATCAGTGGTTGATAGAACTTGAGAGAATACTTATCCTACCTTTAGCTCCTCGTTGGGTTCGACACTCTTACTTATCGAAAAGGCTACACGCGATCCCCTATACTTGTGGGTTATCAAGACCTTTTCTGGCGCCGTTGCCGGGGAGCCATAGCGTAGGTTAATGTTCTTGTGTGCACTTGTTTGCTTTATCTCTAAGTAGTTTTTATTTTCAGTATTAAGTTGTTCTTTATCTTACTATGGATAGGGAATGCGAATTACAAAAAAAATTAGGTGTAGTTGTTATCTAAAAACGTTTTCAAAAAGAAAAGTGATTGGAAAGATGAGTAATGGTTAAATGGGGGTCGACCTTGAACACTTGTGTTCATGCCTATGAAACCAAAACAAATCTTTCCATGGAAGCTTTTCATTAAAAACATGTAAATATTGTAAATATTGTGTATATACCTCTGTACATAAAAATAAAATGCTAATTATAGTCTTTAGTTAATTGAAAGTTGATAGTTTTACTTTGCTGTCCAGAAACAGATTTTCTGTGCTCCACCGTATTAAATGTTTAAAATCACCAGAACGTGATCTTGATCTGAAATTTCTTGAGTGCAAAGTGATGCTTATTAGCTTTCTTTCATTAGACTAACTTTTTCTGATTTAAGGTACGTAGATAGGTCGAAAAATTCGATCTTTACTGACTGTTCTGTTTAGACAGATTTTGTGCTTCTCTGTAAATAAAATCGTGATAAATCTCAGAATAGTATTTTGACTTGAAAATTTTTGTGCATAAACCTGAGATTATTATCTTTCTTTCATTAGACTAAAGTTTTTCGATTTGAGCTACTTAACTATCTCGTTGAATGCCATCTTTACGGACTGTTCAGTTTTGACAGATTTCTTTGTTTATTCAATATTGTACTTGGTGTTGTTAGTTTCATTAGTTTTTCGACGGACAACGGAAATCATGAACACCTTAGTATATACAGTGGCTAATGTTGAGTAAAAATTATAAAACTTGTCAATGCTTGAACATGAGTGGATTTTATTTAATGAGTACTAACCCTACTAATGAGTTTTGTGAAGTTTTATGTGGATGTAGCTTATAAGATCTAATCAATATGGTGATATGAGATGAATAAGAAGACGCAAGAGCTCAAGCTTGGGGATGTGTAGGTGCATCCCAAGAACATATTCAAGAAGATACAATCATCTAAGCTTGGGGATGCCCGAGTCATCCCCCTATTCATCAACTAACATGAGGTTGTCTCGTTCATACTCTATATTACCCGTCCACATGATATGTATTGTCTTAACTTGTATTATAATTGCTTTTATATGTCTTGGTTTTACCTTCTTTAGTTTTATTAGGCTCCTTATTTGGTTTCGATTGCTTCTTTACTTTCACTTATAAATTCAAAATAACAAAAATATTTTCTTTTGTTTTGCTTCTTTGTTTGGTTCTTTATTTTAATTTTATTTGGGTTTTACTTTTGATTTTTATTTAGAGTTTTCCTTGCTGTAGCTAGCATGTTTAGGTCTTGCTTAGCCTCTGGTTTCTTAGTTTATCAAAAATAAAGTACCAAGTTTTATCCATTTAGCTTAGTTGATACATATGTAAAAAGTGATTTTCTGTTTTCGGTATCTACTGCTTATTGCGCGATTTTTCATATTTTACTGGAAGCTCTAAAAATCACGAAAAAATTACTGATGTTGTAGCACCTAATCCTCTGCATGTACAAAAATTGGCTAAAATTTCGGGCATGTTTAAGTGCACCTAAAAATTGCGTTTTCCAGCTGCTGTTTTTCTGGACAGATTCTGACTTTTGTTGCAAGAGTGGCCTCTTTTCGTTTTCATTTGATTTTTAATGGTTCTTACCTTTCATTTATAAGTTGGCCATTTAAGCAACCTTTCTGTAACTTAAAAACAAAATTTTATTTGGTTTAATAGTAGCACTTGGGAAATATTATCTATTGTACTAATGTCTAACCGCAGAAAAGAATGGGAAAGTTTTTGTGTTGAAGTTTTTTCACAGAGAATGAAGGAACACCAAACTATGGAATATTGAAGAATTACCAAAGTCATAAGCTTGGGGATGTCCCCGCATCCCTCTTCATCAATAACCCCACGGTTTGCAAACCTTTAAACTTTGTTTTTTGAGCAACATAGGAACTTAACTAAACTTGAAGCGGCTGTATTTTATTATCTATTTATCTTAGCATCAAACACCAGTTACATTAATAAGTGGATCGTCACATATTTTATTTATCCTCTGTTTTCAATGTTTACTTGGTTAATGGATTACTTGTTGAAACTTAAAAATGATGTGTGAATAATACTGTTTAGTAGTTTATGTTTTCTTATGGTTAGTCTCAACTAGCTAATAGTGCATATTATGTTATTTTGATATCAACATGCATTGTCCTGTTCATAAGATGGTATGGTATTGTGGTATCCTCCTCTGAATAATTCACTTGAATCGACTTGGCACATGCTCACACATGTTATGACTGAAAAATAAAAGTCAATTAAGCCTTGATGATCTATTTTGCCTCAGAGTTTTAGTATCGTTTTTATGCCTCCGTTAATTTTATTTTGTCGCAAGCATGATTATGACCGTTATCGCTCTCGTGGTTGTCGCTTCCCAGTCTATTGCTAGCCTTCACTTGTACTGAGCGGGAATGCTGCTCGTGCATCCAAATCCTTAAAACCAAGTTATCCCAAAGAGTCCACCAAAAAATTCCTATGCATGGTATTTCAAGCCATTCCAAGTAAATTTGCATGTGCTACCTTTAAAACCTTCAAAATATTTCTCTTTTTGTGTCAATGTTTACTAGCTCATGAGGAATTAGTGTGGTTATTCTTTATTCTATTTGTCAAATGGACTTTTACACCTGGACTAGTGGCATATACATCCGCTTATCCAATAACTTGCAAAAAGAGCTGGCAACGGGGTGCCCAGTCCCAATTAATTACAACTTTAACCAATTAATTCTCTTCACACTTTTGCCCTGATTCATCAGTAAGCAATGACAAACAGTGAAATACCTGAATGTGTGTAAACCAAAGAGAAAGAGGGATGATCTGCCTTGCTGGTAGAAATAACGTCCTTCATGGGAGCCGCTCTTAAAAGTCCGTTTGACAGGTAGAATACTGTTCTCACCCGCTACCATTCGTTGACAATTAACAAACACCTCTCAAAACATTTTTACCTCTGTTTTTAAAACAAAAAGCTCTAGCACGTGTTAATCCCTGCTTCCCTCTGCGAAGGGCCAATCTTTTATTTTTATGTTGAGTCACCATCCTTTCTTTGAGCACTTCTTCGAGAGCATAGCTGTCGTTCTTAGTGTAATGTGCTTGTCCCAGAATACGATTAATTGAGGTATAACCATGATGCTTTTATCTTTGATATCTCTATATCTAGTCTTCACTTGAACTTCAGAGGTGCCTTGGCATTTATGTTTTGCTCCACAATTAAGGGCAAGCGAGATACCACTCTATCATGCTTTATTATGGTCATTACAATCTTGTTGATGTTTATAAATTTCATGTTATAAGCTCTTAGTTCGTTGATACTTTTCATTAGGAAACATGATTGCTAAGTTTTATTATCCATACATCATGCAATTGTTAAAGACCTGATCATAGCATTTACAATCAAAAATTATTTTGTTATCATTTACCTACTCGAGGACGAGCAGGAATTAAGCTTGGGGATGTTGATACGTCCAAAACGTATCTATAATTTTTGATTGTTTCATGCCATTTTTATGCTTTTAGCACTTGTTTTATATTAAGTTTATTATTTATTTGGACTAACCTACTAATAGTTGCAAAAGTGCACAATGTTCTTGTTTTACTCTTTGATGTGTAGAAATTATCAAGAATACAAGAGGAAACCTTGTTGGAGTCGAATTGGGACTTTCCTGAAATCTGTCTGAGAACTTTTTACGAAGATTGCCAGTTTGACCCTCGAAGATGACGTCAATGGAGACCTGGCTGTTACGAAAGTTGTCACAATTTTCCATACGAAGATTTTAAGCCCGAGATCAGCCCAATCGGAGTTCGGACGCGGCCTGTAGGCCCGTTTTGGTGGAACCCTAAAAGGGGTGACGGAAATCCGAGAAGATATATAAAGGGAGGAAACCTAATTCGTGGAGGACTCCTCCACCCACGAATTTCAGCCACCAAAAGCCACGTTTTTGCCTCCCCCATGGATCCCATCTCCATGGGGGAGGGCTCCCAAGAAGCCATGAAGGAGGGAGGCTAAGGGGCGGCGCTCCCCAAGCTTGCCGGCGGCGGGGAAAGGAGTTCCCCGCACCGCCGGCGCCGCCGCCGCCCTGCGCCGCCGCGCTGCCCCTCTCCGCCGTCTTCACCGCCATCTCCATCACCATCTCCTCCTTGTATTCAGTGGTTCATCCTCCCACAAACCTCTGTACCGTCCTATGTAAACATGGTGTTTGATGCTATAATATTTATCCTATGATTTACATCATGTTTCCGTAGTTTATTTGTCTTTTGATTGCTTAATTGAATGCATGAGGTTCATTAGAGTTGTATGTCTATATGGTGCTGTCCTTTGGTGTCCATTATATTGTGCGCGCATGGATCAAACACCCTAGGGTTGGTAGTATTTGTAACGAAGCGGGGAAGTTCTGCCGGAGTGACAGAAACCTGAGAACGCGAACCGATTAGTTGCACGTATGGGAGTAAGAGGACCTTGAACTTAAGGCTATGGTTGGGGAAACCTTAATGCATTGTTAGTATTTGCGGATGCTTTCTAACAATCCAATCATATAGTACTTGTAATCCCAAGTAGTGGAGTGCATGTATATTTAGCCTCTCCCACATAGAAAACTGCATCGAAGACAATGAACCAAGTACCTTCACTAATTAATCTTGGACAAAGCCACCACAATTACCACCACTTTTCCACACTCATGGTACTGTTAGTATATGGTTACTTAGTGTATTTTATTGCTGCAGCACTAACATTTACTTTCTTGTATTTATTATCTTGCAAAACTACCTCTCATACCCGTATTGCTACCGTAGTTTTATTTCCTAGATAATGCAAACGTTTAGTGTGCGTAGAGTTGTATCAGTGGTTGATAGAACTTGAGAGAATACTTATCCTACCTTTAGCTCCTCGTTGGGTTCGACACTCTTACTTATCGAAAAGGCTACACGCGATCCCCTATACTTGTGGGTTATCAAAGACCGAAACCCATGTTTCTTTTACAACTTAGACATGAATAAGCAAGGACTGCTAAGGAATGTCTTTTGGGTTGACGCCAAATCACGTAGTTCTTACAATTACTTTGGTGATGTGGTTGCTATTAATATCACAAATTTCAGTGATCAGTATGATATACAGTTTGTGTCATTTGTGGACACTAACAACCATGCTCAGCCAGTGTTACTAGGTGTGTTTTGCTTTGCTGGAAGATCTCTTGGAGAGTACGCTCGGCCAAATTTAGAAATGGTTCCATTTTTGAAAATGGTTCCAAATTTAAAAAAATGGTTTCATGTTGAAAATGGTTCCAAATTTAAAAATGATTCCAAATTTAAAATGGTTCCAAATTTGAAAATGGTTCCAATTAAAGAATTGTTCATTTTAAAAATGGTTCCATTGAAAATGGTTCCAAATTTAAAAATGGTTCTGAATTTAAAATGGTTCCAAATTTAAAAATGGTTCCAATTTAAAAATTGTTCATTTTAAAAAATGGTTCCATTGAAAATGGTTCCATTTTGAAAATGATTCCAAATTTTAAAAATGGTTCCAAATTAAAAAATGGTTCCGAATTTAAAATGGTTCCAAATTTAAAAATGGTTCCAATTTAAAAATTGTTCATTTTAAAAAATGGTTCCATCGAAAATGGTTCCATTTTGAAAATGATTCCAAATTTAAAAAATGGTTCCATTTTGAAAATTGTTCCAAATTTGAAAATGGTTCCAAATTTAAAAATGGTTCCAAATTTAAAATGGTTCCATATTTAAAAAATGGTTCATTTTAAAATGGTTCCATTTTGAAAATAGTTCCAAATTTAAAAATGGTTCCGAATTTAAAATGGTTCCAAATTAAAAAATGGTTCCAATTTGAGAATTGTTTTTTTAATGGTTCCAAATTTAAAAATGGTTCATGTTTTAAAATGGTTTCCATTTTTAAAAATGGTTCCAAATTAAAAAATGGTTCCATTTCGAAAATGGTTCCGAATTTAAAAATGGTTTCAATTCGAAAATTGTTCATTTTAAAAATGGTTCCAACCTGAAAATGGTTCCAAATTTAGAAATGGTTCCATTTTTTAAAATGGTTCCAAATTAAAAAATGGTTCCATTTTAAAAATGGTTCCAAATTTAAAAATGATTCAAAATTTAAAATGGTTCCAATTTAAGAATTGTTCATTTTTAAAAATGGTTCCATTTTTTAAAATGGTTACAAATTAAAAAAATGGTTCCATTTTGAAAATGGTTCCAAATTTAAAAATGATTCCAAATTAAGAATTGTTCATTTTTTAAAATGGTTCCATTGAAAATGGTTCTAAATTTAAAAATGGTTCTGAATTTAAAATGGTTCCATTTTTAAAATTGTTCCAAATTTTAAAATGGTTCTAATTTAAAAATTGTTCATTTTAAAAAATGGTTCCAAATTTAAAAATGGTTCCGTTTTGAAAATGATTCCAAATTAAAAAATGGTTCCATTTTTCAGTTCAGAACCATTTTCAAAAAGGAACCATTTCAAAAAACGGAACCATTTTTTCGGTTCGGAACCATTTTAAAAAAGGAACCATTTTTAAAAATCGGAACCATTTTTTTCATTCGGAACCATTTTTTCGGTTCGGAACCATTTTCAAGAAGGAACCATTTTCAAAAAGGAACCATTTCAAAAATCATTTTCAAATTGTTTCATTTTCAAAAATCGTTCCATTTTCGAAAATGGTTTGGATCAAAATTTAAAATGGTTTCATTTTTTGAAAAATGATTCCAACTTTATAGTTGTAATGGTTCTATTTTTTTAATAATAACTAGCGTAATGAAGAATCAAGTAAAAAAGTCAGCGAACTGGATGAAACAAAACGAAACAGTCAAAGGACAGCTGGCGCGTGCGAAGCAGTTCCTGGGCCTGGCCCATTAGCGCGCCGCGTCGATGGACGGGGTACGCGGAGGGTGAGTTACCACCGCGTGCCGCGCTGTATAGGCGTTCCCGAGCGGCGGCCATGGCGGCGGGACAGATGCGCGACAAGAAACCATTGTCATTTCCGAAGATTTTGATTAGAACTCTTAGAGAGTGATATGTCGACAAAAGGCTAAAGAACGTGCATGGATTATTTGGAACCAAGTTATCTTGAGGTATCGAGATTTTGTGGCTACCTATGCTGCAATTCTTTAACCTGGGATTTTATTTTCAGATAGTACAAACGGCAATCTGATACCAATCTTCTGCTCAGACATTCTGCAGAGGATCAGCATTGGTGAAGCAATAATCTAGATGTATTAGCAAGATTTCTTTGCAAGATTTGAGGAGCATACGGTGCTTCTGGTGTTGAGATCAGTGTGACGGTGCAGGCAGTAAGTGAGGGGGACAGGACGAGACGTATAGGACGTGGACGCACATGGTTGATTTTGGCCATGCCTAAGCACCACCCAACTTGCAATTTGTTTTTTCCAAAGTTACTCTGCTACACTTTTAAAAGCATTTGTTGTACTAACATTCCTCAGTTATCTTGTTGTATTGATAGATAATATATTTATTTACTCTTCTGTTGGTAAAATCTCCATTGAGATCATATGTCACTAGTATAGGCAAACACATATGGTTGATTTTGGCCATCGCACATGGTTCTCGCGCCCGTCGCTATTCATGGTAGCAGATGGTGGTGAGTCATCGCGCACGATTATAATAACCGTGTGCATGTTGGGAACATAACACATGATTCGCGGTAAGAAAGCATGTGTGATACCAACGGTTTTCGCCCATGGTGTGCGAATAGGTGGACATCACACACGCTGCTTTTTGTCTAATCATTTTTGTTATAGATGACATCGCACTCGATGCGTATGAAACTCTTTTGCGTTTGACGATATCACTGCATAAGTATTTTTTTGAACAATCGTGTGTGGAAGTAATGAAAGATGGAGACCCTAATTTCGGCAGATTTAAATCCCTGCAACATCAAATAAGAAAAAAGTATTAATCCCATAGATACACCGATTCTTACCTAAAAAACATCAATATTTAGCCAACATCAGAACATAGAGAACACAGATTAGCCATTATCAGAATATAGAGTTTAGCCAACATCTGAACATTGTTTTAGCAAACATCATAGGCATTAGCATTGTATATATGGACCAAAGCATCCACACAAATAGACAAAATGATATACTAGTTACCTTTGGTACTCCATCTTCTGAACTAGGTGTTCATGCAAATCTGTGGAGTCCACCTATAATATGAGCGGGATAAAACTTGTAGCAGCTTTTCTGTGCAACGTCGTAGAATATTATTCTTATACATTTCAGCGTCAGCTAGATGTAGCAATAGTAACTACAGTGCAGACCATTATTCAACAAGCGAAAGCAGGGTCTCAACCACATGGCTCATGCTTGACCTTCTCCTCCTCTCATCTTCCACACATGAAATCGCTATCTTAAGCATCACGATTGCTTCTGAATGGTTGAATTCTCCATCCAGTCTGTAGTTGACAAACTCCAGAAGCCATGACTGATCTTCACCTGCCAGTTTCTCTTTAAGAATTTCTGTAGAGCATCTAATAGCCATTTCAACCTCCTCCTCGCCCTCAACAATCCATCTGGAAACCCGAACCCCCTTCACTAACTCAAGAAGCACAACTCCATAGCTGTAAACATCCACCTTACCAGTGATTGGAAGATTTAGAGCCCATTCTCGTGCAATGTAACCTCTCGTCCCATGCACTCTCACTACAGGAATGGGCTTCTGTGCCGACGGCCAGAACCTATGCCGACGGCATTTTGTCGGGGCCGTCGGCACAGGAGTCGACGAGGCCGGCCCAGCGCCCAGGCCGTCGGCACAGATAAGGCCGTCGGCATAGACTTTCTATCCCGACAGTGGCCGTCGGGACAAATCCAGCCGTCGGCGTAGCGTCCCGCCATCGATAAGGTGACGTCGACGCCCACCTATGCCGACGGCTTTGCCGTCGGCATAGGTGCCCTATTTTTTTCTTCATGTCCTATTTTACTTTTATGCGTGCAGCTGTGCCGACGGCCTTGCCGTAGGCACAGAGTCCAAATTTTTACTTATAATTATTATTTTTTACCCTAATATTCATTTTTATGTATCTATTTATTACTCTCAATTAATTTTAATATGTTTTTATTCATTTTCTATGTATATAGCAACGCCGAATAGCGGTCTCCACCCACATTAGGTTTTTTCCAGCGGATCTAGGGTTTCGCCGAAGCGGGGCCCCGGAGCGTCGAAAACCCACCCAAACCTAGGTTGTGCCATACCATATGTATACAAGTGTGTTGGGTATTGTAAATGTCCAAGATTTTACTCCGGGGTATGACCGTCTTCACCGACCGCACTCTCTCTCTACTAAGTTTCTGCACTTAGAGGTGAAAACTCCCGTTTCGGGCGAACCGGGGGCAATCTTGTGCTGACTTGTGATAAAAGTTGGTTTTCCATGTTCCTATGTCCTAACCTAACACAACCAAGGAAAAAAGTCCACTGGGCTACCCCCTTTCGACGCCGTTCAAGGTGGTAGACGGAAACGTTAGGTTTTTTCCAGCGGATCTAGGGTTTCGCCGAAGCGGGGCCCCGGAGCGTCGGAAACCCACCCAAACCAGGTTGTGCCATACCATATGTATACAAGTGTGTTGGGTGTTGTAAATGTACAAGATTTTACTGCGGGGTATGACCGTCTTCACCGACCGCACTCTCTCTCTACTAAGTTTCTGCACTTAGAGGTGAAAACTCCCGTTTCGGGCGAACCGGGGGCAATCTTGTATTGACTTGTGATAAAAGTTGGTTTTCCATGTTCCTATGTTCTAACCTAACACAACCAAGGAAAAAAGTCCACTGGGCTACCCCCTTTCGACGCCGTTCAAGGTGGTAGACGGAAACGTTAGGTTTTTTTCGGCGGATCTAGGGTTTCGCCGAAGTGGGGCCCCGGAGCGTCGGAAACCCACCCAAGCCTAGGTTGTGCCATACCATATGTATACAAGTGTGTTGGGTACTTGGGTGTTGTAAATGTCCAAGATTTTACTCCGGGGTATGACCGTCTGTGGCGCCCCGACCCGACTGCTATACAGTGATGCTGCGTGTCACCGGTTACGCGATACAACCGGAGGTTACGGGTTTACCAATCCCCGGCCAAAACCTTTGGCAGGCGTTGCTCGGAATAACCGGCAACGCAACACCCCGATTGATGCCGTAACACAGGCGCAACCCTCAATGCATAGTAGAGAGATCAAGACTTGTGGAACAACTGGCACATTACAGACTCTACGACTCAAAGCATTATAGTTCAACTCTTATAGTAGAGAAAGATAGCAATTATTACAACCAGGGGTCACAGACCCAACAATACATCATGCGGAAGCGAAGGGCGTTGTTCTAAACAACAAGAACCAAAATATGGCCTAAGAGGCCTAAGGATAAACATCCAAGCGCCAGCTGTTCCGAGATGTCCCAAGCTGCCACCTGGGAACCCCAGACTACTCGTCGACGTCCACAAAGAACCCACCTTCGAGGTCGGTGAAGTCCTCCTCTGAAACAAAACAAACGACGTTGAGTTCGACGAACTCGCAAGATTAAATATAGAGCTTTAGCTCGATGAGCCTTTCAAAGTTTTATGGCTGTTTTGCATAAAGCTAATTTTATTTAGAAAATACAACTCCATGGCATCGACTAATCAGAATATTTGAAAAAGGGGTAAGAAGTAACTCTTTTCTTCTGATCACCTTTCTCATCATCAACCACCATCATCATCATTGTACCTGTTCCACAAAGGCACCTCCCCGAATCACCCTCGAGGAAGTCAACCTTGCATTCTTGAGTGGTACCTTTAGTACCCAAGTTTTAATCATTCCGTTCAAGTTATTCTATGGTCTTACCTTCACTTCCCAAGTTCGTCCATAACCGTGGACATGGCTTTTCGAAAAGATTTAACCCTGCAGGGGTGCACTGTGTTTACCTTTGGTACCGCCCGGCCCATTGCCTACGATTAGCTCTCTTCCGGGGAAAGCCGGCTAAATGGGAACGGTTACAACCTTTACCTTGTTAAAGACTAACCCAGGATCATTAGTGAGGACGGGACAGCCGTGCCTGCAACACCCTGTCCCGTGGCCACTCATTTTCCTAAACACCACGATCCTCATCTCAGTCTTGGCCACCATCTTCACGCACATGCAATTGGAAGCTCAAACTAGAGGACCCTGGCTAGTCCCGCCCAAGTTAGTCGGTCGACGAGGGCTCCATATACCCCACCGAATGGAAGCGCGCTCATTCTTGGTTCAAGAGGTAAAGAACTCGCACCTAGGCGGCGAGAGTGAGACAAAACACCACCATACCAAGTGGCCTCTCATCCCCACCTTTAAGCATCTTATTACCTGTCACCACAAATTCTCCACCATCATCTGTACATCTCATCACCTGTTTCCAACAATGGAACACCCACCGGAATGCTAAGCATTTGACTAAGCATGTCTAAGCATCAACATTGCATAGTTAAGTATCTCAGGCAAACAATAAAAACCTATGGGTAATAGGAGGGGAAACAGGTAATGGCATCGGAAACTTAATGCAACTATAGGATACTCTATCCAGAACAAATTGACATTTGGAACCGCATGCAATATTATAGTGGAGAAAATATTTGCGGAAAATAGGATAAGACATGCTCAGGGGGGATTACGCTTGCCTTGTTCAACGGGCTGGTAATACGGGTCGCCAGGGTAGTGCGGGGGAACCCCGACTCCTTGATCTATCGATGTATAAGAACACCGGAAAGCACAATCAAATACCACACCATATAAAACAAGTGCAATGCACAAGCACATGATGATATGACATTTTAAATGCACCATAAAAGCATTAAACATGACCCAACAAGTTAAATGGGGTCCCAATTATATTTATGGCATTATTGGGAATCATCCCCATATTTAAACTTAATGGAATTATTAGCCACACCTTTTATACAGTACTGAAATATGATGCAAACATGCTTGAATTTGATGTTAATGGTTAGTTCATGATTTTATGAGCATTTTGACATATTAAACACAATTTTCTGATTAACCACTAAAAAGCTATTGCATTTTTAGTATTTGATTTAGTGCTGCCATTTTAGTAATTCATTTTAAACAACACTAAAACTATTTATCCATGCTTGAAAATGAAGTGAAACTTGAAGTACTTTCGTTGCTGAACATTTTGGTATATCACACTTAATTTTTGGATCAATTTTTATAATGTTATGAATTTTACAAAATCCAATTCATTTCTGCCATTTTACAAAAAGGCAAGAAACAATTATTTCCAATATTTATTGCAACATGAAATTGACATGAAAAATGTAAGGTTTCTTCCCCTGGTCATTTAGAGACCAAGTTTGCATTTTTGTGTTCTAGCAATAAAAAGATATGGATTTTCCAAGAATCCTTTCTTTTCTGCCATTTTCTTCCATTTAATAAAACATTAAATAAACTAATTTATTTGGATGTGTGAGTTACACCATTAGACAGGTTTTGTTTTTCTGGACATTTTGATATATTACTTGCAATTTTTGGACAAGTATTCACGGAGTTATGGATTTCACCAAATTCATTTGAATTTACAAACCATTTAAACCATTTAATTTAATTCCAGGAAAACTTGATTGGACCTTTTCACCGGGCCAGTGGCTAGCCCAGGCCACTGACTAGTGGGCCAGGTGCCACGTAGGCAAGCCACGCAAGCACGCGGGCCCAGTGGTCGTTTGACCACGGCGAAGGCGCGGAACGGCAGGCTCGCGACGGTGATCACCGGCGACGCGCACGGTCTCATCGCTACGGCGTGCGCGGAGGCGAGCTAATAGGCGTTTTTTACGGGCGCGAACACGGCGAGCTCCACTAACGCGGCGCCGCCACCTGGAGGTCACCGGAGACGACGGATTCATCCTCGACTAGCGGTGGCCGGCGGCGGTTTAACGGCGACACGACGAACCAGAGGGAAAGGAAGGAGACGGAGATGTCCAGGAGGAGCGCTTGCTCACCCTTGATGCGTGGGAACCACCGGCGTGGACGGAGGAGGTTGAGGTTGGCGGCAATGGCGCGGCGGAGCTTCGGTCGGTGACGGTGAAGAAGAGGTCGATTCGCCCGGTACACGGTCTCCCAGCAAGCGTGCGTCGACGAGGAAGTAGAGGGGGAAGAGGCGGAGCTCGGGGCCCTGTTCGATCTGCTCTGCGTGCTCTCAATCGCCGGCGGCGAGCACGGCCGCCATGGCGAGGGTTCGGCTTCGGCGGGAACAGAGAGAGAGAGGGAGGGAGCGAGAAAAATTTCGGGGAGAGAGAGACGGCAACGCCTCGGTGGTGGTCTTATCCTCCTCGCGAGGAACAGCGGCGAGCAGGGGAGGCACGGCGGCGAGCTGGCGCGGCTCGAGCAGCTCGGCGCGTGTCGCTACAGAAGAAGATGATGATTTTGCAAAAAAACCCTCGCGGTTCTCTGTTTCCCCCTTTTTCTGTTTCTTTTAGAAATCCAGTAGCATTTCATGAATTTTATTGAGGCACTTACACAATTTATAAAAATTTGAGAAAATTCAGGTAGCCTCCCAATATCATTTAGGAGCACCACAAAAATTGGTGTTTCAAAATAAAATGTTTTGCACAACTTTTGTTCATAGGGTTTGATTAAGGCATTTTTGGTTAATTACAAATTGGCATTACCTTATAAATGTAAAGCAAGTGCAAGTATTAATTTTAAACTCTTGGAACTTCCTTGACAAATATGGAAGTTTATTTGAATTGGTTTTGTCACAAACAAATTCCTTGGAGTTTAAATTGTTTGAACTCAATTGTTGCTTTTGTTCCCCTTTGTTTTAATTTGTTCTCCAACTCTTTGTTCCAACTTGAACACTTAAACCAAATGATGCCATGATGCATGAAGGAGAAGCAAAAGTGGAAATTTTATTCACAAAATTTCAGTTCACAAAACTTGGGGCTGTTACAATTCTACCCCCTTACAGGAATCTCGTCCCGAGATTCTTAGAGTAGGAAAGAGGGAAAGGGTTACGACGTAGTACACGATCTTCTCGCGCGAGGTGGCTTTCTTCTTGGAAGAGGTTGACCGAGGGCATCATGAAGATCTTCATCGGCTTCACTTCGAGGTCACTACCAACGTACACCATCAGAAAGAAGGAAACCTCTCCGGAAGGATGGGTCTTTGTAAAGATACTACGACCGAGTACCTCCTAGTAGAACTTAGGATGAGACTTCAAGCATCCCTTGAATCGACAGTTAGGAGACACATGCATTTGACGGGAGATTGATAGGAGTTTCCAGTTGGTAGATAACGGTTTCTCAAAAGGTTGAGAATATGAACTTTGCACAAGGCCTTGAATTTATGAGGGAGAGTGTTGAAACAAGATTCCAACAGATGAAGAGGTAACCTCCACCAGACAGCTTGAGTGGAATCTCCCTCGCGGAGGAGCATTCCAGATCACAGGAGAAGGGTCGGGAAGATGGACATAGAGAACTTCAGAAACTCTGCAAACGTTAGTATCAGGAACACTTCTTGATTTTCTAGACATCAGGAACAAGCTTCTTGACGATCACCAACCATCGTTTCTGATTGAGATTTAGATCTAGGCAGGTGTAGAGATACTTCAGACTCCACATGTATGAATAGGGAATCTTTGCAGAGCATACCAACAGATTACATTTGCTAGAAACCCAAGAGCTAGACTAGGATATCAAACTCCAGAGGAGGAACGAGATTGCGGAACCCACGTATCAGCAACTTGTCAGAGGACAGCTGTCCTACTTGAATTACTTGCGCCAATACACCATTGAGTCTCTGCTGGGGAAACACCAACGAAGACACAAGAAGTTCTCCGACTTCCTCTCTTTCTGGAACAATGCAATCAGTGGCTTAGATACATAGATGAAATTCTCAAGGGATGGAGGTAACAACATACCATTCCAAGAATATTCTACACATGCATGATCGAGTTGAAAGGATCCGAGGGAACCAGACAATTTACTCAGATCCACGGCGACATCTTTTAGCAATTGCACGTGAACCAGGGAAAGTCACTTCTAACTTCAGAACACATACCTTGTGACGACACAAAGTTAGTTCTAACAACTTTCCAATGATAACGCCCAATATCCCATATGAATCTCCACAAACATGGAGAGAATAAGAAGGTAGTTGATGGGCTCAACAACAAACTTATCCAGATACTCCAAGACGGTAGACTCATATGTTGCATGAACGGGGCATAAGTATTTGTCAAGACTAACACATTCAGTAAATTAGCCTGAGTTTGATTTGACGATAACCCAATTCAAATCAAAAATTTGTAGGATAGCATATCCACAGAGGAGATATTTCCTTGCTTCAACACGAACAGACTAGACATCCCATTGGAAATGAACTATATCAGATAGAGCTTTTATCTTTTAACTCTCCAAGTTGTTTAAGCTCAACCGAATAATTCAGGACACCCAGCACGATCTTCTTGGAGAAGGGAATTGTTCAGAGAACCAGCTTACTCATAAGCTCAACATCACGGTCAGGTGACAACCTGGCGATACTTCTGGAAAGACCTCCAGAATATCACGATCCACCGATATGTCTTGAGTTCGAGAGAGAATTCATGCCTTACACGGCAAGACGATGTGGTCTTGGGAGCTTTGGCGCAAACCTAGCTCTTTGACCGAGGAAGTGCACCTGAACAAACAGACTTGGTAGCACAGTTAAACTCAACTTATTGATCGGCTAACCAATCATGCTAAGAGGGACAATGAATGTCCTTGGATTTCGGCGCAGTAAGAACTGCTGAGAATATCCGATAGTTACATTATTGCTCACGTCTCATCATTCTGGAGTAACAAGTCACTCGAAGAACGGAGAGTAACAAAGTGTAAGAGCATCACTTCATCAAGAGGATCATGATACTTAGCACGATACCCAGATATCAAAGAGTGAGACACTCTAAGGTGGAGCAGAACAAAAGCTAGACAAGGCCCTTATTCTGCAGATTACATTACCTTGACCTGGTCCGAGAAGTGGACAAGGTACCGGAGTTGGTTTCTCCTAACATCCCAAAGTGGAATGTCTTGGCAAACCCCAGCGTAACTTGCCTCAGAATACACCAATGCACGATAAAAACAAGACGGTCAAACGGAAGACACGGGTTGGAAAGCAGATCAGAGTACGAAACATGCTCAGGAAAATCCTAAGACGTTGAAGATGCACCGGTTATTACTCAATTGTGATAACCATGCCCAAAAAGGAGAGATGCAGCAGAGTCATGAACATAGATGGGATTCGCTAAGAGAATTCTGGTCATAGCCCAGATGGTTCCAAGACAGAATCTCCAGCTATGGCTGAGTTAAAGTTACATAGTCA
This sequence comes from Poa pratensis, assembly GCA_947311845.1. NCBI lineage: Eukaryota > Viridiplantae > Streptophyta > Magnoliopsida > Poales > Poaceae > Poa > Poa pratensis. The sequence goes on from CAMZMU010000117.1 coordinate 70,435,568, forward strand.
TCCGAGGTGTGGTAAACGGTTGAACATTACCAAAAACAAAGACTTGGGTAAAAGGGCAGCTTCATGTACTGGGATTCACAATTGGCATGAGGATCAAATGGGTAACAACCCACCTAATTCAACACACTAGAATCAAAGTACAATCCGGGACCTTCGGTTCAAGACCTTGGTTTAACACCCGACGAAGGAATAGGTGATCAGACTCGGTAGGAATAACAGTGTTCAAAGATCTGAGTTGATTTTGGATTGCAACGCAGCGGGAGCAACCGGACACATAACACTAACGTTAGAACCCAACCTCGTGATCCTAAAGTTTTGAGGTAACAGATGAGAAGTAAAACCTTTAACTCAAATCGAGGTAAGATAGCTCCGAGATTAGAGTGTAACCAGATAAGGAGTAAAAAAGAATCCTAAGATGGTTTTCACAACTCATTTTTAGGTTAAAAATATTTTCACAAACACTAGACTCAACATCGACCAGTACAAAGGGTTTCCTACAGGCAGTCCTGCTCTGATACCAACTTGTGGCGCCCCGACCCGACTGCTATACAGTGATGCTGCGTGTCACCGGTTACGCGATACAACCGGAGGTTACGGGTTTACCAATCCCCGGCCAAAACCTTTGGCAGGCGTTGCTCGGAATAACCGGCAACGCAACACCCCGATTGATGCCGTAACACAGGCGCAACCCTCAATGCATAGTAGAGAGATCAAGACTTGTGGAACAACTGGCACATTACAGACTCTACAACTCAAAGCATTATAGTTCAACTCTTATAGTAGAGAAAGATAGCAATTATTACAACCAGGGGTCACAGACCCAACAATACATCATGCGGAAGCGAAGGGCGTTGTTCTAAACAACAAGAACCAAATATGGCCTAAGAGGCCTAAGGATAAACATCCAAGCGCCAGCTGTTCCGAGATGTCCCAAGCTGCCACCTGGGAACCCCAGACTACTCGTCGACGTCCACAAAGAACCCACCTTCGAGGTCGGTGAAGTCCTCCTCTGAAACAAAACAAACGACGTTGAGTTTGACGAACTCGCAAGATTAAATATAGAGCTTTAGCTCGATGAGCCTTTCAAAGTTTTATGGCTGTTTTGCATAAAGCTGATTTTATTTAGAAAACACAACTCCATGGCATCGACTAATCAGAATATTTTGAAAAAGGGGTAAGAAGTAACTCTTTTCTTCTGATCACCTTTCTCATCATCAACCACCATCATCATCATTGTACCTGTTCCACAAAGGCACCTCCCCGAATCACCCTCGAGGAAGTCAACCTTGCATTCTTGAGTGGTACCTTTAGTACCCAAGTTTTAATCATTCCGTTCAAGTTATTCTATGGTCTTACCTTCACTTCCCAAGTTCGTCCATAACCGTGGACACGGCTTTTCGAAAAGATTTAACCCTGCAGGGGTGCACTGTGTTTACCTTCGGTACCGCCCGGCCCATTGCCTACGATTAGCTCTCTTCCGGGGAAAGCCGGCTAAGTGGGAACGGTTACAACCTTTACCTTGTTAAAGACTAACCCAGGATCATCAGTGAGGACGGGACAGCCGTGCCTGCAACACCCTGTCCCGTGGCCACTCATTTTCCTAAACACCACCATCCTCATCTCAGTCTTGGCCACCATCTTCACGCACACGCAATTGGAAGCTCAAACTAGAGGACCCTGTCTAGTCCCGCCCAAGTTAGTCGGTCGACGAGGGCTCCATATACCCCACCGAATGGAAGCGCGCTCATTCTTGGTTCAAGAGGTAAAGAACTCGCACCTAGGCGGCGAGAGTGAGACAAAACACCACCATACCAAGTGGCCTCTCATCCCCACCTTTAAGCATCTTATTACCTGTCACCACAAATTCTCCACCATCATCTGTACATCTCATCACCTGTTTCCAACAATGGAACACCCACCGGAATGCTAAGCATTTGACTAAGCATGTCTAAGCATCAACATTGCATAGTTAAGTATCTCAGGCAAACAATACAAACCTATGGGTAATAGGAGGGGAAACAGGTAATGGCATCGGAAACTTAATGCAACTATAGGATACTCTATCCAGAACAAATTGACATTTGGAACCGCATGCAATATTATAGTGGAGAAAATATTTGCGGAAAATAGGATAAGACATGCTCAGAGGGGGATTACGCTTGCCTTGTTCAACGGGCTGGTAATACGGGTCGTCAGGGTAGTGCGGGGGAACCCCGACTCCTTGATCTATCGATGTATAAGAACACCGGAAAGCACAATCAAATACCACACCATATAAAACAAGTGCAATGCACAAGCACATGATGATATGACATTTTAAATGCACCATAAAAGCATTAAACATGACCCAACAAGTTAAATGGGGTCCCAATTATATTTATGGCATTATTGGGAATCATCCCCATATTTAAACTTAATGGAATTATTAGCCACACCTTTTATACAGTACTGAAATATGATGCAAACATGCTTGAATTTGATGTTAATGGTTAGTTCATGATTTTATGAGCATTTTGACATATTAAACACAATTTTCTGATTAACCACTAAAAAGCTATTGCATTTTTAGTATTTGATTTAGTGCTGCCATTTTAGTAATTCATTTTAAACAACACTAAAACTATTTATCCATGCTTGAAAATGAAGTGAAACTTGAAGTACTTTCGTTGCTGAACATTTTGGTATATCACACTTAATTTTTGGATCAATTTTTATAATGTTATGAATTTTACAAAATCCAATTCATTTCTGCCATTTTACAAAAAGGCAAGAAACAATTATTTCCAATATTTATTGCAACATGAAATTGACATGAAAAATGTAAGGTTTCTTCCCCTGGTCATTTAGAGACCAAGTTTGCATTTTTGTGTTCTAGCAATAAAAAGATATGGATTTTCCAAGAATCCTTTCTTTTCTGCCATTTTCTTCCATTTAATAAAACATTAAATAAACTAATTTATTTGGATGTGTGAGTTACACCATTAGACAGGTTTTGTTTTTCTGGACATTTTGATATATTACTTGCAATTTTTGGACAAGTATTCACGGAGTTATGGATTTCACCAAATTCATTTGAATTTACAAACCATTTAAACCATTTAATTTAATTCCAGGAAAACTTGATTGGACCTTTTCACCGGGCCAGTGGCTAGCCCAGGCCACTGACTAGTGGGCCAGGTGCCACGTAGGCAAGCCACGCAAGCACGCGGGCCCAGTGGTCGTTTGACCACGGCGAAGGCGCGGAACGGCAGGCTCGCGACGGTGATCACCGGCGACGCGCACGGTCTCATCGCTACGGCGTGCGCGGAGGCGAGCTAATAGGCGTTTTTGACCGGCGCGAACACGGCGAGCTCCACTAACGCGGCGCCGCCACCTGGAGGTCACCGGAGACGACGGATTCATCCTCGACTAGCGGCGGCCGGCGGCGGTTTAACGGCGACACGACGAACCAGAGGGAAAGGAAGGAGACGGAGATGTCCAGGAGGAGCGCTTGCTCACCCTTGATGCGTGGGAACCACCGGCGTGGACGGAGGAGGTTGAGGTTGGCGGCAATGGCGCGGCGGAGCTTCGGTCGGTGACGGTGAAGAAGAGGTCGATTCGCCCGGTACACGGTCTCCCAGCAAGCGTGCGTCGACGAGGAAGTAGAGGGGGAAGAGGCGGAGCTCGGGGGCCTGTTCGATCTGCTCTGCGTGCTCTCAATCGCCGGCGGCGAACACGGCCGCCATGGCGAGGGTTCGGCTTCGGCGGGAACAGAGAGAGAGGGAGGGAGCGAGAAAAATATCGGGGAGAGAGATACGGCAACGCCTCGGTGGTGGTCTTATCCTCCTCGAGAGGAACAGCGGCGAGCAGGGGAGGCACGGCGGCGAGCTGGCGCGGCTCGAGCAGCTCGGCGCGCGTCACTACAGAAGAAGATGACGATTTTGCAAAACCCCCCTCGCGGTTCTCTGTTTCCCCCTTTTTCTGTTTCTTTTAGAAATCCAGTAGCATTTCATGAATTTTATTGAGACACTTACACAATTTATAAAAATTTGAGAAAATTCAGGTAGCCTCCCAATATCATTTAGGAGCACCACAAAAATTGGTGTTTCAAAATAAAATGTTTTGCACAACTTTTGTTCATAGGGTTTGATTAAGGCATTTTTGGTTAATTACAAATTGGCATTACCTTATAAATGTAAAGCAAGTGCAAGTATTAATTTTTAAACTCTTGGAACTTCCTTGACAAATATGGAAGTTTATTTGAATTGGTTTTGTCACAAACAAATTCCTTGGAGTTTAAATTGTTTGAACTCAATTGTTGCTTTTGTTCCCCTTTGTTTTAATTTGTTCTCCAACTCTTTGTTCCAACTTGAACACTTAAACCAAATGATGCCATGATGCATGAAGGAGAAGCAAAAGTGGAAATTTTATTCACAAATTTCAGTTCACAAACTTGGGGCTGTTACACCGTCTTCACCGACCGCACTCTCTCTCTACTCAGTTTCTGCACTTAGAGGTGAAAACTCCCGTTTCGGGCGAACCGGGGCAATCTTGTGTTGACTTGTGATAAAAGTTGGTTTTCCATGTTCCTATGTCCTAACCTAACACATCCATGAAAAAAAGTCCACTGGGCTACCCCCTTTCGACGCCGTTCAAGGTGGTAGACAGAAACGTTTGGTTTTTTCCAGCGGATCTAGGGTTTCGCCGAAGCGGGGCCCCGGAGCGTCGGAAACCCACCCAAACCTAGGTTGTGCCATACCATATATACACAAGTGTTTTGGATGTTTCAAATGTCCAAGATCCTACTCCGGGGTATGACCGGCTTCACCGACCGCACTTTCTCTCTAGTGAGTTTCTGCACCGGGAGGTGAAAACTCCCGTTTCGGGCAAAACGGGGGCAATCTTGTGTTGATTTGTGATAAAAGTTGGTTCCCCATGTTCCTATGTCCTAAACTAACACAACCAAGCAAAAAAGTCCACTGGCCTATCCCCTTTAGATGTCGTTCAAGGGGGTAGACGAAAACGTTAGGGTTTTTCCACCGGATCTAGGGTTTCGCCGAAGCGGGGCCCCGGAGCGTCGGAAAATTTGCGTGTGGTCATACCATATAATAAAATATATTATAATAAACTATATAAAAAATAAAAAAATTGAAAAAAGAAAAAAATCCTGTGCCGACGGCATTGGGTCCATCTACCTAATTAGGTAGGCCGCGCGGCCCAGCCGCATCTTCTCTCCCCAAATCCACCCGACCCACCCGACCCAACCCTGCGCGCGCCGCCGCCGTCGACCACCCGTTCCGTCGCCGTAGCGCCACCACCCGGCCAGCCTCTCCGCCACCCTTGTCTCGTCTCCCCGTCTCCGTTCAGCCACCACCGTCCTCGCCGCCGTCCAAATCTAGCAGTGCCGCCGCCCGGTGCTGCTCCTCGCCACCGGCAAACCCTGAGGGAAGGTGAGGCGGCGGAGCTCCACTGCTGCTTCCCCGGCCTTGACTACCGCAACTCGTCCACCGGCCGAAGCTCCTCCACCGGCCTCCTCCACCGCAGCTCCACCGAAGCTCCGGCCTACTCCACCACAGCTCCTCCCCCGGCCTCCTTCACCGCAGCTCCTCCACCGAAGCAGACATCCAATTGAAGTAATTATATCTAATTGTCCTATGGTAACAATTACCTAGCACAAGGGGTGATTTGGACCGAAATACATTGTACTTGTTAGTGTCCTTTTTCAATTTGTTTTCCGATGCATAGCCAAAACAGACAAGTGACAAATATGTTGCCATGTTTTCGTGGCCACAAGCCACAACATTATGAGTGTTTCTTGATCCCCAAAAATAAAAGCTTGAATAATGTTAGCAATGGTACAAATGAGACGATATTTTTATGAATTGTTTTAGCATTTGTCCACATTTACATGTATGTAAATATATCTAGACATGTTTTATTGTGTTCGCTCATTTTAGTATGAGTCTAGAGAATATGTGAAACATGTAGAACATCTTATATTTAAAAATGGAGGGAGTATATTATTAGCAAGTTCGCAATGCCCTCCTTATCCTCTTTATGCTAACTTGTTTTCTCTTTCTCAATGCAGTTGATTGAACAATATGAGCCAAGGCAAGGAAAACTCGACGACCTTGCTTAGTAAGATTAGTGACATGAAGGTACAGAAGCCTGGAGTTACACGAAGTGGACGACCTTCCACCTCGCGTTATGCCGTGGACGAGGGTGCGCGAGTAGGACGAGGTGGAGGACGAGGTGGAGGACCAGGAGTAGGACGAGGTGGAGGACGAGGTGGAGGACGACGTGGAGTAGACGTGGACCACCCACCCTCCGCTTCTGGCGACGTGGCTTCCGAGTCGCCCTCCGCTTCTGGCGACGTGGCTTCCCAGTACCTGTTGGAGAACAAGGTGGAGGACGAGGCAGAGGACGAGGCGGAGGACGAGGTGGAGGCGGCGCCGAAGCGGCCGCGGAGTCGGCGTGAAGCGGGAGTCCCCAACGAGGCCGACGAGCCTAAGAGCGAGGAGGCGAAAGCCCTCATTATTCCTGCGGGCGTTGAGTAAGTGTATTAATTTTGTAATTTTGAACATGTAATTTCATTTTGGTCATAACAATTTGGAATGTGTACAAATGTTTGATTATTGTGCAGCAAATGGACATGGCCAGCACCTAAGATTCCCCGCACTCCGGGGAGCCTGCTTGGAGCTTTGATTAGGAAACATTGGCTGGGCTTGTACACCGTCGGTCCCGACGAGGAGAAGAAGTTAGCCGATAAATGGGTGGACTATGAGGCTGCCCCCATCCCGGGCTTCCAGACAGCAGCTGAGGCTGTGATCACCGGGTTTTGCGTAAGACATATTTTTCGAGTTCTGTTCATAGTTTATGACTCCACCATGCTAACTCATGACTCTCACAATTTTTTTATGCATGGTTGAAGAAACATTTTCGGGTGGCGGACGAGCATCGTGAAAAGGCGGATGGCAATTTACGTGCTCATTGTGTGAGGTTGACACGGCAGCAATTCTACAACCAAAAGTTTACGTCTGCCAATACGTTCACATATGAGAAGACGGGCAAGAGGGCCAAGAAGGCGAAGAATGCTAAGTTGGCCAAGAAGATGACGAAGGAGGAATACATTTCGGTAACTAAATTGTCAATGAAATTCTATATTGCTACTAAGTTGCCATTGCATTATCTCTTCTTGAATTACATTTTCAGGTTATGCCCGACTGGGCCGATCGTAGAGAAGATGCATGGGCTGCGTTGGCTGCGAGGTGGGTCGGGGAAAACCCCGAGTTCCACGCCGTGAGCCAGCGCAACAAGGCAAACCGAGGCACCGAGGGAACACATGGTGCGGGAAGCCGCAACCACTTCCGCTTTAAGGAAAAGCTGGTAAATATATACATGGAACGACCTGCATTTATTTTCCCTTCATGTTTCTACTTGGTATGCATAACATTTCTTTTCGCGATGCAGGACGCCGATAATGGGCAGGTAAGCACTCACTTGCAATCGTGGCAGAGGATGAAGGAGAAGAAGCCCGATCTATCGAAGCCTCAGCCCCAGCTTCCTGAGTACTACGGCAATACCCAGGAGGACTTGGAGAGGTACTCCACGACGTTCCAGTCTTTACACCCGGAGGTGGATGACCCCTTGAGCCAGGAGGTCGACGAGAAGGCGATGGTCCTCTCGGGGCATGGAAGGCCGCATGGCCGTAATCGCGTTCTTGAGAAGGTGGTGGAGCCTAGCATGAGCTTCACGCAGGCAAAAGCTACCCTCCCTGACGGCAGCCCCATTATCCCGCCTCGTCCATAGCCTCGTCGATCCACTTCCACGGATGTAAGTTTTTCTCATTCCCATCCTCTTTCCGACATTCGTTCCTGCATGGCTAAGTTGACGACATTCATTATTTTGAAATTGTAGCCCGATCTTGATGTAGCCTACGCTTCCGCTTATGTGGAGCATAAGGTGGCATATGCCGAGTGGCAGGAGAGGGATGCGGCCTGGAACTCGTATCAAAAGTTGTTCCGTGCTGTAAGTTTCAACCTTTATTTTTGTCTAACATGACAAGTCCCACTTCCCAAGTTTGAACCTTTATTCTTTGCAATGCCTGACCTCTAAACTATCTTGCAGTCGTTTGTGAACTATATGACCATAGGAGTGCGGGCCCCCCTCCTATGGAGGAGCCTCCGGGGCCAGGGCCAGAACCACGGTTTCCATCGAAGGACGAGTTCGCTCTCACCTACTACTCATCGACCCCGGTAAGTTTGATGCCAAACCACTGGTTACCGCTTTCCTTTGCCTTGCAAGTTACTAACTCTTGCTCAAACATGTAGGGAACGGGATGCTCGTCGGAGAACCCACACTTTGGTGGTGCTTCTCCTTGTGCCTCGCCGGGTTTGCATGCGATCATGAGGTTTGATCCCCATGCTGATCATTCGCCTTCGCCGGGTTCGCGCGAGATCACACCGGTACATGCCGGTGGTCCTTCTCCTGGTGCTTCTTCTGCTGCTTCGACTTCTCCTGGTGCTTCGCCTTCTTCTGGTGCTTCTGTTGCTGCGCCGAGTCGTCGATCGCCTGTTTTCACCCGGGGAGATATGGGGTACACCCCGTCGCCGCCGCAATAGATGTAGGGCTTTCGGCCTCTAGACATTTAGCTATGTATGATGATGGTCCTATGTGTGTACCTACTTGATGATATTGATTGGGATGATATATGCAGCCTATATGTGATCTTGTTTGTGAAAATATTGTCATGTTTTTTATTTTATTTTCTGCTATTTTTGCTGGAAAAACGAGCTGCTGGAACAAAACAGTGTGACCAAATGGTCATACCTGTGCCGACGGCAGGGTCTGACAGCACGCGGGGCCGTCGTGGGACCCACCTTTCCTGTGCCGACTAACGCTGTGCCGACGGCCTTTTTTGGCTGTCGGCAAACCCTGTGCCGACGGCAATATGCTGTGCCGACGGCCAGGCGAGCTATGCCTACGGTGACCTATCCCGACCACCCTGTGCCGACGGCCACCGTCGGCACAGCCCTCTCCCGATGGGCATCGTGCCTGTGCCGATTCCGGTAGTGTCTTGTGACAACATTTGGGCGCCTGTTCCTCGTTGTAGTAACTTCACCAGTCCAAAGTCTGCAATCTTGGGCTCAAAGTCTTTATCTAACAATATGTTCTCTGGTTTGACAACACAATGCACAATCCATTCAAGACACTCATGGTGGAGATAGGCAAGTCCTTTCGCAACCCCAAGTGCAATATTGTACCTTTGGTCCCATTGGAGCACAGGAGATAGGCTCTGGTAATCAAATAGAACTGTGGCTAACGAACCATTCTCAATGAACTCGGAAACCAAGAGCTTGTGCGTCTTCTCAACACAAACCCCCAAATTTTGACCAGATTCATATGATTAATTCTTCCGATGACACTTATCTCAGACCTGAACTCCTGATCTCCTTGGATCACATCATTTAGCTTTTTCACTGCGACCTTCCTGTCATCATCGAGGACTCCCTTGTAAACTGCTCCCGATCCACCACTTCCTAGCTCTTCTTCGAAGCAGTTGTTTGCCTTATGTAACTCCTTGTAGCTAAATATTCGAAACTGGCTAGAGATTATCATGTGACCTTCGTCTGCTATCTCTGGTCTTCTATCCCAATTGTAAACAACCCAACACCCGATTATGATTAAAGTCACTTCAATGAAAAGTAGTGTTAATGAGGAAGAAAGGAAGTAGCCAAACTTGAACTTGGAAGAGCCATCCTTGAACATTTTTTCTGAAGCGCTGGCCTCTTTTTCATGAATTTTGCATACATGAGTTACTGTAGAAGCTTATTCTGATGAGGACACCACTCCCTTGGGAACTTTAAGATAAATTTCATTGTAAGGATCTGGGAAGGTCCTGCCATTGATAAGATATATCATTGGGTAACAATCACCTTTTCCCTCATGGTAACCAAAAGCTTGGAAATCGGCATTGTTTAAGCACAATTGTCTGCACTCCTGAAATGAGATTTGCTTGTTGATATAGGCGAAGTCATAACCATAGAAATCAATTCCGGCGAGCTTTCTGAATGAGAAATCCTGGGTGGCGGTGATGTTTGCCTTGCGCGTGCACCCTTTCCTCCAATTGCTTGCATCAACCACCTCGAAGCCTTCAAGGCAAGAGCACTCAAGCTTGGGTAAATATTTACAGAGGCTGTTTTTGCCACACAGCCCGTGTATGTCGCAGACTTGACGGAATGCCATCCAAGAGATTGACCAATTGCCGCTTATAATGTTTAGGCTATACAGCCTAAGATTGCCATCGTAATCCAGAGTCAACCTCCTCATGAACTTATCACCAAGATCAGAAGCTTCAAATTCAAAGTTGTCACTCGAGATAAACTGGCCTATCTGTCCAAGAACAGCGTAACGGCTACTGTTGTCAGTAGTCCTGTTATTTTCCCACGATTTGTAGAAAGGGTCGGGCCAATATATGATGCTAACCTCAGGGCCATTATAGATGAGTTTTAGCTGATGGTCTGTGTCAAAGTACAATGTATAGAACCCTGAGGAGAGAAAACCCTTGGCAGATGCAGATAGAGTTAATAGCATAAAACTACCACATTTCAAGTCAAATTTCGAAAAAACCACCACTTTGTGTTTTGATCGCAAAAAACCACCAGTATTCGTGAAATTTGTTGCAATGTGCGCTAAAAGTCGATTGAACACGAATTGACACAATTTCTGACAGCGGGACCCACCCAAACTTGCTGATGTGGCTCTGTTGACTTTTCAGCATAATAAAAAAACAGGTAAAAAATCAAGCGACGCGCAGGAGCGAGGGGCCGGCCAGCACCGTGTTCGTGGCGAGCTGGTCGAAGCCATGGCCAGCTGCCCCCGATCCTGCTCCGTCCTCTGCAGCACCACCTCCTCGGCGCGCTCGCGCAGACGGCGCGCGTCAGCCACGATGGCCTCATCCAGTCCAGCCCACTTCCAGTCCGGCGGGGACGCCGTGCTCTCCTCCACCCGCCTGAGGACGCACACGAGCTCCATCGCGTCGGCCAGGCCTCCCAGACGAGGGCGTTGCGCTGCGGCGCGCAGGAAGGGAGCGGGGCCTGCCGGACTGCGTCGGCGACGGACGCGAAGGCGGCGAGCTCCGAGACGAGGTGCGGGTTGGGCAGCGCCGTGAGGTACTCGGCGTCGCGGGAGGCGTCCGGCATGAGGAGGCGCGCGGAGAAGCGGACCCAGGAGGCGGCGGCGAAGGAGCGGGCCAGCGGATGGCGGAGGAGGGCGGCCAGGAGCTGGTCGTGGAGGATGAAGGCACACGCGTAGCTAGCTAGCTAGCTAGCTAGCTCGCCCGGTCGGCGCACGCACGCCCGGCCGTGCTGCCAGTGCCGTTCCCGTTCAAGTCGCTCCCGTTCTCAGACTTCAAAGCCTGCGCATGCACTGCCTCCAAACAGCGACGTCCCCAAGCTCCCCGCACACGTCTGTTCTGCGCGTGAGCTGCGATGACGGATGCCCAGGAGACGGGGTTCTTGGCCGGCATTTCGTCGAACACCAGCCGGGCAGAGTCTGGAGCGGCGCACCGGCCGTACATGGTGATGAGCAGATGAGCTGGTTGTTGAGGACAGTATTTTGGACGAGCACGGCGTCGGGGGAGGCGAGCAGGTGGCGGTGGACGAGGCGGCCTTGGGAGACGGAGCGGAGGCGGGAGCACGCGACGACGAGGGCGAGCAGGGGCCGTGGCGGGTGGTGGCGCGGCGAGCGGCAGCACGGCGAGCAGGGGGCACGAGGGGCGGGGCCGCAGAGGGCGAGCGGCGGTGCGGCGAGAAGGGGACACGGCGGGCAGCGGCGCGTCGACCAGGGAACTGGGCGTGTCCAAGACGAGCGGCTGCGGGGACGGGAGCGACGGTCTCTGGCGACGCCGCCCTGCCGCACACCGCCGCCAGCACGCGCACGCGTCGGCCGCCGCGGACACGCGGAACACCCGCCTCGACACCACGGCCACCCCCGCCGTACGTACGCGACAAGCCTACACCAAGCAGAGCTCTCCCGGCCGGCTCTCTCCCGTGTTACCTGCTTTGACTTGTTTTTGGATGTATTTTCTATTTTTTTATTGTCTGACAGGTGGGCCCATGCTGCCACCTCATCCAATAGTCCACGGCTACTGCCACGTAAGCGTGACTGGTGGGTCCCACCTGTCAGAAATCGTGTCAATTAGTGTTCAATTTGTTTTTAGCGCGAATTGCAACAAATTTCGTGAATAGCGGTGGGTATCTGCGATCAGAACACAAAGTGGTGGTTTTTTCGAAATTTGACTTGAAATGTGGTGGTTTTATGCTATTAACTCTTGCAGATACAAGTTGTTTATTCCGAGTCATCTCCTGCTGTCGGGGGAATAATTAACCCGCGACTTATTCAAGGCCAAACAGCGACTTCATGATCACGCTATTATTGGGCCACGTAAAAGATGGGCCGATCAAGGATCGCGGCCTGCCAAAGGAAGGCTCCAGAAGGTCGGTGGTAAAACTTGCCTTGGAAGACAAGCTTGCAATCGGCTTCGTGTAGAACTCTTGTAACCTAGCGAGCCTCTGTGTATATAAAGAGGACTCGCAGGACTTAGACAGGGTCAAGCTATCAAGCCCTAAACCCTAGCTCTTACGGCGAGTTCCCAGATCGGATCGCCTCCATTGTAACACCACATATATCATATCAATACCAATCTAGGGTAGGCAGGAAGTAGGTCTTTACCTCACATTGAGGGGCCGAACCTGGGTAAATCTGTGTTCGTCCTTGTTCCTGCGATCCCAAGCTCGGAGACGATTGACTCGCGCAAATCCCACACCTACGAAGTCATCCATGACATCTGACGTGACAAACCCACGACAGTTGGCGCCCACCGTGGGGCCTGCGGTCAAGAGCGTCACGTTCCGCGCAGGATCGATGAAAGGAGCTGAAGATCTCGCCATTGGCCACATCATCATGGTCGATGGCACGCCTCTCATTGACGATTCAAGCTGGGGACCAGAAGCTGATTACCTGGAGACAGGTCGCGTCATCCCGTTTGGATCTATCATGTCTTCGTCGGTTTCATTGGCGGCGGATCTGTTAGCTCAGTCCAAGAAGGCGACTCAGCAGAAGGATTCGCCAGTGACGGAGAAGAGTCTCTGGAGAGCATGGACTCGCAAGAATTTGGGTCCATCATACCAGCTCTTGAGGACAGTTACTGGGATTACGCACCAGTGGTAGGACAAGAGGCGGCACCAGTTGGAGTCTACATGGCCGGAGGTGCAAGTACGTCAGGAACTGCGGGAGAAGCCGAAAGATCGACACCTCCCGGCAACCCACTACTTATCCCGGTGTCAGCCGCGAACGCCGCTGTCCGCGCAACAGAAATTGAGGCCGCCAGGGCCGAGCTCCTGTACGAGGTTCGGAGGATGGAAGCAGAGCGCTGCAGGCTCGAACAGGTGAACCAAGGAATCCAACAGGAACGGCAAAGGATATAGCCGCGCTCGCCGCGACTCAAAGACAAGTTGACTCGCAGGCGCAAGCGCGCGCGACTCAACCAACAATAGAACTTCCACCCACTCCAGCGCTGGAGACCAACCAGTCGCAAGGATTTTGGAACCATCGATTGTCCACGAAGCCCAGCAACTACCATCGCAACAACCAAGGAGGTTTCATACCCCACAAGGCCACTACCAAAGCCCGGTCGATAACATGTATGCAGCGGCTAATATCTTGACACAGATGGTACCAACAGGCGACGACCCAATCAACACTGAAGCACGGCGTGCGATACAGATGTTGAGCACTGCTGTCCTACAACAGGCCAACAGGGCAGAAGCCGAGGGGCAGCAGCCCCCGTACTGGCCGGCCGCGGGATCGCGGCAGAAAGAAGCGTCCAAAGCAGGCCACGGAGGATATCAAGGGTCGCGCAGAGGCAGCAGGAACAAGCCGCAGAAGCACAGGCTATCATGCCAACGACGCAGACGCGGCTCGTGGAAGTTAACAACCCTACGGGCACATCCACAGCTTTGTCCTCGCGACTCAAAGGTCCGGCATGCTTCACTGAGAAGATCAGATCGGAACCTTTCCCTGAAGATTTCAAAGGACCACGCAAGGTGGCAAACTATAACGCCAGCATGGACCCTACCACCTGGCTAAACAACTACGAGATGGGGATGAGTATTTTAAATGCTTCAGAAGAGATATGCGCAAGGTACCTCAACATGATGTTGGAGGGCGCGGCTCACATATGGCTACAAAATCTACCCCCCAACTCCATAAATACCTGGGAAGAGTTGAAAGACGCTTTCGTCAAAAACTTCCAAGGAACCTGCAAGCGACTCTGCAATATAGAAGATCTAGAGCGTTGCGTTCAAAAGGAAGGCGAGTCAAGTCGCCACTGGATGAGGAGGGTGGCAGAAATTATACACTCCTCAGACAACATACCTCCAAGCTCAGCTGTCCTAGTCATGGAGAAAAATTGTAAGTTCGAACCACTGATCCATAAGTTAGGTCGCATGAAGGGCAAGGTCAAGAGTCTCAGCGAGGTAATGGCTGCGGCTAACAAATACGCTGGCTCAGACAAGACCCGAGATGCGTCAGATGGAGAAGAGGAGAAGGCCGCTGTTGAAGGAAAGAAAAATACCAGCAAGCCTCAACAGCAACAAACTAGCCACAACAACGCGAATCAAAACAAGCGCAAGAGTGAAGAAGGAAACTCTGGGCTTGTCGCCAACACACGTGGAGGTTTCAGGGGCCAACGAGGAAGAGGCCGAGGAATCGGCTCTCGTCCAATTAACATGGAAGAAGTTTTTAATCGGCCGTGCGATCTTCACACGGGAGGCGACGGGCGGCCAGCAGACCATACCAAGGCGCAATGTAATTATTACAAGAAGTGGAAAGAAGAAAGCCAACACAACAGGGGAAACCACCATGAAGGAAGCCCTGGTGCGACTCATGGTTCAGGCGCCGGACCGCACAATGCGAGTAACCCCAGGCAGGTGGGGCAGTACCATACAATAGTTATCAACACCTCCAAGAGGGAAGAGAAATTAAGTCGCAGAAGCCAGCAGGTAAATACTGTGATACCAGCAACCCCCAATTGGCTAAAATGGTCAGAACATGCAGTCACTTGGAGTCGCGACGATCATCCGCCGCAAGTGCGAGAGCCAGGGAAACTGGCGCTAGTTGTGGCACCTTATGTAGCAGGATACAAGCTAACCAAAGTACTTATGGACGGGGGAAGCAGCATAAATATCATGTACTACGATACGTTCAAGCGCTTGGGGCTCATGGACTCCAGCCTGCAACACACGACGACCGTATTTCACGGCATCGTCCCAGGAAAGTCAGCACAGCCAGTGGGAAAGATAACCCTGGGAGTAACCTTTGGGACGGAAGAAAACTTCAGAAGCGAGTTCATATGCTTCGAAGTGGTAAAATTCAGAGCCCATATCACGCCCTGTTCGGACGAACAGCCTTCGCCAAGTTTATGGCCAGGCCATGCTACGTTTACCTACAGCTGAAGATACCAGGACCAAGAGGGGTCATCACAGTGCACGGCGATAGAGAAAAAGCAATAGAGTGCGAGGAGGGAGATGCAGCCTTCGCAGAATCAGCTTGTGCCGCTGAAGAGCTAAAGAGTTATAAGTCGCAGGTGGATCCCAATGATATGAGCGTAGTTACCACGCCATCTGCCGAACCACCAATGAAATTCAAAGCGGCCCAAGACACCAAGCAGATAGATCTTGTTCCTGGCGACTCATCCAAGCAGGCGAGCATCGGAGCCCACATGGAGAAAGAACAGGAGCGGGCACTCATCGCTTTCCTTCAGGAAAACAAGGACATCTTCGCATGGAAACCATCAGATATGCCAGGGGTGCCAAGGGAATTGGCAGAACACAGTCTTAACGTGAACCCCTGGCCAAGCCAGTAAAGCAACCGCTGCGGCGTTTCCACGACGACAGGAGAAAAGCGATAGGGGAAGAAATAGCTCGCCTATTGGCCGCAGGATTCATCACAGAAGTATATCACCCGGAGTGGGTGGCAAACCCAGTCCTAGTTATGAAAAAGAACGGCACATGGCGAATGTGCATTGACTACACCAGTCTCAACAAAGCCTGTCCAAAGGACCCATTTGCCTTGCCAAGGATTGACCAAGTGATTGATTCAACAGCCGGATGCGAGTTGTTATGCTTTCTAGACGCCTATTCAGGCTACCATCAAATCAAGATGAAGAAGGAGGACCAGGAAAAGACATCCTTCATCACACCCTTTGGGGCCTTTTGCTATGTAAGCATGCCCTTTGGATTGAAGAACGCAGGTGCGACTTACCAGAGGTGCATTCAAAGTTGCTTGCATGAGCAGATAGGTCGCAACGTTCACGCCTATGTGGACGATATCGTCATTAAATCGCAAGTAGGCCAGGATCTCATCAGTGACTTGGAAGAAACCTTCACAAATCTCAGAAGATATAACATGAAGCTCAACCCGACGAAGTGCGTCTTTGGAGTACCAGCGGGGAAGCTATTGGGGTTCATAGTGTCAGAAAGAGGCATCGAGGCCAACCCTGACAAGATAAAGGCTGTAATGGACCTCCAAAAACCAGAAAAGATCAAGGACGTACAGCGACTTACCGGTTGCGTCGCGGCGTTAAGTCGCTTTATATCAAGACTGGGAGAAAAAGCCCTGCCTTTATACAGACTGCTGAAAAATCAGATACCTTCGTTTGGGACTCAGAAGCCGACGAAGCTTTAACAGCCCTGAAGATTCAGTTGACAAATGCTCCAGTTCTGGCAGCTCCAAAAGATAAGAGCCCATGCTGTTGTACATAGCTGCAAACTCTCGTGCCGTAAGCGCCGTGATGGTTGTAGAGAGACAAGAGCCAGGCAAGGAGTACCCAGTCCAAAGGCCAGTATACTACGTAAGTGAGTGCTCACGGCTTCAAAGCAGCGTTACCCTCAGTGGCAGAAGCTAGTGTTTGGAGTATTCATGGCGAGTCGCAAGCTGAAGCACTACTTCCAGGAACACCCAATAACTGTGGTCAGCTCGGCACCACTGGCAGACATCATCCGCAACCGAGAAGCAACAGGAAGAGTAGCCAAGTGGGCGATCGAGCTGGGTCCACACCATATAAGCTACGAGCCGCGCACATCAATTAAGTCGCAAGCTCTCGCAGATTTCATCAATGATTGGACAGAAATTCAAGTCGCTCCCACCATGGCAGAAACAAAATACTGGACCATGCACTTCGATGGGTCAAGACAGCTACAAGGCTCGGGGGCTGGAGTTGTACTACTTCCCCCAAGGGAGACAAGCTAAGATACGTGCTCCAAATACACTTCAATTGCACAAACAATGTAGCAGAATATGAGGCATTGCTTCACGGACTCCGTATAGCAAAGGAGATGAATGTCAGTCGCATCCGTTGCTTTGGAGACTCAGATTTGGTAGCTCAACAAGTTTCTGGAACATGGGACAGTAAGGATGCAAACATGGCTGCATACAGAGAGAGGTGGACAGAGTTGCTGGACACTTCACTGGCTTCCAAGTTGAACATGTTGATCGAAGACAAAATGAAGCAGCAGATGCCTTGTCTCGGCTAGGATCCAATAGGCAATCAGTCCCGCCCAATGTTTTCTTGGATGAGTTGCATAACCCATCAGTTAAGCCTCCAGCAGAGATTGACAGAGCAGAGACAAAGTCGCAGCCCTGCATGAACAGCCGGCATGGACAGAGCCATACATGGCATATTTAAGTCGCGGAGTGCTACCAGAGGATGAAGTAGAGGCGCGCAAGATAACACGGCGATCCAAGGCCTACACAATAATAAACAATGAGCTATACAAGCGCAGCGTGCGGGGACATTCCAAAGATGCGTATCACCAGAAGAAGGACGAAAAATCTTGCACGAAATTCACGCAGGCGATTGTGGCCATCATGCTTCGTCAAGATCTTTGGTGGCAAAGGCGTTCAGACATGGTTTCTTCTGGTTAACGGCGCTAGCAGACGCTGAGCAGATTGTCAGAGTGTGTGATGGATGTCAAAGATACGCCAGGCAAGATCATATGCCAGCTCAAGCACTTCGTACAATACCCATCACATGGCCTTTCGCCGTATGGGGTTTTGACATGGTAGGACCCTTCAGACGGTCCCAACGGGAAAAACTCACCTCCTGGTCGTGGTGGACAAATTCACAAAGTGGATAGAAGCAGAACCCGTGGGAGATTGTGAAGCTGAAACAGCAGTCAAGTTCTTGAAGAAGGTCATATTCCGCTTTGGATATCCCCATAGTATTATTACAGACAACGGAAGCAACACCTCTGAAGGAGCTACACAAATATTTTGTGCGAACAATGGGATAAGGCTGGACCTCACGTCAGTATCACATCCGCAGAGCAATGGACAAGCTGAGCGAGCTAACCAGGAAATTCTCCATGGGATTAAGCCGCGCCTTATTGAAAAGGTTGAAGCATCTCCAGGATGTTGGGTGGAGGAACTGCCAGCCGTGCTATGGAGTTTAAGAACAACCCCTAATAGATCCACAGGATTTACACCATATTTTATGGTCTATGGAGCAGAAGCGGTTATGCCCAGCGATATCATACATGATTCACCAAGAGTTGCGGCCTATGTCGAAGCAGATAATGAAGCAGCTCGGCAGGATTCTGTGGACACATTAGAAGAGGTCAGAGATTTGGCAGCATCAAGGTCAGCGGTGTATCAGCAAGACTTGCGACGCTATCATGCCAGACGCATCAGAACCCGCACCTTTCAAGAAGGAGACCTAGTGCTGCGACTCAAGCAAGACCATAAGGGAATGCACAAGCTATCTTCTCCATGGGAAGGACCCTACATCATCAGCAAAAAACTAAACAATGGATCGTACTATCTGCTGGATGTGAGAGAAGAAAGCAGTGATCGCCATGATTTCGAGGATCGTCTAGAAGCGCCTCGCCCTTGGAACGTCGCGCAACTGCGACCTTACTACACATAAAAAAGCTAATCAGAGCTAAGTTTCATCTTTTCCAGCTGCCTATAGCTGAGTATCATCCTAGCCACTAAGGGCTCTGCTTCAAAATTGGTCGCCACCTAGGCGCGACCTGCAACACCTGTATCAGAAATCGGCCGCCACCTAGGCGCGGCCGTACCTTATGTATCAGAAATCGGCCGCCACCTAGGCGCGGCCGTATGTCTCAAACTGGGATCGCCGCCTACGTGCGACCCAACCCTATGTATAACACTCGGTTGCCACCAAGGCGCGACCTTATGTGTCATCATAAACAAAGCTGCTTATAGCTATATATCATTTGTTTCTTGGGGGCTTTGTACCCTGAAACAGCCAACCTACTGGCAACTATCAAACTTACCTTAAGTCGGATTGCAACTTGCATTATGCGTCCAAAGTACTGGGGTGTGGCGTCAATCGAGCTTGATTGCCTATCATGGCCGCTCTCGACCCTGAACACACATGTTCCTAGGAAATACTGAGTCGCGCGAGTGCCCACTTAATGGACTCAGAAAGGCCTAACTAGAGGTCAATGTACTGCTTATAGTACGGCAACACCAATTGCAATTGCTTATATCTTAACAATTGTTTTTATCTATGACATCAAGCTACAGGTGATGATCTTCAAAACCTCCTGAGAAGAATTGAGATGATTGTCAAATCACATCAGCTCAATCCTTGGGGGCTACAGCATATTGTTATCAAAAATTTGAAGATTGGTCATCATCAAGTGTTGAAGCTATCAGGCAAACCTTGACAGAGTAAGAAGCTCACGAAGTCAGATGCATTTTCAAGGCCGCCCCAAAAGTGCGAGTAAACGCCAGTCCAACGTGATCATGAGTCGCAGAGCAAGGAAGTGCAAGCTAGAAAGAAAAAAGTGCAGCCTAAACGTCCAAGGAACCTTTCAAAGTCAAGAAAACATATCAAGATATTCCATGAAGTTCAGGCTACACTTGGGGGCTAATGTCGGGGGAATAATTAACCCGCGACTTATTCAAGGCCAAACAGCGACTTCATGATCACGCTATTATTGGGCCACGTAAAAGATGGGCCGATCAAGGATCGCGGCCTGCAAAAGGAAGGCTCCAGAAGGTCGGTGGTAAAACTTGCCTTGGAAGACAAGCTTGCAATCGGCTTCGTGTAGAACTCTTGTAACCTAGCGAGTCTCTGTGTAGGGGCCGAACCTGGGTAAATCTGTGTTCGTCCTTGTTCCTGTGATCCCAAGCTCGGAGACGATTGACTCGCGCAAATCCCACACCTACGAAGTCATCCATGACATCTGACGTGACAAACCCACGACACCTGCGACGGCAGAAATGTGTCGGTCGTCGAGTCAAAACTTCTCCAAAGGCTCTGCTAGTCCGGATCCGTGATGACAAGGTTGCCGGTGTCGAGAAGCTGTGCGTGGCTGGCACGTGTCGCGGTCGTGTTGGCGCTCCAGACTGCCGTGCCATCGTAGTCGAGCAGGTCCAAGCCCCCGTCTCTCCGGAAGGCGAGCCTGGACCCTCTGCCATTCACCGGCGTGTCGCGGTTCGCCGTCCAAGAAACGGTCCTCCTCGCCGAGCCGGTGAACCAGATAGAGAGGGTGAATGCGTTGGTGGCCACCTTGTAGAAGCCACAAGCGAAGGCGCCGTTGGGCGACACGAGGATGGTGGTGGTGGTGTCGTCCTCGATGGAGAATGAGGAACCTCTCTCGAGGTAGTTGCTACCATGAATATGATCCTTGGCAAGAGCAATGGAGATCAGCAAGAGAAGGAACGTGATGGATGTGGTAAAGATGTAGACACCTCTCATGGCCGCCATAGTAATCATCAGGTTCCGGTTACTTCCCATCCGTCCAGTGCTAGCTACATTCATGTATATATCGCGCATATCAGTGTGTGCACGCAGGTTCACATAGCTAAGTTGCTGTAGCATTCCATGGTTAACCCATCAAGCATGGCGACTGCGAATGTGAGCAGATAAGACGACCTCGGTCAGGTCATGCCAGCTCCTTTGTTGCTTCGTCTACTCTGCACTGCATTCCATCGAGCAGGAAGGCACGATGGTTTACCAATGTTGTCCTCGATCGTAAACGCTAGCTAGGTTGTACGTTGCAGCTTGGGCACATGGACTGTCTCAGAGACCGATGGATCACACGTTCTTGTACGTATTGTGCCACACAGTCCGTCAAGCATGGCAGGGCAATGTTGAGGTCTCCGGGCCCGCTTTCTTGAGCCGGCGCTAGAATCACAGAGTTGAAACGACCTGACACACAGCTTCCTTTGCTGTAATCGTGTAACAAGAAGGAGGGAGAAGATGTTTCTGAAAAAAATGGCCATGGCTTCATGACGGCATCGGAGAAGAAGCAGGAGCCACCGCCGCCAGCCAGTCCGGTGTCACTACTAAATATCCGACGATCAGGGACGATTCAATAACATGGTGATCATGCTTCAAAACATCGTAATGTGCAATCCTCAACGTTTCACGCGACGTTAAGGAAAAGTCAGGAATCGAGTGTCATAGGCGATTCTACGACGCTTCATTGCACCCCGGAACGTCGTGAGAGATCCTCAATGTTTCATCAATCGTCGCGAGTAACTGGACTGGCCCATTATCAGGCCCAACAAAGGGCGACGTTTTTGTTTCGTCGCGACCTATGGCACGTGGCAGACGGCCGTTACCGCCGTTTGATGATGTCACCTTGCACTCGACGAATTCTAGACGTCACGGCTTATGATGATGTCAAGGGGCTGCGACGTTTATGTTGTTTCATCACGCACTAGCACTAATCAAATGCCGGCACATGTGTTGCCGTCAAAACACCACGTGTCGGCGTATCCGTGACGAATTTTAATTTTTGTTGACAAGGACAATGACGTCATCGGTGTTCACGACGTTGTTTTATCCGTCGCATTAATCGTGCAATCAAATGTCGGCACGTGGACCAACCATATGGGTCCATGTGTCCGTTATCCACGAACCACGACGAAATGTTTCCGTCGCGCGTAGTTTGTGACGTCACCGTATACTCAACGTTTCCGTTTTGTTGTTGGTCGAATGGCCATTGAGACGCATGTAAAATTCTAGCGCTACTAGTTTCACAGCGAAGCAAACACAATACATGCAGCAAATACATGAATTTTGAATAAGAAGTCACAACCTTGCTCACCAGCATAGGCATCAAAGACCACACAGGCCATCTTCTACAGTTCACCAGACAACAAGTGGTTGACCAACACTGAATATACAGTTTTTGGCCTATCAAAGGCAACCAGCAACATACTCACGAAGGGCACCAAAAGGCACGAGTTTGCAGAGATTCTCACGCGTGGCTACTCAGTTGCATCTCTCGAAGGACCTTTAGCCAACATCTACGCAATAAGGGTATTGCACAACTGTTGACCTTGCTTTTTATCGATTCTTGTTCCTTCTTCATACGTTGTAAGTCTTGATGATACTTGATCCTTTCGGCATCGGCTTGTACCTTCGCCTGATTCAACTCATCAACTACAGGCTGCAATTTTTGCCTTCCTTTTCTCTCAGAATCAAGTAGAAGCTGAATCTGAATCATTGTTGCTTTTGGACGGCTTGTTATCACAGATTCGGCGGCAGAAAGAAGCTCCTTGACATCACCATCTCCTAAAGTAGATTGTGCCATCTTCTCTTTAATTCCATCCTATAAAGCATGTAAAAGCATCAGATGAAATAGCAGCTAAACTAGCAGACAACAAGCTTGTATAGAATATAGATTTTCATGACGCACTAGCAGATGATGACAAGCGTAGGTCATATAGCTGACGCAAGTGTGTACAAAACATAGTTGGGAACCATGCTAAAATGACAAGGGATCAAGTGTAGATTTTAAAAGACGTATCGGTTGATGCTGAAATGACAATGGATCTGAATGTACAAACATAGATGCAACAACAACTGAACTAGCGAACATAGCTGAAAAAAAGCAGATGACAGGCATGTAAGGAACATAGCTGAAAATAGTAGACGACAAGCATATACAGAACATACATGAAAATAGCAGATCACAAGGATAGATGAACTAGGAGATGACTAGCAAGTAAGCATGCATGTACATGAACTATCAGATGACAAACATTGGTGAAATAGCTGACGACAGGAGTGTGCAGCATAATTCACAAAGGTATACCTCAGAAGTTACCTAGAATTCACATGAATCTATTGAGGTAAACTGTTGATTCCAGATGTACAAAATTCTGAGGGACTTACAAATGCTCTTTTCATAGGCGAAGTGAATCTCCGCTTCTTGTTGTTGTGCTTAGTTTTGAACAATTCAAATGCGTCTTCCCCCATGTCGCAGCAAACCTCGTAGCTATAAGAACCTGTGGTAGAAGGGAACTGGACGAGCTGTTTGCTTCTGATGGCTTTCATACAAGCCGTCTACACAACAATGAGTATGAACAAATTAGCGACTGTCCATATTATAGAACTGAAACAATATCAAGGTTGAGTGAACAAATACATGACCTGTTTCGTTGGTGTGGACAAGTTATTGACTAAACTGCACTGGTCGTCTTCTCTCATGTGTTCTACTTCAAAAGGAGGTGTCTGTAGAACCATAGTCTTGTCTGGAACCCTGTCGAAGTACACGCCCTTCAGGAAATGGCGTCTTTGTCTTGTACGGTTCTTGAGATTCATTAGAAGAGCTTGATGAATCCAGGGGTATTTGAGGTCCAAAATAAATTTTGACTGCTAAAAAAGAAAGAGCATTCTTCAGTTTTATGAACAGTAATGGAATGAACTGGATTTTTTTTTCATGGAATGAACTGGAAGTTTGGGTTACAAAACTTACACTCACGTGGGTAACGTACATAGAAAATACATCGAATCTTCCCTTGTACTCTTTACAATGGGAGAAGTATGGAAAGTATCCTTCACAGCTATAGAACACGCAGTAGCAAACATGGAAGCAATCTTTGGGTCCACTGGCCTTGTCTTTCCCAGAGGAATAACAATTCTGATCCTCCCTCTTTTGGACACGTTGTCCAACTCCTCGCCTAGGAATGGTGGCAGCTCGACATGGGGAGGTGTCTGCTCGCGTTGGGCGGCTGCCTCCTCACCGTGGTCAGCTGCATCGTTGTGTTGGGAGCTTCCAGCTAGCCATGGCAAACAGCCTGCTCGCCTTGGACCACTGGCCGCTTGAGTTCGGCATCTGCCTTTCTTTCTTTACTACCGGAGACTCAAGTGTTGTGCCTTCAACTATATCTGCATTGATGCGCTTGCGATTACGAATTGCACCAGGTTCTGTTTGTGGTTCAAACATGAATAATGAGCTCAAAGTAAGTTAAAAAAACACTTGCTAAGAACGTATTACAGCTACAAAGTAAGCTACTCATTTCCAGTTTTCTCCCATGGGATGCATTTGATGTTCTAAATTATATGACTGGCATTGATTGTTATGTAGTATTGATGATGTAACAGATCGATATGAGTAATCTAATCTGTGGACCTAATACTTATAGGATCACAAAACTGATGTTAAGCCTAATACAAGCTGGAAAATAAACAAACTTTGGCCATAGGAACTCATCAAACAGAAGCACCAAACTGTTTGTGGTGCCATAGGCAAACCATTGGCACCACTCGGACAATAAAAGAGGTTTTTCAAGAGCGGCGCGTTGAAGACGGAAACAACGCACAAGCGTCATCGTCACCCAGTGTAACCACCAAAGTCCGATCAGGAGTTTGTACCCCGAAGAAAGTTTGACCAATGTCCACACAATGTCATCGACAAAGAAATGGCTAAAGGTCCGAAATTGCAATGTACAACCAATGAATGCTAGAGCAACGGGTTTCACACAAAAATCGAGACATAGTGCTCAAAGAACCACCAAAAACGAAGTGACCTTGTGTTACCGCCCCACTTGCCGAGAATTCTGTTGTAAAGTACCTATCGTCACACTCCCAATATATGTCGTATGCGCGGTTTTGACGTATACATTGCCACACAAACGAAATCGTGTTTGCACAACTAGAAGTGAAGAGTCGTCTTCTAAGATCTACCTTCTAAGATCAATTGAGGTCTCAAATCCGATATGAGAAAATGAGATTGCGCTTTCTCCTTCGCAACCTTCTTGATCTCTTCAAATACAACCGCCTTGACTCATGGTGGTGTACTTGTCGTGGTCACCGTACATGTTGGTGCCGACATATCAAGCGAGGTCGCCTATGATCTTGCCTAGACCGTATAATACTCGTATGTGGATGATTATACTTTGAGCGATAATATCGTTTGTTATGTGGATAAATAAGATACAAATCAAATCATCCAAGACAAAAGTGGATGGAGCATAATCAGTTTGTGGATGATGTATCTCCCTGCATCATCGGTGACAATTGCGTCCTGACAATTTCGATGTCGCCACACAGAGCAATGAGGACACCCTAACCTATGGGCTTGGACGTTGTCCCCATTAGAAATTAACATTGGCATCACTCATGGTCCTACCAAATCCATGAGTGCGGTGGGCTTTCTCCAATCTTTGCAAAACTGAAGGCATCACCTACGAGCATGTGTAGTGACATCCGCAAATGAACCCGATCATACTTTGCGACATCCACAAGGTGAAAAGTGTCCACGATTGCAGCCCTGTCATACACACATCGCACTTTTTGCAATTGTGACGCGGTTACACCGACTACGAAGAGGACAACAACAACCACGGCTACCACATAATCGTCCACCGAGACCTCGAGTCAAAGGGAAACATCTATAACTACTCGTCGGCAACAACTCTAGTCAAAGTGCATGCATCATCACTAGCATCCATGATACTCCCGATGCCAGTACAAGAGATAAGAGAGGAGGTACAAGGATGGCACCAGAAGGGGACGAAGTCACCGCCCTTTTCGCAAGACCATGCATCAGAGGCATAGTTAATGACGAAGAAGCTGAGAAAACAAAAGAAACACAAAACTTCAAATCTAGTCGCAATCATTCATTTCACTCCTACAATGACTGAGGGTGCATTAATAGAATACACATACAAGTTAGAGATACATTAGGGCCCCATAGATATAACATTTTATTGTATTACAGGTCATTAACCTTCTTGCCATCCAAATTTTGTACTCTATATATCCCCACAGGCTTAAGGATGACAATTGGTAGGGTATGGGGCGGGTAGAGCAATACCATACTGATGGCCCTTCACGTAGTTACCTGCGTGAAAAGTAAATGGGTTAGGTTGAGACTCCAAGTGCAGAGTGTGTAGTAAGTGGAAGACGTGTTTTCCTCACGAGGGGTGACTCGAGGGTTTAATATCGAACTCTCGGGGAATCAGTGGTGAAGGTTTATCTTTTCTATCCTTCTTTTGGTTACCTACAAAACAAAGTAAATGTTTTGGTCCTCAACCTCACCTAGTGGTTGTCAAGCACAAGGTGTGAGAATGATATCAAGATAATATGCAATGCAAACAAGAAATAAATATGCAATGGTGGTAAATAAATATGCAAGGATGGTGGTAGCAATGATAAATGATATTTTTGGGTTTTATATGATGAATGCAAGATGTAAAAGTGTTTTTGTATTTTCGGATTTTTAAATGGCAGAAAATGGTAAAGTGGTAAAAGTGGTTGGAAAGGTGTTTCTTATGATTAAAAATGGACCGGGGTTCATGGTTTCACAAATGCACTCTCTCTTTAATAAAGTGGTAGACAATGGAACACTAGAGTTGACATATGAGATTGCAACACAACAGTTTAATGACAAGTTATAATTATATGGGCATCACGTCCTAACATAGAGACCTTTTGGTTATTAGTCTCACTTATACTCCACCAAGATGCGAACTAAATCATAACACCTCAGTAATTAAGATAACTCAGAGTATAGCAATAAGTATCATGACATGAAGTTAAAATAAGAACATGCTAGATCTAGTCATGGAGTAGTGGCAATGGTCACACCCACATCTCCGGTAGCATGGTATTTCTTTTTATCCCTAGTGAGGCAACAAAGTAAGGTAAAACACCCAAGTGGATCGCAGAACTTTCTCTCACGTTCACTGCACTAGCCACCCCCCGTTACTCCAACTAATGCACACGTTCCCCTCACACGCTCTCATAAACATGCTTGATCATGACAAGTAAATAAGAACGGGGTACATAATATGCATCTACTTTCATAACTGAAAAAAAACCATTGCAATCTCAAACATATATTAACTCATAAAAAGATCCACCACAAAGGTATTACATAGATGACCGTAATCATGTTCAGCAGCTCATACGGTACTAATTAGTGAAGCTCAAGAGAGAGAGATACATAAGTTACTTCCACAAACCCATAGTCCAGAGGTGGACTACTCCCTCTTCATCATGGAGACGGTGGAGAAGTCGTTGGAGAAGATGGAGACCACGCCGGCAGCGCCCCGCCGGAGTTTTCCCCCTCCAATCTGCAACTCCAGGTCTCTGTTTCGTGTTTCTGTGTTTCTGCGGCGCTCCTTCCGAAGGGCGTCGGGGACTATTTTTATAGTCGGTTTTAGGTCAAACGGAGTCGTGGGGAAAAGATCGACGGCAACGGAGCTCGAGGCCCAGATGGTGGGTCCCACGCGGCCAGTACCTGGCCGCGTGGGCCACCCTTTTGGGCCTCGGGCCTCCGCTTGTTCGCTCCCAAGTCTTCTTCCTTCCAAAAACTGATGCTCGTAAATTTCCAGGTCATTTGGACGTCGTTTGGGTCCCTGAAACATTAAAATATAGAAATAGGGTTTTCTGCCTGTGCAGGGTTAATTCCATAAAAAAAGGAAACATATCAAATATTCCCAAAATCATTATAAAACAGTGATATAACCCTTATATGATGCAAATATGACTGGAATATAAGTAAAATAATGCAAAGTTCATGTATGCATTTTACATGCATCAACATCCCCAAGCTTAACCTATACTCGTCCTCGAGTATGAAGGTGATAAAACTAACATGGACTTTGCAATTTAATACTATCAATGGATATCAAAGATGATTACTATTGCTACATAGAGTCAAATGATTCATTCTTAAAAGGAGTAGCAATATGCAAGATAGTTTATGAAGTGATATCAAGTATTCAATGCAAGGATGTTCAATGATAATTCACAAAGTGTAACATAAAGAAAAGTACTATGGACCACATGTATGCATAATGAAAAGTAAGAACATCCTACAATGGTCATAGAGTATTGATGAAAATCTGAATATAAAAGGTGGACACTTTGGAAAGATATATATGAGTAGAGGTAAAGCATGAATAAATTTCATCTAACTTCTGAACTTCTCTACTTAAGTTAATGATTGTAATATGGTAATCCTTGGTGTCAAGCTCTCATTCCCCTATCATAGCATCTTGAATGATTAAGTTTAAAGTGAAAGCAAATACGAGTAGTGTGCTTGACAAAGTACAGGTTGAAAGTCTCATGCCCCTTGAATACAAGTACCTACTCCATGTGTTACTCAACTTGGAAAAAAGCAAGTTCAAGTTAAATATCATTGTAAGTAATAATAGTATCATTAAGAGCGTCAACTGGGGTACCTCTTGTCCCAGGATATGGAACAAGCCCATATCAAAATGACAAGACAAACAAACACAATGAACAATCTCAACACCCTTTTTATTTACCATTAGATAGCTTTTTATTGTAAGGTGTATCACAGAAGGTTCACCATAGCATGTAAGTAAATTTCCACCATGAATGATGCATGGCTTAGATTAGCGGCCCAGGCGTCTCTCTAACCATTTATACAAACTCATTTAAACTCACTTCATTTCCACATTTATTTCACCCATGGTAAGCATCCATAAACAAAAGTACATGATATCAACTAAATGAAATGAAGTGCATGTTGAAAGCTTGCCATGTGACAGCACATATGAGCTAACTCTCAACCAAAGACATTTGTCAAGCCACAACATCATAATTTTAATCACAATGGGTCATGTTTATTTATGCAATGAAAGTAAAGTGTGCATCAAGTTCGAGAGAGCTCTATAACCAACTTTTCCCATAACAATCAACAACATAAGCATTTTCATTCAGAGGTATAGATAACACAAATATCATGATAAACATACTCGGAATAGCATAAAGCTAATAGGTAGATATGGTGGACTCACTGGAAAAACTTTGGTTGAAGGTGTTGGAAACAAGTTTTTGCTTGTTGGAATTTTTGGGCTAGCAAGAGGGAGAAAGTTGACCATCTAAATGCATGCATGAGTGTCCATAGAACTAACTAATCCATGTTAAACAAGTAAATAACATTCAGCATCAAAACATGAATAAAAGATAGCTCTTGATAAAATACTTGCAAATTATTACTCATTAACAAGCTCATGAATCATGCAACTATATGTATCTTTTAAAATCAACTCAACATCCCTTTTCCCAATCTTATAATAGCATCCAACATAATTCAACCCAAATTTCCAGTAGCTCTCTCATATATAAATGATAGTGTGGTGGTCTCACAAAATAAAAATCAAACCAAAACAAACAAAAAGACGCTCCAAGTTTATGCGATAAAGTGTTTCGATCGAAAAACAGAAGTTAGACGTGTGCAAACCGAGAGTGTGTAGGTCCAGTGGGGTTGTCTTCACATCCCCAAGCTTATGGTCTTCACCATCCTTGGATAGCTCTTGGTGCATCTCCTCTAATCCCTGTGAAAAAACTTCAAAACACCGTTTCTCCCATTTCTTTTTCTGTGGGTGCATTAGTAGTGATAAACAAATAGATTTCTTGCTGCATATAATCCTTAGACAAAAATTCATATGAATGTCCAGAAAGTGTATAATGTTGTATGCCTACTCATAAACTCAATTGGATCAAAAAGATTCAAGTTAAAAGTTCTAAGCATGCATCAAACAAAATGGGACAGAATCTGTCCAGAAAAACAGCAGCAGCTAAACGTATTTTTCTACCCTACTTAACTTTGTCGAAAAATTCCGAAAAATTCATGCATACAGAGGATGAAAAGTTGCACTACAGTTCAAATATGAGCTCATTCGGAGTTACAGAATAAGAATTAAAAATCATACCGTGCACAGATTCGTGCAGGAATAAAATCTCCGAACGCTATAAGCAACTTTTCAAACCAAAATGAGTAAAACTTGGCACTTTATTAAAAATTCCAGAAACTAAACTAAACACTAAGTCTCTTGTTACAGCAAGAGGACACAAAGAAAATCACAAATAAAAACAACCGGGTTGCCTCCCGTAAAGCGCTTTCTTTATAGCCATATAGCTAGGCTTCTTACTTGATGTTTATTGTGGACGAAGCTCATGAGGGAGCTTGAACTTTGGTGTCCCTCTTCCTTGGGAAGTGTTCCATGCACTTCTTGTGTGGAAACTGAAACTTCACATTCCCTTCTTTTGAATCAATGATAGCACCTGTAGTACGAAGAAAAGGTCTTCCAAGAATAATTGGACTAGAGGTTTTATTCCCCATATCCATGATTAGAAAATCAACAGGCACAAATGTCATATGTAACTCTACCATAACATCACTTACTTTTCCTAAAGCATGTTTAATGGAATCATCAGCAAGTGCAAGTTCAATAGAGCATTTTTCAAGATTTTTCAATTCAAGTACTTCATATAGTTCTTTAGATAAAACAGAGACACTAGATCCTAGATCAAGTATAGCATGGTGTGTCTCTTTTCCAATGGTTACTAGGACTTTGGGAATCCATATATCCCCAAGCTTAGGTGGTATCATAGCCTCTTGGTTGTACCTAGCAATCTTTTCTTTCAAGACATGATTAGCAATATAAGAACCAAAACCAGCTTGGTTAGAGTTGATGGAAGGATCACTTGCAAATTTTTGTAAGATAGATATTAATTCATGCAAGCTACAATTCTCTAAGTCAAGCAATGGTTCCTTACTTCACTAAGCATTTTAACTTCTTCAACTTTCTTTTCCCTATTATATAGGTTAAATATTTCATAACGGTCATCAAAGACATCTTCAGGTACTTGGGCCTTTTCTAAACTTTCTTTAATTCTTACTTCCAAAAGCAGCCATCAAGTAGATAGTGGGTATGATTGGCAGCAGTATTCATAAAGAATATCACATTCATTATCCAAAAAGACCTTAGAGGTTTCAGACAATCCTCTATAAAATATATCCATGAGAATCCAATCTCTAAGACCATGTTCCATTCCAAAGGCTATCCCTTTAAACCTTTCCCATGTTTTATAAAGGTTCATCCTCTTCTTGTTTAAAGGTGATAACTATTTGTCTAAGATTGCAAAAATTTTCAGTGGAACAAAATCTTTCAATGAATGCAGCTTTTAAATTAAACCAAGTGCTAAAATTTCCAGGTGGCCATCTCAATATCCAATCTAAGGCTTTTCCACCTAGGGAGTAAGGAAAAAGCTTAATTTTAATATTAGCATGGCTCAAATTTAACATTTTGCACCTTTCATTAAACTTCTTAAGATGAGGTATAGGATCTTCTTTTGGTTTCCCATAAAAACGGTATTCATAAATTGCTTTCATGATATTAGGATCTACCTCACATTTCTCAACAGGGATATTCATATCTTGAGGAAAGTTCTTAACACTAAATGGCCAGAAGGTTTCTTTTCCATTATGCAAGTTTTTATGTGTTTTTTAATTTTTTATGCAAAACTGAAAATAAAATGACATAAATGATGCAAACCGAAATAACAAATGCAAGACAATGACAAAACAAGTAAATTGCTTTGAAGGTAAAGATGGATAAGATGATGCTCACGTAGGTGCAACCTCCCCAAGCTTAGGTGTTAGCACAAGTTGGTGATGAAATTGACTTGGTGAGATATCCCTGGATAAATCCGGCACCAGAAAACAGAGCTAGTGCAGGGGACCCTTGGATAAACCTTTCAGCAATGATTCCCCGGCAACGGCGCCAGAAAACAGTCTTGATGGCCCTTCACATAGTTACCTGCGTGAAAAGTAAATGGGTTAGGTTGAGACTCCAAGTGCAGAGTGTGTAGTAAGTGGAAGACGTGTTTTCCCCACGAGGGGTGACTCGAGGGTTTAATATCGAACTCTCGGGGAATCAGTAGTGAAGGTTTATCTTTCCTATCCTTCTTTTGGTTACCTACAAAACAAAGTAAATGTTTTGGTACTCAACCTCACCTAGTGGTTGTCAAGCACAAGGTGTGAGAATGATATCAAGATAATATGCAATGCAAACAAGAAATAAATATGCAATGGTGGCAAATAAATATGCAAGGATGGTGGTAGAAATGATAAATGATATTTTTGGGTTTTATATGATGAATGCAAGATGTAAAAGTGTTTTTGTATTTTCGGATTTTAAAATGGCAGAAAATGGTAAAGTGGTAAAAGTGGTTGGAAAGGTGTTTCTTATGATTAAAAATGGACCGGGGTTCATGGTTTCACAAATGCACTCTCTCTTTAATAAAGTGGTAGACAATGGAACACTAGAGTTGACATATGAGATTGCAACACAACAGTTTAATGACAAGTTATAATTATATGGGCATCACGTCCTAGCATAGCGACCTTTTAGTTTATTATTAGTCTCACTTATACTCCACCAAGATGCGAACTAAATCATAACACCTCAGTAATTAAGATAACTCAGAGTATAGTATTAAGTATCATGACACCTCAGTATTTAAGATAACTCAGAGTATAGTAATTAAGATAACTCAGAGTATAGAGGGTAAAACTATTCGAATAGCCGAGTCCTCGGATATGGACAGTTGGAAGGCTGTCCTAAGACCATGTGCAGGTTTTACAAAGTTTTGGGTTTGAAAGGAAAATGAGTGGAAATTGTCTTATGCAACTATACCAAGGGTATGGTATGAGGTTGCTGGAAAAATAAGTAACCATGAGGGAGGATATGATCAGAAAACAGGAAGGGTTTTGGGAAATGTGGACAAGACGGTGGTTTTCAAGGAAAAAGGGTTTTTAAAGAAATTTCCTATCTTTTAACCAAAGGTGTATTTTCGAGGAAAAAGGTTTAAAAAGACCTCTTACCTTTTTCAACAAAGGTAGGTGAGAAATCTACTTTCCAAAATGATTTGTCTTCAACAGGATTACAAATCTACTCTTCCCTTTTTAAATAAAGATATAGTGATGTTTTCCTAAAAATAGAAGTCTTTTAAAATTAAAAACTAGTGCATGCTCCTGTTGGGGTAGTTTGCGAGTACAATCAAATGTACTCACATTGGTTTCGTCCCTGGCTATTGTCTTAGCCAGATTTTGGGAAGAAGAAGAGCAGTTCGAAGAAGAGGAGTTCACTGACATCCTTGCGAACTAGGGCGCTTCCCAGTCAGTTGCCTGTAGGGTTAAGGCGAATGACTTGGGCTCCACGTTGTTTGGTGATTCCGCTGCAAGTACCTGTTAAAGCTTATGACTTCAACCACGTAAGTATATTTATTCGGTATTTTTGGGGTGTTCTGTGATATCAATTCGAGTTATGTGCAGCAACATACTGATCACGGGATTGTTGCAGGAAACATAACGAGTATCTCGGGTACTTAATCCGGGATCCTCACAGACTTGGTATCAGAGCGATCCTGACTGTAACAGACCTTAGTTAGCATGGACGTTAGTTATGAAGGAAAATATTTTGCTAAAAATATATTAATACCAAAAATATATCTTTATCTAGGGAAGTCCAAAAATGACTCCCACTCTTCTCATCTTCTCAAATATTTCCGAGTCTTACCCTTCTATTTTAAGATTTTCCAAGAATTTTTCTACTCTCTTGTACCTGTTCAAAATACTTGACGATGAACCCAAAGGAGACCTAATTAGCTAACACCTACGAGAAGAAGCCCCCATTTTGAAAATTCAACATTCAACATCAAGGTGGTTGATCTACAAATGCCAATCTCATCGATATCAACAAAGCAAGAGACTTCTGAAGACTTTCATTCAACGTCAACCATTCTACTCCAGTGGCAACCCCAATCCCAAGTATTCCAGCTGAAGCCCGAGGTGATGAAATGGAGACTTCGTCATTTATGTATAACCAAGGCCCCTAGGGAACTTTAGTATACTACCCACTACCACGAGTAATAGGCGTACACCGATACTACATATACCTTGTGTGTTTATTGTTTGTTTGTGACGTTCCCCTACAGTGAGTCAACGGATTTGACCCATCCCTTTCTAACCGGCATGGCCAGGCGTCAGTTCACAGTAGAGTACAGTAAGACTTGTCCCCACTACCTGAGAGACGCTCACCAGGTTCTTCCAATAGAAAGGAGCCGACACAACCTAGCCTATATAAGGTCCCGTTCCATCTGCCATCTATACCCACCCTCACTCACCGTCCATAGCAACCCAACTCTCCTGAGGCAGGAATCCCGTGTTCTTATCCTTTCTCCCGAGCCAAAGCCACCCAATGGCAAACCCCAGGGTCATTCTGGAAACCACTGCCGAAGATCATGGCGGGTTTCCACTGATGCTTTGGAAGGCCGTCTGCCATTTTCTTGCTAACCCTGCTCGCCCCCGATATGTGGTGTTAGAAAACTCCCTCCCGCCTGCTGGGCGTGAATTCCAAGTCGACGTGCACATCAACTCGTGCCCGTTGGGCACAAGTCAGGCCTACTTGATCCATGGTAGGAGCATGCCTACTCTAGATCAAGCCCTCCAGGTAGCAGCCTGGGAAGGCCTTGTCCGTCTCCGGTATGCAGAACCGGCGATGGCGCAGAGTCGAGCTTTCCAACTTCTTCCCGTCACTCCTCCGCTTGGAGTAGAGCCTGCTCAAATTCCCATCGGTAGGGAAGTCGACCCTGCCGTAATCACCCTGGTTACTTACGGAGCCTCAATGACAAGATTTTTCCACTCCCTAATGGCGGAACTCATAATTACAAGGCGCCACCTTGGTCGAGCCCACCTGGAACTGAGTCGAGCGAGGAACCTACCCACCTCCCACCGTGGGCAAGCTCAGGAAGCAAGACAGTCGATCCTAGATGATTTGCTGGACCACAGTGTTGATGCATCTGTAACGCAAGCCCTAGCCCGAGTTCAGCAGCCACCCCAGGAGCAAGGTGTAGTCTCCGAAGGCGTGCCTGTAGTTCCCCACCCTGTGGAAGATGAAGATGTGGACACCACTCTTTGTCTCGGCCACGCTTCACCGGCTCCTAGAACCTCTCAGGCAGAATAGACCCCAGGTTTAGTTAGCCTGACCAGCGCTTGTATGTTGTGCGTGTGGAGCAACAAAGTTGTTAGTCTGTCGTTTGTTTGTTGTTTATTTTCTCGTGTTTCTTGTAATGCAAGGTTGTTGTCTGTTCCCTGGCTGATGTCAGTTCAGCCCGAAATAAAAACTTGGTGTTCTTATCATCTTGTTAACCACTTGGTTGACACCTGATGGAATGGCATGCTCTTTCTTCAGTAAAGGTTTTAAAAGGAACAACAGATCACTTAAACCAGGAACCGTATATGTGACCCCAGACGCATATACCCCCTGTGAATTAATACAGACTTTTGAATGGGACTATTTTGTAGTATGCAAGTTATGTTGTGTGTGGTCTCCTACATGCCTTCTTCGCAAGGTTCCTCACCCAATATGAACCTTGTGTGCTTCGCATGTTACAGAAAGGGCCTGAGCCCTCCACGAGATATAACTCTCACAAGCCGTAGAATGCTTGCTGAGTGTCAATGCTCGCTGGAACACAGAAGGATTTCTTGTAGGGTGTTTTTAGTTGTTGTGTTCAACCTATATGGTTGAAAGGTTATGCCACCACTGCAAATGGTTAGTCCCATATAATGCAGTGTTTTTCCCTAAAACTATATTTTCTCACTAAGCAAGATTATTCTAGTACCTCTGCATCCTATCTGTGCTGCAAGATCAGATATACTACGGCTGAGGAAAATTCAGAGATCCAAGTCTCATTTAAAAATTCATCCAAGGAGGCAACGTGGATACATCAACCAAGTTCAGTACAGAAGCGGGAAACAGAGGATACAAATTCTACCCCTACGAAGAAC
Organism: Poa pratensis; assembly: GCA_947311845.1. Taxonomy (NCBI): domain Eukaryota; kingdom Viridiplantae; phylum Streptophyta; class Magnoliopsida; order Poales; family Poaceae; genus Poa; species Poa pratensis. Next base: position 70,471,489 of record CAMZMU010000117.1, read on the forward strand.
ACTGCCAGTACTCGGCACGGATGCAACGGCACCCCAGAGATTCCTACTCCCTCTCGAGCTCCAGAACGCCCCCGGAGGAGGAGCCTGGCTCACCCGAAGCCGAGTCGCGAGTCGCGCGACGGCGATAGACGACTCGAGCAGCCGGCTCACCTCCAGCGGGAAGATCTGCCACCTCATCCACCGGCACTGCAGCTGGTTCCTCCACCACAGCTTGCTCCTCCGCCGCAACCTGCTCCTCCGTCGCAGCACTAGCCCCAACGCCAGACCACAGATTGCACAAGGCCACGGCTAGGAGGACCACTGCCATGAACAGCATAGCATACACCATCGAAATGAAGAACACGAAGAGCACGAAGATGATAAAGCCCTCGATGAAGCCCGCATCCTCCATCATATCGACATAGGCTCTGAAGAAATCACTAGTGAAGCCCATGGAGGCGATGCGATAGGAGGAATGTTTTTCGAAGGCTACTAATTTATAATCAGAGCTCGGATGCCGCTCCTCAACACCGCTTCGCGAGGGAAAGAAGAGGAATCCCGAGCAGTACTCGCCTTAATGGCGTGAAACCATCTAGGCGTCGTGTCCCGAAGCCGTGTCTGCCGCTGCATCGACGGACCGCACGCGCAGCAGTACCGCAGGAGAGTGCTTTGCGCACTGAAAGCTGGGCGAGTGCGAAGCCAGGAAGAGCAAGGAGGAAGAAGAGAAGAAAAGGAAGGAGAGACTGACAGGTGGACCCTGGTCCTACATGCCAGTGAGTAAGCAGACCACCCCCGTGTTCCCCTATCCTTTATTTCGAGACCATATCCCTCGCTTTTACCAAAGGTGCTGTTTGTAGATGTTCCCGTCCTACTGTGTCTATAAACCAATTATTGGTGGCACAGATATCTTTGTATAAAAAGAACCCTGCATTTTCCCAAAAACCCGTGCCCTCGTATTCCCCTGTACCCCCGGGCAAATCTCGAGGACGAGATTTATTTTAAGGGGGGAAGGATCTGTAACATCCCAAATTCTTAAACCAAGAAAAACATAGTTTACCAGACTCCCAAATTTCAGAACCAACAAAAAACTTTTTGAAATGCTTTGCTAATGATTGTGTTTTCCTTCCCATTGCTATGTCTGAACGGGTGTGACTTGTTGTTTGAGTTGTTTGACTAGTAAATCTAAGACCCAACCAATATAAATATATATCAAACTTGGTGATCATGTTATGACAAGAACAAAATGTTCCATACATCTTCTCTACTCTTATTTGACCAACTTATTTTCAAGGGATGCTTTGTTGAGCAACAACCAAAAATATCTACTCTTTGAGAAAACAAAAGTACCTTCAAAATTAATTCCAAAAATATGGAGATCTATATACTACCTCCAACCTTGCTATACCCCTTGTTTTGGGTAGCCCTATCTTAAACTCATACTTTTTGGAAAAACAATAAAGGTGGGAAGTGTGTTGCCCATATATTTTAGAAACCCTTTTGAAAAATATCAAATTATGAAGTTGAGTTTTTCCCACCTTACTCCTGTCAGGGTGATACTGGATCACCACCCCACCACTTATCTGAGTGATAAAAACTTGGTTGAAAACTTATAATCGGTTGTCTAGTATTGGTTGTTAATTCCTGCCAAACTAATTTCTTGTGTCGATTATCTGCTAAATAAGAACCTGAAGAAAGAAAAGAAATCAAAAGGATCAACACATAAAATCATGAGTGTCATCAACACATAAAACCATGTGTGACAAATGTCACAAAATTCTCCAAAAGAGAATTGATATTATCTTTCCAACCACATTTAGTGGAGTGACATAAGAATCACTCCCACTTTGTTATTACATTCTTTTCCCTCTCCAAAAATATTTCTAAAAAAATCTTGAATTTAAATTTCATTTCTTTCTTTATTCTCTCAAAACCACAAAATGTGCTATGTTGCACATATCAAATAAATTACACCACCATGCCATAAATCTTGTTAAACATATAAGGACCAAACCATGGAAAGAAATTTCAGAAAATGAGTTAATTTTTCATTGAAGCATTGTGTCGAGCACATTGGAGGCAGCAATCGAGTTCTTCCCCAAATCTTTAAAACCGAAATCAAATCAATCGATTTGATGATTCTTTTCGTCGATTGCTTGCTTCCACACTCTCCACTCACTTCACTCAGTCACCAGAGCAAGGAGGAGGCGTGCCGCTTGGTCACTAGGCCCGTGGCCGTCGAAGGAAACACGCCACCGCACTGCACCGTGCCGGCGATGATGGCGTGTCGAGGAGAGCAGCCGCACTGGCCCCTCTCTGCGTCTACCATCACCTCCACTCTGCCCCGCGCTCGTCAGAACGGAGTAGACCACGCCCTGACGCCCTGCATCGCCGTACCCGTGCAGCCATGCCGCAGCCGCCGTGTCCAATCCGTGCGTGGACGCCGACGTCGAGTTTCCCACCACGGCACCCCAGATCGCCCAGCTCGCCTCAGACCCTCTCCTGTCACCCCTCAACCTCCTAGACACGCTCACACCACCTCTGGTGCCCTGCAGCGATGCCAGCACCCCGACGCCCTCCGCTGCCACGCCATGGACGTCGCCGTCCCCGAGCGAGCACGCAAGCCACCCGTGAACCCCACTCCCTCTAAGCCCTCACAGAGCTCCCCAACGACGTAACCGCACGACACCGCCACCACTTCCGTGCTCTCCCACTCCCCGACCCTCGCTGCACCCAGTCCACGACGAGCCCGAGCTCGCCGATAAAAGGACCACCCTCGCACTCGTGCCTCCACTCACCACTCCCCCTTCTTGCCTCTCACTTACTCCCCACTCCCTCTCGTTCATCACAAGGAAGCCGGAGCCTCCGCGGCAAAGCTGCTGCTGCTGAGTTCTCCTCAGAGCGCCGCCGTGCCCGAGGAAGGCGTCGATCACGGACGCGCCATGCTGCTCTCTCATTTCCCCCTCTCTGGCTTGCATCTTGCTCTCCATTACCACCGCACCCTCATGCACCCCTTTTTCCCTCTGTTCTTGCACAGACGTCTCGTGGAGAGCCCGCCGGAGTTGAAGCACGGCCGAGGCAAAGGAGGAGGTCGCCGCCGACGCCAGGAGCTTCCCCACCAAGCTCCGTTCACCTCCCTAGCTTCCCCACGACCTCCGCCGTCGAACGCCGCCCTCTCCACCGTCCCCAGGCCACCCAGGTAACCCCACTGGCTACCCTCGCCGTCGCCGGAACACCGGCGCCGCCAGGAAAAAGGTCATCGACGTTGTCCTTGATCCCTAGCCGTAGGATTAGAAATCCACGGTTGCGTACCGTTTCGGTGGATGACACGCTGACGTGTGGACCCCACACATCAGACTTTTAAACTTTCCAGCGCGGGAACAGTTTCCCGTTGAGTCACCGACGTGTAGGCCCCACATGTCAGGTTTTTCAACATTATCCAGAGAAGAGGAATTTTCTAATTCTTTCTCTCTGGAAAAATCAGTACTGGACCTAATTTATAAATTCAATATCTCGAGTTATATAAATCCAAATAAATCAAACTCAAATGTTCTGGGAAGCTTATGAAAATCTTTAACTCACCAAAGTGGTCTCATCTCATTTAAGTAAATAATAAAAATGTATTATTAAAAATGCTCCAGAAGGTTTGAAACACCAAACCATTTGTTTCTCGAGTTATATTAGTCCAAAAGACTTGAAACCAATTTTGCTAGCTTTGTATTAGGATCCTTTAGCTCCCCAAATTTTAGTAGAATTTTTGGAACAGTTTAGAATCTTTAGCATTTGATTGAACTTTAGTAAACCCTTCTGCACTAAATCAATTAGTGTGAATTAATGATAGATCCTTTTGAGCTGAAACCAATTTTATTAGGTCACATTCAACCAATGTTAGCTACCCCTAAAAGGGTTTAATTTTTGAAGCAACATAAATTAATCAGTGGCTAAAACTTGATTAGTGAGTTTCTGGTTTAAAGCAAATGTGTAGGGAGTTTGATAACTCCAAAAGACCTCAATCCAATTGAGCTGTCTTCTACACATCAGTAGCTGTCCATAGAAATTTAGTTTGAATTTTTGTGACCAACATAGAATAAATGGTGAATTAAATGGGGTACAACTAGATCCTGCCTTAGTTTAAAAATAATTAAATAAAGGTTATTTCAATTAAATTGAAACCCCCTTGTGTTGCTTAATGTCTGCAGTAGCTATTTATAGCAATTGTGATTGTAATGTGATGATGATGCTGGAGTTAGTGTAGTGATTGTTTGTTTTGCTTGTTTAACGTTTAGACGATACCGTTGACGGGTTTATCGAGGAAGGAGGTTTTGCTAAACCAGAAGATCAAGATCAGTACCACTTTGTGGAGCAAGGCAAGCTACTTCACTAAGCTTGCATCTATATACATCTATTTTGATTTACCTGTTTTACTTATAATTAGCATAATGATTTACGTGGTGTTTGCCACGAAAGCTATGATTTTGAAAACCCTTTTCCAAATTACAAGTGTATTATTAAGACACCCGATGTAGAGGTGTCAGTGGTATACAATGATTTCGAAATGAATTTGTTTTACTCCAAAACCTTCTGTGAAAAAATCTTTTTGGTAGGATTACGAACCACCCAAGTTTTGGTTAAAAGTATTTTGCTAAGAAAATTGGAAATGATCGTGAAAACCTTTTCAAAAGTTTATGAAAAACTATTTTGTCACTCTATGTAGAGATATCAGTTGTTTATATAAAACTATAGGATGGGAAAAACATTGTTTATTCAAAACTCCTTTGAAAATCCTTGGATGAATTATGGTATACCGGATGTCGGTATGGAAATGGAGAAGTGAAGTGTGGTGATGTTTATGAAAAATGCACATTGTGTCTTTGTACCATGACTACCAGCCGAAACCTGTGCGACCACATTTACCCACATATGGGCAAGGGCGTAGTCATATAATTTGCTCGTGTTAGTACCGGATGCCTCAATAACGAGGATAACCTCGTTCCATGAGGGGATGGTCTGAGGACCTACCCCCTGACCTGGGTCCTCTTCATTGAAGTCTACCGGAAGCCGGTATGAACATGTCGGAGGAAGAGGATTGAAGGGCTCCCTTGGGTCCGCCGGACAGAACTACGAGTCCTCACACTTAGTTTCTGAGGATTTAAGTGTCGATGGAAAGTGTCGTAGAGGCAGGGTCCTATACTAGCATGAGCAAAGGAGAGGCTATGGCCGGGAAACCGGATGGATGTGGGAAAAGCGTGCTACCTCTGCAGAGGGTAAAACTATTCGAATAGCCGAGTCCTCGGATATGGACAGTTGGAAGGCTGTCCTAAGACCATGTGCAGGTTTTACAAAGTTTTGGGTTTGAAAGGAAAATGAGTGGAAATTGTCTTATGCAACTATACCAAGGGTATGGTATGAGGTTGCTGGAAAAATAAGTAACCATGAGGGAGGATATGATCAGAAAACAGGAAGGGTTTTGGGAAATGTGGACAAGACGGTGGTTTTCAAGGAAAAAGGGTTTTTAAAGAAATTTCCTATCTTTTAACCAAAGGTGTATTTTCGAGGAAAAAGGTTTAAAAAGACCTCTTACCTTTTTCAACAAAGGTAGGTGAGAAATCTACTTTCCAAAATGATTTGTCTTCAACAGGATTACAAATCTACTCTTCCCTTTTTAAATAAAGATATAGTGATGTTTTCCTAAAAATAGAAGTCTTTTAAAATTAAAAACTAGTGCATGCTCCTGTTGGGGTAGTTTGCGAGTACAATCAAATGTACTCACATTGGTTTCGTCCCTGGCTATTGTCTTAGCCAGATTTTGGGAAGAAGAAGAGCAGTTCGAAGAAGAGGAGTTCACTGACATCCTTGCGAACTAGGGCGCTTCCCAGTCAGTTGCCTGTAGGGTTAAGGCGAATGACTTGGGCTCCACGTTGTTTGGTGATTCCGCTGCAAGTACCTGTTAAAGCTTATGACTTCAACCACGTAAGTATATTTATTCGGTATTTTTGGGGTGTTCTGTGATATCAATTCGAGTTATGTGCAGCAACATACTGATCACGGGATTGTTGCAGGAAACATAACGAGTATCTCGGGTACTTAATCCGGGATCCTCACAGACTTGGTATCAGAGCCATCCTGACTGTAACAGACCTTAGTTAGCATGGACGTTAGTTATGAAGGAAAATATTTTGCTAAAAATATATTAATACCAAAAATATATCTTTATCTAGGGAAGTCCAAAAATGACTCCCACTCTTCTCATCTTCTCAAATATTTCCGAGTCTTACCCTTCTATTTTAAGATTTTCCAAGAATTTTTCTACTCTCTTGTACCTGTTCAAAATACTTGACGATGAACCCAAAGGAGACCTAATTAGCTAACACCTACGAGAAGAAGCCCCCATTTTGAAATTCAACATTCAACATCAAGGTGGTTGATCTACAAATGCCAATCTCATCGATATCAACAAAGCAAGAGACTTCTGAAGACTTTCATTCAACGTCAACCATTCTACTCCAGTGGCAACCCCAATCCCAAGTATTCCAGCTGAAGCCCGAGGTGATGAAATGGAGACTTCGTCATTTATGTATAACCAAGGCCCCTAGGGAACTTTAGTATACTACCCACTACCACGAGTAATAGGCGTACACCGATACTACATATACCTTGTGTGTTTATTGTTTGTTTGTGACGTTCCCCTACAGTGAGTCAACGGATTTGACCCATCCCTGCCTAACCGGCATGGCCAGGCGTCAGTTCACAGTAGAGTACAGTAAGACTTGTCCCCACTACCTGAGAGACGCTCACCAGGTTCTTCCAATAGAAAGGAGCCGACACAACCTAGCCTATATAAGGTCCCGTTCCATCTGCCATCTATACCCACCCTCACTCACCGTCCATAGCAACCCAACTCTCCTGAGGCAGGAATCCCGTGTTCTTATCCTTTCTCCCGAGCCAAAGCCACCCAATGGCAAACCCCAGGGTCATTCTGGAAACCACTGCCGAAGATCATGGCGGGTTTCCACTGATGCTTTGGAAGGCCGTCTGCCATTTTCTTGCTAACCCTGCTCGCCCCCGATATGTGGTGTTAGAAAACTCCCTCCCGCCTGCTGGGCGTGAATTCCAAGTCGACGTGCACATCAACTCGTGCCCGTTGGGCACAAGTCAGGCCTACTTGATCCATGGTAGGAGCATGCCTACTCTAGATCAAGCCCTCCAGGTAGCAGCCTGGGAAGGCCTTGTCCGTCTCCGGTATGCAGAACCGGCGATGGCGCAGAGTCGAGCTTTCCAACTTCTTCCCGTCACTCCTCCGCTTGGAGTAGAGCCTGCTCAAATTCCCATCGGTAGGGAAGTCGACCCTGCCGTAATCACCCTGGTTACTTACGGAGCCTCAATGACAAGATTTTTCCACTCCCTAATGGCGGAACTCATAATTACAAGGCGCCACCTTGGTCGAGCCCACCTGGAACTGAGTCGAGCGAGGAACCTACCCACCTCCCACCGTGGGCAAGCTCAGGAAGCAAGACAGTCGATCCTAGATGATTTGCTGGACCACAGTGTTGATGCATCTGTAACGCAAGCCCTAGCCCGAGTTCAGCAGCCACCCCAGGAGCAAGGTGTAGTCTCCGAAGGCGTGCCTGTAGTTCCCCACCCCGTGGAAGATGAAGATGTGGACACCACTCTTTGTCTCGGCCACGCTTCACCGGCTCCTAGAACCTCTCAGGCAGAATAGACCCCAGGTTTAGTTAGCCTGACCAGCGCTTGTATGTTGTGCGTGTGGAGCAACAAAGTTGTTAGTCTGTCGTTTGTTTGTTGTTTATTTTCTGTGTTTCTTGTAATGCAAGGTTGTTGTCTGTTCCCTGGCTGATGTCAGTTCAGCCCGAAATAAAAACTTGGTGTTCTTATCATCTTGTTAACCACTTGGTTGACACCTGATGGAATGGCATGCTCTTTCTTCAGTAAAGGTTTTAAAAGAACAACAGATCACTTAAACCAGGAACCGTATATGTGACCCCAGACGCATATACCCCCTGTGAATTAATACAGACTTTTGAATGGGACTATTTTGTAGTATGCAAGTTATGTTGTGTGTGGTCTCCTACATGCCTTCTTCGCAAGGTTCCTCACCCAATATGAACCTTGTGTGCTTCGCATGTTACAGAAAGGGCCTGAGCCCTCCACGAGATATAACTCTCACAAGCCGTAGAATGCTTGCTGAGTGTCAATGCTCGCTGGAACACAGAAGGATTTCTTGTAGGGTGTTTTTAGTTGTTGTGTTCAACCTATATGGTTGAAAGGTTATGCCACCACTGCAAATGGTTAGTCCCATATAATGCAGTGTTTTTCCCTAAAACTATATTTTCTCACTAAGCAAGATTATTCTAGTACCTCTGCATCCTATCTGTGCTGCAAGATCAGATATACTACGGCTGAGGAAAATTCAGAGATCCAAGTCTCATTTAAAAATTCATCCAAGGAGGCAACGTGGATACATCAACCAAGTTCAGTACAGAAGCGGAAACAGAGGATACAAATTCTACCCCTACGAAGAACACTGCCAGTACTCGGCACGGATGCAACGGCACCCCAGAGATTCCTACTCCCTCTCGAGCTCCAGAACGCCCCCGGAGGAGGAGCCTGGCTCACCCGAAGCCGAGTCGCGAGTCGCGCGACGGCGATAGACGACTCGAGCAGCCGGCTCACCTCCAGCGGGAAGATCTGCCACCTCATCCACCGGCACTGCAGCTGGTTCCTCCACCACAGCTTGCTCCTCCGCCGCAACCTGCTCCTCCGTCGCAGCACTAGCCCCAACGCCAGACCACAGATTGCACAAGGCCATGGCTAGGAGGACCACTGCCATGAACAGCATAGCATACACCATCGAAATGAAGAACACGAAGAGCACGAAGATGATAAAGCCCTCGATGAAGCCCGCATCCTCCATCATATCGACATAGGCTCTGAAGAAATCACTAGTGAAGCCCATGGAGGCGATGCGATAGGAGGAATGTTTTTCGAAGGCTACTAATTTATAATCAGAGCTCGGATGCCGCTCCTCAACACCGCTTCGCGAGGGAAAGAAGAGGAATCCCGAGCAGTACTCGCCTTAATGGCGTGAAACCATCTAGGCGTCGTGTCCCGAAGCCGTGTCTGCCGCTGCATCGACGGACCGCACGCGCAGCAGTACCGCAGGAGAGTGCTTTGCGCACTGAAAGCTGGGCGAGTGCGAAGCCAGGAAGAGCAAGGAGGAAGAAGAGAAGAAAAGGAAGGAGAGACTGACAGGTGGACCCTGGTCCTACATGCCAGTGAGTAAGCAGACAACCCCCGTGTTCCCTATCCTTTATTTCGAGACCATATCCCTCGCTTTTACCAAAGGTGCTGTTTGTAGATGTTCCCGTCCTACTGTGTCTATAAACCAATTATTGGTGGCACAGATATCTTTGTATAAAAAGAACCCTGCATTTCCCAAAAACCCGTGCCCTCGTATTCCCCTGTACCCCCGGGCAAATCTCGAGGACGAGATTTATTTTAAGGGGGGAAGGATCTGTAACATCCCAAATTCTTAAACCAAGAAAAACATAGTTTACCAGACTCCCAAATTTCAGAACCAACAAAAAACTTTTTGAAATGCTTTGCTAATGATTGTGTTTTCCTTCCCATTGCTATGTCTGAACGGGTGTGACTTGTTGTTTGAGTTGTTTGACTAGTAAATCTAAGACCCAACCAATATAAATATATATCAAACTTGGTGATCATGTTATGACAAGAACAAAATGTTCCATACATCTTCTCTACTCTTATTTGACCAACTTATTTTCAAGGGATGCTTTGTTGAGCAACAACCAAAAATATCTACTCTTTGAGAAAACAAAAGTACCTTCAAAATTAATTCCAAAAATATGGAGATCTATATACTACCTCCAACCTTGCTATTCCCCTTGTTTTGGGTAGCCCTATTTTAAACTCATACTTTTTGGAAAAACAATAAAGGTGGGAAGTGTGTTGCCCATATATTTTAGAAACCCTTTTGAAAAATATCAAATTATGAAGTTGAGTTTTTCCCACCTTACTCCTGTCAGGGTGATACTGGATCACCACCCCACCACTTATCTGAGTGATAAAAACTTGGTTGAAAACTTATAATTGGTTGTCTAGTATTGGTTGTTAATTCCTGCCAAATAATTTCTTGTGTCGATTATCTGCTAAATAAGAACCTGAAGAAAGAAAAGAAATCAAAAGGATCAACACATAAAATCATGAGTGTCATCAACACATAAAACCATGTGTGACAAATGTCACAAAATTCTCCAAAAGAGAATTGATATTATCTTTCCAACCAAATTTAGTGGAGTGACATAAGAATCACTCCCACTTTGTTATTACATTCTTTTCCCTCTCCAAAAATATTTCTAAAAAAATCTTGAATTTAAATTTCATTTCTTTCTTTATTCTCTCAAAACCACAAAATGTGCTATGTTGCACATATCAAATAAATTACACCACCATGCCATAAATCTTGTTAAACATATAAGGACCAAACCATGGAAAGAAATTTCAGAAAATGAGTTAATTTTTCATTGAAGCATTGTGTCGAGCACATTGGAGGCAGCAATCGAGTTCTTCCCCAAATCTTTAAAACCGAAATCAAATCAATCGATTTGATGATTCTTTTCGTCGATTGCTTGCTTCCACACTCTCCACTCACTTCACTCAGTCACCAGAGCAAGGAGGAGGCGTGCCGCTTGGTCACTAGGCCCGTGGCCGTCGAAGGAAACACGCCACCGCACTGCACCGTGCCGGCGATGATGGCGTGTCGAGGAGAGCAGCCGCACTGGCCCCTCTCTGCGTCTACCATCACCTCCACTCTGCCCCGCGTTCGTCAGAACGGAGTAGACCACGCCCTGACGCCCTGCATCGCCGTACCCGTGCAGCCATGCCGCAGCCGCCGTGTCCAATCCGTGCGTGGACGCCGACGTCGAGTTTCCCACCACGGCACCCCAGATCGCCCAGCTCGCCTCAGACCCTCTCCTGTCACCCCTCAACCTCCTAGACACGCTCACACCACCTCTGGTGCCCTGCAGCGATGCCAGCACCCCGACGCCCTCCGCTGCCACGCCATGGACGTCGCCGTCCCCGAGCGAGCACGCAAGCCACCCGTGAACCCCACTCCCTCTAAGCCCTCACAGAGCTCCCCAACGACGTAACCGCACGACACCGCCACCACTTCCGTGCTCTCCCACTCCCCGACCCTCGCTGCACCCAGTCCACGACGAGCCCGAGCTCGCCGATAAAAGGACCACCCTCGCACTCGTGCCTCCACTCACCACTCCCCCTTCTTGCCTCTCACTTACTCCCCACTCCCTCTCGTTCATCACAAGGAAGCCGGAGCCTCCGCGGCAAAGCTGCTGCTGCTGAGTTCTCCTCAGAGCGCCGCCGTGCCCGAGGAAGGCGTCGATCACGGACGCGCCATGCTGCTCTCTCATTTCCCCCTCTCTGGCTTGCATCTTGCTCTCCATTACCACCGCACCCTCATGCACCCCTTTTTCCCTCTGTTCTTGCACAGACGTCTCGTGGAGAGCCCGCCGGAGTTGAAGCACGGCCGAGGCAAAGGAGGAGGTCGCCGCCGACGCCAGGAGCTTCCCCACCAAGCTCCGTTCACCTCCCTAGCTTCCCCACGACCTCCGCCGTCGAACGCCGCCCTCTCCACCGTCCCCAGGCCACCCAGGTAACCCCACTGGCTACCCTCGCCGTCGCCGGAACACCGGCGCCGCCAGGAAAAAGGTCATCGACGTTGTCCTTGATCCCTAGCCGTAGGATTAGAAATCCACGGTTGCGTACCGTTTCGGTGGATGACACGCTGACGTGTGGACCCCACACATCAGACTTTTAAACTTTCCAGCGCGGGAACAGTTTCCCGTTGAGTCACCGACGTGTAGGCCCCACATGTCAGGTTTTTCAACATTATCCAGAGAAGAGGAATTTTCTAATTCTTTCTCTCTGGAAAAATCAGTACTGGACCTAATTTATAAATTCAATATCTCGAGTTATATAAATCCAAATAAATCAAACTCAAATGTTCTGGGAAGCTTATGAAAATCTTTAACTCACCAAAGTGGTCTCATCTCATTTAAGTAAATAATAAAAATGTATTATTAAAAATGCTCCAGAAGGTTTGAAACACCAAACCATTTGTTTCTCGAGTTATATTAGTCCAAAAGACTTGAAACCAATTTTGCTAGCTTTGTATTAGGATCCTTTAGCTCCCCAAATTTTAGTAGAATTTTTGGAACAGTTTAGAATCTTTAGCATTTGATTGAACTTTAGTAAACCCTTCTGCACTAAATCAATTAGTGTGAATTAATGATAGATCCTTTTGAGCTGAAACCAATTTTATTAGGTCACATTCAACCAATGTTAGCTACCCCTAAAAGGGTTTAATTTTTGAAGCAACATAAATTAATCAGTGGCTAAAACTTGATTAGTGAGTTTCTGGTTTAAAGCAAATGTGTAGGGAGTTTGATAACTCCAAAAGACCTCAATCCAATTGAGCTGTCTTCTACACATCAGTAGCTGTCCATAGAAATTTAGTTTGAATTTTTGTGACCAACATAGAATAAATGGTGAATTAAATGGGGTACAACTAGATCCTGCCTTAGTTTAAAAATAATTAAATAAAGGTTATTTCAATTAAATTGAAACCCCCTTGTGTTGCTTAATGTCTGCAGTAGCTATTTATAGCAATTGTGATTGTAATGTGATGATGATGCTGGAGTTAGTGTAGTGATTGTTTGTTTTGCTTGTTTAACGTTTAGACGATACCGTTGACGGGTTTATCGAGGAAGGAGGTTTTGCTAAACCAGAAGATCAAGATCAGTACCACTTTGTGGAGCAAGGCAAGCTACTTCACTAAGCTTGCATCTATATACATCTATTTTGATTTACTGTTTTACTTATAATTAGCATAATGATTTACGTGGTGTTTGCCACGAAAGCATGATTTTGAAAACCCTTTTCCAAATTACAAGTGTATTATTAAGACACCCGATGTAGAGGTGTCAGTGGTATAATGATTTCGAAATGAATTTGTTTTACTCCAAAACCTTCTGTGAAAAAATCTTTTTGGTGGGATTACGAACCACCCAAGTTTTGGTTAAAAGTATTTTGCTAAGAAAATTGGAAATGATCGTGAAAACCTTTTCAAAAGTTTATGAAAAACTATTTTGTCACTCTATGTAGAGATATCAGTTGTTTATATAAAACTATAGGATGGGAAAAACATTGTTTATTCAAAACTCCTTTGAAAATCCTTGGATGAATTATGGTATACCGGATGTCGGTATGGAAATGGAGAAGTGAAGTGTGGTGATGTTTATGAAAAATGCACATTGTGTCTTTGTACCATGACTACCAGCCGAAACCTGTGCGACCACATTTACCCACATATGGGCAAGGGCGTAGTCATATAATTTGCTCGTGTTAGTACCGGATGCCTCAATAACGAGGATAACCTCGTTCCATGAGGGGATGGTCTGAGGACCTACCCCCTGACCTGGGTCCTCTTCATTGAAGTCTACCGGAAGCCGGTATGAACATGTCGGAGGAAGAGGATTGAAGGGCTCCCTTGGGTCCGCCGGACAGAACTACGAGTCCTCACACTTAGTTTCTGAGGATTTAAGTGTCGATGGAAAGTGTCGTAGAGGCAGGGTCCTATACTAGCATGAGCAAAGGAGAGGCTATGGCCGGGAAACCGGATGGATGTGGGAAAAGCGTGCTACCTCTGCAGAGGGTAAAACTATTCGAATAGCCGAGTCCTCGGATATGGACAGTTGGAAGGCTGTCCTAAGACCATGTGCAGGTTTTACAAAGTTTTGGGTTTGAAAGGAAAATGAGTGGAAATTGTCTTATGCAACTATACCAAGGGTATGGTATGAGGTTGCTGGAAAAATAAGTAACCATGAGGGAGGATATGATCAGAAAACAGGAAGGGTTTTGGGAAATGTGGACAAGACGGTGGTTTTCAAGGAAAAAGGGTTTTTAAAGAAATTTCCTATCTTTTAACCAAAGGTGTATTTTCGAGGAAAAAGGTTTAAAAAGACCTCTTACCTTTTTCAACAAAGGTAGGTGAGAAATCTACTTTCCAAAATGATTTGTCTTCAACAGGATTACAAATCTACTCTTCCCTTTTTAAATAAAGATATAGTGATGTTTTCCTAAAAATAGAAGTCTTTTAAAATTAAAAACTAGTGCATGCTCCTGTTGGGGTAGTTTGCGAGTACAATCAAATGTACTCACATTGGTTTCGTCCCTGGCTATTGTCTTAGCCAGATTTTGGGAAGAAGAAGAGCAGTTCGAAGAAGAGGAGTTCACTGACATCCTTGCGAACTAGGGCGCTTCCCAGTCAGTTGCCTGTAGGGTTAAGGCGAATGACTTGGGCTCCACGTTGTTTGGTGATTCCGCTGCAAGTACCTGTTAAAGCTTATGACTTCAACCACGTAAGTATATTTATTCGGTATTTTTGGGGTGTTCTGTGATATCAATTCGAGTTATGTGCAGCAACATACTGATCACGGGATTGTTGCAGGAAACATAACGAGTATCTCGGGTACTTAATCCGGGATCCTCACAACACCGCCGTCATCAACCCTAGCTCGGGAGGGTTCAGAACCTCTTCCCGGCACCCTGCCGGAGAGGGGAATCGTCACCGGAGGCTTCTACATCGCCATGCCTGCCTCCGGAGTGATGCGTGAGTAGTTCATCCTTGGACTACGGGTCCATAGCAGTAGCTAGATGGTTGTCTCTCCACTTTGTGCCATCATGTTTAGATCTTGTGAGCTGCCCTACATGATCAAGATCATATTATTGTAATGCTACATGTTGTGTTTGCTGGGATCCGATGAATATTGAATATTATGTCAAGTTGATTATCAATCTATCTTATATGTTATTTAAGATCTTGCATGCTTTCCGTTACTCGTAGATGTTTTGGCCAAGTAGATGCTTGTAACTCCAAGAGAGAGTATTTATGCTAGACAGTGGGTTCATGTCTCCGTTTAACCTGGGACAGTGACAGAAAGTTCTAAGGTTGTGGATGTGCTGTTGCCACTAGGGATAACCTAACGATGCTATGTCCACGGACATATGTGTTTGTTTACATTACGCACTTTACTTAATGCAATTATCCGTTGCTTGCAACTTAATACCAACGGGGGACTCGGATGACAACCCGGCGGTGGATTATTAGTCATAGATGCTGTTGGATAACGATCTATGTATTATGTCGTAATGCCCAATTAAATATCATAGTAGTCAACATGTCATGTATATGCATGGTCATGCGCTCACTATTCGTAAATTGCCCAGCTGTAATTTGTTCACCCAACATGTTAGTTATCTTTTATGGAGAGACACCACTAGTGAACTGTGGACCCCGGTCCATTCTTTTACACTGATTAAACAACCACAAACTGCAAACTGTTCCTTTTTCATTCTCTGCAATTTAATACTCATTTTCCACACCATACGTTTAATCCTTTGTTTTCAGCAAGCCAGTGAGATTGACAACCTCACTGTTTCGTTGGGGCAAAGTAGTTTGATTGTGTTGTGTGCAGATTCCACGTTAACAGTCTAGACTCCCTGCGACAGCTATTTTTCTGGCGCCGTTGACAACCTTCTGAAGAGTTGCTGCTCCTACTGGTTCGATAACCTTGGTTTCTTTCTGAGGGAAAACTTGCTGAGGGAAAACTTGCTGCTGACTACATCATACCTTCCTCTTGGGGTCTCCCAACGAACGTGTGTTTCACGTCATCACTCATACGGTACTAATTAGTGAAGCTCAAGAGAGAGATACATAAGTTACTTCCACAAACCCATAGTCCAGAGGTGGACTACTCCCTCTTCATCATGGAGACGGTGGAGAGGTCGTTGGAGAAGATGGAGACCACACCGGCAGCGCCCCGCCGGAGTTTTCCCCCTCCAATCTGCAACTTCAGGTCTCTGTTTCGGTGTTTCTGTGTTTCTGCGGTGCTCCTTTCCGAAGGGCGTCGGGGGCTATTTTTATAGTCGGTTTTAGGTCAAGGCGGAGTCGTGGGCGAAAAGATTGACGGCAACGGAGCCTCGAGGCTCCAGATGGTGGGTCCCACGCGGCCCCTGTACCTGGCCGCGTGGGCCACTCCCTTTTGGGCCACGGGCCTCCGCTTGTTCGCTTCCTTCGCTCCCAAGTCTTCTTCCTTCCAAAAACTGATGCTCGTAAATTTCCAGGTCATTTGGACGTCGTTTGGGTCGCTGAAACATTAAAATATAGAAATAAGGTTTTCTGCCTGTGCAGGGTTAATTCCATAAAAAAAATAGGAAACATATCAAATATTCCCAAAATCATTATAAAACAGTGATATAACCCTTATATGATGCAAATATGACTGGAATATAAGTAAAATAATGCAAAGTTCATGTATGCATTTTACATGCATCACATACCCATACCCGTGTAGTCAATGGGTACAAAACTCTACCCATACCCGTATCCACGGGTGTGAAACTTTACCCGTACTATCCGACGGGTTCCCATACTTACCCAACGGGTAGATCAAATAGTAAACATGTTATATGATAATTTTACATTCATCAGTAACACATTGATAAAATAAAAACATTTATCTCAACTCAGTAATATATATTTGAGTACATGATTATCTCAACTCAAATTGACAATTGCTGACAACTTTAATATAGTTTCACAACCTCACGAGAATAAATATTGGACCTCCACAGGTAAGGTATATAAATGGACAGGTATGGGTACAAGGTTAGAGCATCTCCACTGGCGCGCCCAATACAGCGTCCGGCAAAGTTGCCAGACGGGCGCTATTGGGCGCGCCGGCAAGCGTTGCCGCCTATTGGGAGCACCGCGCTCCACCGGTCGCTCCCAATAGACGCTCCCAGATCACAAATTCAAATAGTATGTCTAAAATAAAATCATTTGAATGGATGAATCCACTTGTCCCAATGTAGAACTGAATACATAAATCAAATGGGGCATACAATTATTTTTAAAATAAATTGGGCAGTCAATTAGGATGGTCGTCTGCTTGGTCTTTGAGTGCCCACAGATGCGCAACTAAATCATTTTGCAGTTGCTCGTGTGCTCCTTCATCCTTAATTTCAGCGTTAATTGTGGATTCAGCCATGCGGAGGTAGTCGTCTACTGCATCTGCGGGAGCTCCATATGCAAGAACTCTCAGAGCAACCGTGCATTTCTGGATAGAGGAGAAACCCACCAGTCTGGTGCAATCGCTCTTCAGCTTGAAGTAGTCATCATACTCCCGCACGCCCGTCAAAACGACCATGAAGAGGTCTCTGTTCATCCTAAACCGCCGCCGGAATTCCTTGTCCCCGTGTGTGGGATCGTCGGTGAAGTAGTCTTGCCACAACGTCATATGTCCCTCCACGACCTTTGTTCATCCTCCTACCCGGCTTCGAACCTCCAATCCGAGGCGCAACGTTCATCTGTCCAAGCAAACCAACCAGGCAAGTGATGATTGCCAAGTGTTCGTCGACCACGGCGTTGGAGGCGGCATGGGTGGTGAGCAATGCGCCGGCCAGCTTGAGTTCGTCGTCACTATCCATCTATATCAACACAAGGTTTAGCAAAAAATGAAGTCTAGGAGAAAAAATGAGCTGAGCAATGCGACGAACACCTTGCTTGCGGGGAAGTTCTCGGAGGCGGCGACGGTGTAGCGCCGGACAACAAGTGCGGCTCGACGGAGAAGAGACTACAGACACTACGACGGGAGAAATAGTACGCCGTTCCTGGCGCGGGGGGGGGGGGAGACGGGCGTCCAGCCGGTGGAGGGTGGGTGGCGGTGCCGGCGATTCAGTAGGGAGGGGAGACTCAGTACGGAGGGGATGAGCACAGGCCACAAAGGGACGCTGGGGGATAAAATAAAAGGGTTGGGCCGCTGACGCGTCGGGCCCGCCCGTCGGGTTTCGACGAGGCGCGCGTTGCCGCGGTTGCCGGCACGCCCGCTTGCGTCCCTAGAATCAGGACGCGAAGCGGGGTTGCCGGACGTTGTATTGGGGCGCGCTGGCAACTTTGTTGCTATTGGGCGCGCCGCTGGGGGTAGTTTGCTGCCGGCGCGCCCAAAATGTCTATTGGGAGCGGAGTTGGGCGCGCCGGTGGAGATGCTCTTATACCCGTGCCCTACCGCGACATTTTTTTGAATTTTACCATATATATTAAACCAGCAAAAAGTACACGATTATATCGATTACAAAAACAATTCTAAAAGAGACGAGCAAATCTATGAGATCTTCAAGCCCTTTCTTCTTCCATGACACAATCTTGTACTTTTCTGAAGGCAGCCGTAGAACAACGTCGAATACACCAAACAACAGACCTGTGAATACCAACGAAGGTTCTCGCCTTTTAATTTTGAGCCGCAATGCCAAGGCTTTGTGTACGCACGCATCCATTAAATTAATCAAGCAACATCGACAAGAGCACCACCACGGATATTCCAGGGACAAATAACCGAACCACTTTGTCGACGTCGTTGGGAGCCGAGAGAACGAATCACCATTGCCGAAGACGTAGTAGCCAGGATAAATATTGCGAGGACAATCCTCCTCGCGGCAACCATAAGAAATAATACAAGATTGATCTGGCGAAGCAAAATCTGAAGAACCATATCTAGACAAACTTAATCTTTCAAAGCCACCATTGACCAGGGCCGGCTCTGGCCCAGGGCAAGAGGGGCGACGGCCTGGGGCCCCGCCAAATTTGGGGCCCATAACTGGAACGCCACTAGTAGTTTTGCATAAACTGCCTGGATTATTACTGGTGGCGTACAGAAAGAGACGCACGCCAGCTGTAACACATAAACGACGTAGAAAAAATGGCTAGAGGCCCACTGATTTGGGCCCCATTTATAGAGTTCGCCCCAGGACCCCTAAAATGTTAGAGCCGGCCCTGCCATTGACGTCGGGAAGGAGATCACGCCGTCGAACGAAGCGCGGAAGATCACTTATTACAGACGAAGCCATCTCCATTGACGAAGAAGATAACAACCAAAATCAAGCTCTAACATTAAAGAACCTTTGTATAGCGCCCTGCGCAGGTCCGAGGTCCCCACCCCTCTTAGTGCCAGAGCGACAACTAGAGGAGGCGAGAACCCGTCAATTCTTAGACGAAGGCGACGATGAAGATGCAAATGGCGCCGACGGCGACGGCTAGGGTTGAAACCTAGGCCGCCGTGCCCTACCGCGACTTAACAGGTACGGGTAGATTGAACACACTATTTTCTGGAGATCGAACAACAATTATAGGGCTGTATAGCTTCTCACACCGGACAACAGCCGATGAAGACCGCTCCTGGGCCTAGATGGCTAGATGTGCAGTCGTTCTCGTACGCCCAGGGGGCAGGGGCCACGGTGACCACCGGCCTGAAGATAGCATGCCTGGGCCGATGCTGTTCCGTGATTTTATTTTCATTTTTTTTTGGGAACTCGAACGTTCAAAAACCAAGATAGATGCTGCAGTCATGCATCTAAAAAGTGCTTTGCAAAACTTTGCATTGCATTTACTCGAAATTGATTTAAAAAATAATGGTTCCCCCCTACGATAATAGATTCAATCAGTTCAAAATTGTTTACAAACAATTTGTTCAGTAGGTCTATAGTACCTTGTCATTATATAGACAAGGCGACTAGCAAGCATGACCTGAACCACCAACAGTTGACAGTAAACATGAGTAGACTGCTACTGCTACGAGTGTATAATCCCCAGCCACCAACAAACAATGTCCAACCCACCTGCAACGACAGGAATACACATACGCAGTGCAGTTCATCGCATTATCACCTCCAGCGTCTAAGGTTTTTTGGTTACAATGAAGACAGTATGCCATTTCTCTCTCCAGCAACTACTACTACGAAAATTCATCCCTCTGCATCTTAGATTTAGTCCACATGATCAGGCACGCAAAAACTCCCCAAGAAAATGGCATGGCATTTCTCCAACCCATACGGAGTTAGCTATTGCTCGGATTCAAGATGTCGCCAAGATTCAGTTGCAAGCTGTTCCTCATGGTCCGTCTCCCTGTCGCACCAGCGTTGCCCTTCCTCATCATCGCTGTGAACTCACTGTAATCGATTTGCCCATCCTGAAAACAGCACAGAGATCCAATTGGCGAACAGACAGAAGTCAGGAACCCAACAATACAAATGCATGGGGGATGGGACAGAGTAGATGATTCAAGTATCAGGAAGACTCACATTGTTCTGATCAACATCATTGATCATATCCTCGAGGTGAACATCATCAAGACCAAATTCACGGCACGCCTGCGATAGCTCATCAATCGTGATGAATCCACTTCCATCCTTGTCGAAAAAGGAGAACGCTGACACCAAGTTCTCCTCCCTCTCCAGTTTGTTCATGTGCAATGTAGCTGCGATGAATTCACCATAATCGATAGTTCCACTGTTGTCGATATCCGCCTTCAGAAAATACACAGATAACAATATAAATCGCAAAATTCACAGGTGCGGTGATACTTTAATGATGAAATCAATTATTTAGCTAGTAAAGAAGCACCTACTGCATCCATTAAAGCCTGGATTTCATGTTCGGTTAACTCTGAGCCCACCCTTTTCAAGCCATCTTTCAGCTCATCAAATGTTATGGTTCCACTATTGTCGGTATCAATCATTTTGAAAAGCTCCTTTAGGCCTCCAATCTCTTCCTCAGACAGGCTTTCAGCAATAACCTGCAAATAAACAATAAGATGCATATAGGGTGTGAAAAAAGCAGCTCAAGATGAGCACTACAAGTTGCATATTCTATATCATGTACTCGAGAAATTATGCAATCTTTACAATGCATCACCGCCTCACCGGCCTATAAAACCCACCAAGACTCCATATATGCATTCACAAGCAAATAACAAAAAGATGGGGGAGTTCATAACAATATCGATCAATCAACTCCTATCGTATTAATCATTATCTGCTATGGTATATGGATCTGAGCAAAAACATTCTAGAAAGCTAGAAAACCATCTGGATCAAACAAAGTTGGTTAAATCTATAGAAGAATAGAGGAAATGAAGCAGCACATCAAGAGGCTCCTACAATCCCTTCACTAAGTATGTACGGTTAGTGGTTACAGAACAAAAGCATTACTGAGTGGCATCCTGAGATGCTTGATCTTAGTTACTAGAGTTAAAAGAGGGATTCCAGCAGAAGGAATGGGAAGAGACATGCATAGTTAATTGGCTTTGGCATATGAAGCAAATAAGGTAACAGTATGGTTAACAATAATGAAACAAAACATTAAATGTTGAGGTGTTAACTTAGTAATGAAGTACATCAATATAACCAAAATCTGCAGAATCGGCTAGTGCATTTAAGAAGGTACAGTTAAATCTTCTCATACCCGCAATGCCATCTTCTTAAGCTTGTTCATTGCAGAAAAATGCTTCAGTCTTGACAAAACAGCAGAATCAATAGGCTTGTCAGGTGCCACAGCATCATCAACAATCCATGGGTGACCTGAAAGATGTCAGAGGCAATGCCATTGTAAGAAGCAAAATATCAAATTAGATCGACTTGAGCAAGAGATAACGGGGAGGACTTACATAGAACCTCATGAGCACTAAACCGCTTTGTAGGATCCCGGCAAAGCATATTGCGGACTAGATCTTTAGCGCTGTCAGAGATACTAGGCCAGGGTTCAGATTCAAAATCAAGTTTGCCTCGGAGGATCTGCCTGAAGATCCCTGCTTCAGTTTCTGAGAAGAAAACAGACATGAGACTATGGAGGCTTACTAACTTGATGGTCTAATTGCAAACAATTTACCTGCCCAGAATGGGGGAACACCACATAGCAAAATGTACAGAATCACCCCAGCGCTCCAGACATCAGCTTCTGGACCATAGCATTTCTGAAGTACCTCAGGCGCAACATAGTAGGGGCTCCCAACAACATCAGAGAATTTATCACCTGAGGAAATGGCATCACACATTTCAACAAACTTAGCATGACTCATAGAGGTTTGTACCAAAATATACAAAATAGTATACCAGTGCCAGATGAGAATATCAAATCAAGACTGCACACCATAAGAATAACAACTATATTGATGATATTGGTAGTAATGGATGCCACTATGCATTTTACAATATCTTTCTACAAAATGTGCAACATGCAGCTAATCTAAACTTGCTTCAGAAGTTTGAACTAGACTTGGCTGTTTATATGAACACACTTCTCTTCCCACCTATATGAAGATTTGAAATACGGAAATAGTAATCTTATGAACATTAAAGATTCTAGGAAACTCCTGTCAACAACTACAATAACACACTGATTACCATTTTCAGTTGGTACTCCAACTAGGTTCCAATACCATCTATCGCCATTATTATTAGCAATGTCAAATCATGAATATAATTCTTATACTAGCAAAAGGAACAAAGTGTGAAAAGGTACTGTTGCCAGTATAATCAACTTGATCATGAACATTACCATCAAAGCTCCAACAGGTCAACAAAGTACTACACATGAAAGGGCATCTTTATCAAGAACTGTGCAATCAAGCAATGTAAAGCAAAGAAACATAGTACATACCAGGCTTGTGGAACATGGATAGCCCAAAATCAGTGGTCTTGAGTGGGGCGTCCTCGGCGGTGCTGGCAAACAGGAAGTTCTCCGGCTTGAGGTCCCGGTGCATGACGCCGAGCGAGTGGCATCCCTCCACAACCCCAACGATGGTCCTGATGAGCTGCGCGGCGGCACGCTCGGTGTAGTGCCCCTTGGCCACGATGCGGTCGAAGAGCTCGCCGCCGGCGCAGAGCTCCATGACAATGTGCACGAAGAGTGCGTCCTCGTAGGCGGCGCGGATGCGGACGACGTAGGGGTGCTCGGAGAGGTGGTGCATGATCTGGATCTCGCGCCAGACGTCCTCGTAGTCCTCGCGGCAGAGCAGCTTGCGCTTGGGGATGGACTTGCAGGCGAACTCGCCGCCGTCCTCCTTGGCCACGCACAGGTAGGTGGTGCCGAACTGGCCCTGCCCCAGCTTCTTCCCGATGCGATAGTGGTCGCGCACGTTGGCCGTCTTGTGCGGCAGCACCGACACCGGCCGCCCCGACGGCGCCGGCGCGGCGGTCACCGGCGGCGGACGCGCATTCGCACCGCCCCCGGCGTTGCCGGTCCCGTCCGGCTGCATTGGCGAGTCCCCGGCGCGCACCCCGGATCAAGAACCGCACGGACGCCGCGACGCCCTGGATCAAGAAACGAAGAGAGGTAAAGAAATCGGGGCAGGATGCGATCAAGAACCGGTCAAAAAAAGGGAAGCTCGTTCACCTCCGACGGGGATTCCTGCGGATTGCGACGGAGGAACGCAGAAAAGCTCGGGATCTTGAGTGGAACTCCGGACTTTCCAATCCTGTCGATGAGATTAAGAGCCAAGAGAAGGAGCTTTATGGGAGGTTTATGGCCAGAGCCTGAAGCAGAAAAAAAAAAGGAAAAGAGGAAAGAAATCTCGCTCTCACTTTCTTTCTCAGGTGTCACAAGGGAAGATGCAATCTCGCCCGAAATGAAAAAGGAAGAACAGAAGGAAAGATTGACCGAAACAAACCTCTCTATCTTGCGTGGAGCTACTGGCCTACTACACAAGTTGGAGGACTCAGGCCGCACAAAAGGACAGGATCTTGGTGGCTAATCCATTTTTTATAAGAGTTTTCTCGGGGGTGGATGTGATGATGACGACGAGGAAGATGGTAAGAGCTGGTATTCTCTTACTTTTCTTTGGTTTTCGGGGCTGGATATGGAGGGGTGGCTGGGTTGGTGAAGAAGGGGGAGGCTGATTGGGGGAATGCCAGAATTGTTAGGTCAGGTCGTACCTCGAGGTTTTCTCCGTTATGAACAGGAAGAAGGGAGGAAGAACCTCTTTTCCATTATTTTATTTCTTTATTTACAGATTTTAATCAAGAAGAATGTTCATTATGGGATATTCCCTCCTGATGGATCATACAAGTTCATTGGTAGAACTTCTTTTTGATTGAAAACACATGTTTACAATGTAGAAGCGCACACTCACATATCGTACTATTACTACCTCCGATCCATATTAGTGGGCACAACTTTGTCTAGATACACATGTATCTAGTCTAAATACTTAACTAGATACATATGAATTTAGACAAACCTATGCCCACTAATATGGATCGGAGGGAGTAGTAAAACTCTTCTTTAGTCTAGATTTAGCGCCTCTTTGGATTGCAAGATTTTCTAAATGTAGAAATAGAAATAGGAAAACAAAGGATTGAGATGTCATGTAATGTGAATTCCTACGTGATTTTAAAACACGGTAGTTTTGTAAGAGATGCCTTTAAATGATGCACAGCAAACAAACACAAGAATTTTACAGAAACAAAGAGAGACAAAAGAGATAGAGTGTGATTGCATTGGATTTCTAAAAAAATGAGGTTTGAACTCACGTTGATATTTCGGCATAGCAAAGGATTTCTTATAAATCTGATGACCTCAATCTTACGATCTAAAGAAGTTCAATAGTAAAAAAAAATTATGGATTGAAATTCCTTCAGTCCAAAGAGGACCTAAGCCATCTTTGAATCACAAGATCGAAAGACACATAACTAGAAAACACAGTAATCTCGTAGGTTTTCTTGTGTACTAACAGAAGATTGTAGAACAAAAGAAAATTGTAAGAATAATCATTTGGATGAAATAAAAATACGGAAAATGTGTCTCGATCCTACGGATTTCAGTCTAAAAAAGAGATTGGAGTAGACCCTCAAATCCTTACGGAACCTAGGCATGGGAATCCATTCCCTTAGAATTTAGATAGCAGTATTCTTTTGATCCAAAGACAATCCATAGAAAAAAATGGTAAGTATTGAAATCCTAAGGAAATCGTATGAAATTCCTTCAATTCAAACATGGCTTACAGTGTCTAAAAACAATATGGATTTCACCAACACATTCGAGTATTAGATTTTCTCGAAATGGGCAGTGCCATCCTCTGCATCAAACGATGCATACGGCCGACGACATTCAAATCCAATGATCCAAAGTATCTGATTCCAAGAGAACCTAGTCCTTTCGGGAATATTGAGTGAAGACAAATGCAGAGATCTGATTCACGGGAATTTGTTTGTGTACAAGGCTAGGACGACAGGGACATCAGTGTGAATCAATAACGATGAGATCCAAAGGTTTACATCGGATTCATGAAGCCACTGCGTTTTCTTAATAATGGAATTGTACCTCGCTCCCTTGTTTATTCCTGCCATTCCTCTCCATCTTGACCTTTTCCTTCTGGACAAGGAATGGTGCATCTTCTCTGTCATTTGCTATCTTTTATATTTTCCCTCCAATTTGTGTACACATTTTATTATTAACCTGTGCCTATTGTGATCATCTCGGGATTTGTATAATGAAACATGTCTGTCAATACATTTGGAAATATATGTCTTGGCTCTTTTTCTTTAATTCGTGAAGCGGTCCTTTGAAAGATATAGATCATAGATGGTCCATGGCTCTATGGATACCTTGGCCAACTGGTAGCGATTGTGTTTGTTCTCTTCTAGCACTGGTCCCTCCAAATAACGCCATAGTTGGTACTATAGACTGTATCAATAATCAAGACAATTAAGCACAAAGATTGCTGAGACAACCAGGACCCCAGTAGGCAACAAGATAACACTATCCAAAATTATATACAACCCAGAAGTCTATCCCTCGAACAAACACCCCAACCAAAAATTTCTACGAACTTGATTGATCATTCTATTTAATCTGAAGTTTCTGAAAAGTAGGATAGCATACAAAAAAAATCCCCAAACCGTATGCCTCACGATAGTAACTCCACTAGACTACAGTAACCCTACGGTAAAAAACTGAAACAAATAAAAAGTACATGACTCGTAACCGAGCCTTCAAGAAGGGATCACCGAACATGCATCAATTATGACGGGTTCAACCCTAAAAAGGGCACGATGAGGACGCGTGCCGACTTGATACCTCAGAAAAAGACGCCATGAAGCACCTACACGGAACATATATGACTTGACGCTGATACGTCGTTGAATGGATAGATATGCTAAACTAGAGGAGACAAATAGGTTTATACCAATTTATATATATTTTTACAAGTTTTATCCATTCAGATAAATAATGTGAGCCTTTTGGTGGCTATCACAAAGATAAATACACCTGTTGTTTGCTTCTATGGAAATAAACTACATTGCCGTTGGAGAGATGTGGGATACCATGAAGGAAAAAACGAACACCACGAAGGCTTACATTTTTCTTCTCGAGCCTCCCCCACGAAGTAGAAACTCAATCACTAGTCGTAGCCTTAAGACGACCTCCAAACCCTTACAAACTTTTCTCAGAGCAAAAGCTTCCAGGTGATCCTAATCACCTACGATTTCCCAACAAACTCAAGAATAACAACCAACTTTACAAACTTAAGGGGAAAACACTATTTGGCTAGGTGGAAATGTAAATCTAGGCCTCCTCCTTCAGTTTCTCAAAAGAATTTGAATTGAGATGAAGGAAATGGGGGGTCTCAATTTTTGTTGTGCTAAACAATGATGGACAGAGAAAGCCAATATTTTCCGTTGCAGCTTAACCCTTCGCCAAAGAAGAGGTGACTTAAATATATCCGCCGAAAACAAGTCGTTTGGACCCTTTTTTCATACAAAACCAGTTTGGAATTTCGTAAAGTTCTGAATATTCTAGATTGGTTCTGCAATGACTCCGGCCAGGTGACAAAAGCAATTCTACTGAAACCGGAATCACTTTTGAACCGTCTAGAATTCCGGACTGATTCCGGATAGTAAAAGTATGTCCGAACATGCAATTTTGAGGAAAGCTATTTTTTCTCTTTTGAGTATGGGATAGAGAATATGTAGGAACATTTTTCATTATTATCCCCTTTTGCCCAACAAAACACCCATCTTGATTGTGCGGTATTCCTATGACTCAAGAAAGTATGAAACATTATGAAGCATGCCGACACTTTTTCTTCCTTAGAGAATGGGGGGTCTCCAACAATCAATTTGAAGGACTAAAACCTGAGTATAAACTTCTTATGTAACATTAGTATTTCTCTAACTTTATTGTCATCTTAAACCAAGTATCTTAGAGGCGAAAAGGTCTTTTAGTTGTGCGTAGGATCTATCTACTAGGCATGACTTGATGCCTCCGCAAAACACATTGTCATAGCACCTGCCTAGTTGAATCGAATCCGATCTCGAAATGGAGGGGCGTCCCACACACCAACCTCCATCCCCCATGGGCCAAGAAGATGATGTACTATACCGCCATCGACCTCGACAGAACTAAAGGCCATATATACGTATGTATCTGACATAGGACATGAGCATCTTAAGCAATTGTGTGATACACTGACACTTGTGACTCTACCACTAAAATCAAATGGAAAGGTTACCAGCATTCCATACGGAAAAAGGCTACACGTGTTAAGAGTCTTCAAGTATGATGCCACCCATGCTGGTAGTAGATAGCTCGGCCGACCACTTTGGCCGATCCTTAAGATGTAATAACTTAAAGATACTACTTTACTACTTTTTATTTTAATATAAAAATTGTGTGCATCATCACAATGCAGAGACCGGAGTTTTGCGCCCATTTCAAAAAAAAAAAAAAAACAGCAATCCATGCCATGAATGAGATTGCGAGAGGCTTGGCTAGCTTGTTCAAGGTTCCATAATTTTCTTTAGGAACCCTCTCTTTCCCGTGTGAAATGGTGGAAAAGCAATGATAGCTTTCAAGAGTGACTAGATCTTGTGACTAACATATGGGGCACTAGTAGGAAAACAGCTATAGGTGGAACCGCTTTCTGTGGCGCACCAAAATAGCCATGCGCCACAGAAAAGATTCAGTGGCGCACTGGAAGGCATGCGCCACAGAATTCTGCGACTTTCTGTGGCGCATCCGTGGTTGCATGCGCCACAGAAATTTGGTGGGGCCCGCCACCTATGATTGGCATGTGACTTTCTGTGGCGCATCTGGCCACATGCGCCACAGAAATGTGCTTTCTGTGGCGCATCTGGCCACATGCGCCACAGAAATTTCACATTTCGGTTACATGCGCCACATATAGTAAAAAGAAAAATTCCCAGATTCAGATATGTTTTCTCTCTCCTCTCACGTGGCCAAACCCCAGGCCACGCACGCACCTCTTTCTCTCTTCTCTCTTTCTTCTCACGCCTTATCCTTTTCTTTCACTCACCCGCACACATCGCACACCCTAGGCCTCCGCCTGCTTCCACGGCGCCGGCAGCGTCTCCATCCTTCCCGGCGTCACCGTCGCCTGCGCCCTCCCCGGCTGCCACCTCGCGTTCAACCTCTCCAGCACCATCACCCTCGGCGCCGGCGCCGAGCTAGTCGCGGGCTCCGTCACGCTCTACGCCTCCAACGTCACCCTCGGCGCCAACGCGGCCGTCAACGCCACGGCGCGTGCGGGGGAGCCCCCGCCGCAGACCTCGGGCACGCCGCACAGCCCCGAGACCGCCGGCGGCGGCCACGGCGGCCGCGGCGCGTCGTGCAAGGTATCCAACGACACCAACCTCCTCTTCCTCGCCTCCCGCGCGGCCGCAGCCGCACCCGACCTCCTCTTCCTCGCCTCCCACACGGCCGCAGACGCCCCCGACCTCCTCTTCCTCGACCATGGCCATGGCGAGCCAGACCTTCCGACGACAGCGACGGCACGGCGGCGGCGCATCCCTGACCACGGTGGCTGCGGTGGCGGCGTACGACGTCGTATACAAAGTCGTATACGTCGTCTTTTGTATTTTTTTAAACCTGAAAAAGTCTTTCTGTGGCGCATGGAGCTGGGTGCGCCACAGAATCTTCGTATTTCTGTGGCGCATGTGCTTAGTGCGCCACATAATTTTAATTTAGTGGCGTGATATCTGTGGCGCACCCGCCATGCGCCACAGAAAGGCAAAATGGGTGTGCCACATATAGCCCTTTTCCTACTAGTGGGGGCACCAATGTTGTGCCATTTCCAGGATGGAGGTTGGGTTTTAGAGAAAGCGGATGAGGATAGTGATGAGGGCATGGTGGGTGGTGGAGTATTGGACCTATCTCCATCAACTGTCACCTCAGAGAGATGAGCTCTACCAAACATTTCAAGGATAAGAATCAGTACTACATTTGGTGATATTTACTTATTTAATTAGTGTTGTTATGACCTTTCAACAAGTTGCAAGATCTTTGATCATGTCTAGCCGTCAGCTATATAGATTTTGATGCCTGGGAAAGAAAGGAAGGAAGCATGAAGCACTTCCTTTTTTAGATGAAATGCGCTGCAGTTTTGATTTTTAGTATTAGGGTTGCTGTTCATTCAGGATCTATTGTCGGTGCATTTGCCCTCAGTGAGAATTACGGCCTATTTAGAATAATAATAAAGTCTTCTATAGTTACTGGCATATTACTCCCATCAGTGAGAATTGTATACGTAGGAGACAACCTTGCGCAAAAAGGGCTTTCCTTCCAAAAGTGACAGTTGTATCATGTGGTAAAATTTGGACGACTCAGAGGCTGCTGCAAGATTCATATGCTATATTTAATTGCCGAATATTTTATGCACTATGAAGCGCCATATTTGATTACCTATAATTTCGAATGTATGAGCTTTAACACTCGCTGGCTCGTCCATTATTTACCACGTGGGGAAAAAATCTAAAATTAAATTAGGCATAGATCCTTAAATCTCCATTATATTGCAAATGGTAGTTTATGGTCCTTTCCATGTTACGCTTGGTCAAACAGCTATAAGCGTGAAAAAGAAAACCTGAAAGTCAAGTGGTCAATAGTCTAAAAAGTCCCAGAACCTACTCACTGTCGTATGGAACTTACTCAGTCGAGTCTTTTCAGTTCTTTGTCACAGTCAAACCGTGTTTATGTCCCTTCATGTTTCCCGTTAGTGGCGAAAGTTGTCAAAAGTGAGGATCTTAGAAAAGTGAGGATCAACGGGGGCATTGTCGCCGGTCAGCATCGTGCTCACACGTTTCCAGCTAGGCTAAACCCTGCGCCGGGCGACGGGGCCGAGTTGAACCGCGCACCCAGCCAGGGATGAGCTTCCTGAATCCTGACCCGTTCAACCCGACAACACCACATGCATAGGCACCTCCTATCAATTACGTAGTACATATTGTCTCCTCTTTTGTTTTTTTTTTAAAGGATCCACCCTGTGTATTCAACATAGATTACAAATCGAAGAACAGAAATACGCAGACGAACAAGCCGAAGAACTCAGCACAACAGCAGCGCCTGAAGAACCTGGGAGGCAGACCGCTGAACCGCCGCAAACGCCTGAAGATGAACTCCATCGCCGAACCCCGCCGGAGAAGAAGACACCAGGCCGCCGCCAACCCCGGGAAAGGGAGCACCCCACTCATGTAGAAGACCGCAGGAGCCGTCCGCCGCAAGCGACGGAACCGAAAATCGCTGAACGCGCACGGCCATGGCGCCTCCATCCCGCAGCCACCCTGTAACAGCCCAAAGTTCAGAACCTGAAAACCCGATTAATTTTTCCACTTTTTGTGTTGCATTGCATCATAGCATCCATATGAAAGGGCTGAAGAAATAAACATGTGGGTTGGCACCTCTTTAAAAGCAAATGTCAACTTGACTTAACAGAACTCAAATACCTGAAAGTGTTCAAACTTGCAAAACAAAAACATCTTGACATCTATATTTGTCAAGGAGGTTCCAAGAACTCAAATCCATGTTTTGACTTGCTTCAAAATTCTAAAAGATGGTTGTGTTGGAACTTTATCAAAATGCTCTATTTAAACCTCTTCAAACAAAGGTGGTGCTTAACATCTTATCTTGAACCCCAAAAATTCGTGGAGCCTCTATCTCACATGAGTAGCCCACATAAATATTTTCAGCATTTTTGAAATGAATTAGGTAGCTTTATTAAATGTTTTAGAAATGGGGCAGGATTAAAACTAAAACAAGTTTATTCTACAAACTTGCTCCTTTTGAGCCCAAATTTTTACCAGAGGTTCCTTGTAGCAAATAATACTTTCCCACAAAGTTTCTTTACATATGGAGTTGCCCTGGTACTTCTTTTAAATGGGAGAACAAAGATTTCAGAAGAGAAAAGGACTAAAAGGTAATAACAGAAAATCGGCCGGGGGCCTTTTTGCAAAAACTGCATCTTCTTCTCCCTGTAGCCACACCATCCACTGCCGCCGTGGCGCTCCCGCACGTCGCACGCCTCGCCTGGCCCCTCCTCTGCTCCCTCGCCTGCAAGAAGAAGAGCACACGAGGCCGCCCTGCTCCTCTGCCTTATCCCCTCACCTGCCTCTCGTTCCTCCCTCGCTCGTCTCCCCCCACGAGCCCGCAACCCTAACTCGAGCTCGCCGCTGATTCCCGTCGCTGAAGTCCACGCCGAGCACCGTCGTTTGGGGCAAAGTAACCGCCTCGCCGTCCTCTCCGTCCTAGCCAGAGGAATCGACCGGAGAAGGCGTGAATCGACCGTACTGCCCGAGTCTTCTCCGACCACCGCCGCGCCATGGCCAAGCTCGATGCCGTCGATTGAGCGCGCAAGGAGCAAAACGAGCACCACCAGCACCTCCGCCTCGCCGTGCTGCTCATCCACGTGGAAGAAATCGGCCGGATACGCCGAGGAATCAACGCCACGATCCTCTTCTTCCCCGCGGCCGACCGCGCGCCGCCGCGCACGGTTTCGTCGCCGTCGCTGCATCCCCGCACCCGCCGTCTACTCCTACTTGCTGAGGGTGAGCACGACGATCGCCTGAACCCTCTCCCTCTCTCGCACTAGCTCACGCTCCACGCCGTGGACCTCGCCGCCGTGCCCGTGCGTGCACCGCACCTCGCTGTCGCCTCGCTCGCGCGCCCGGTCAGGAGAACGGTTTAAGCCGGCCTCCAGGCCGCTCGTCTCTGGGCCCTGTCCGGCCTCTGGACCGGCCAAGCCGGGCTAACGACCGGCCGCCTCGGGCCCTTAGCCGGCCTTGGGCCCGGCCTTAACCGGGCCACGAGCCGGATGCCTCTGCCACCCCTCCGGCCTGAAACCGGCCTGGGCCGACCTGTGGGCCGGCCCAAACAGTAAAAACAGTTTTTCTTTTTCTTAAATAAAACAATTGATAACTATTGAAGTATTGCTCCAATTTTAGCAAATGGTATACCAAATCGTTCAGAAAAACAAAACCTATCTGTTGGTACCATTGTAATGATCTTTTGAAACATTATTTTTCTGCTGTTTATTAATAATTACTAAAATGACAAAGCTAATACTAAAATTGGGAAAAATCATATCCTGATGAATATTTAACCAAAATTTGTGAATAAAATATCAAAATGATCAGTGTTTCAAATGCCATCAAAACATGTTAATATAAACTCTGGATCACAAATATTTATTGATGTTATTCATAAATTGGTTAAAAGAATTAAATTCGAATAATTATTTAATTCACTAATTATTCATCGGTACTCGGAAAATTACAATTAAGGTACCGATTCGATCAGAAGAGCGATACCTATCTAATCATGCCATGTTCATGCATATTTGAGCCACTTCTTAGTAATGTAATAAATGTATGAACAATGTGGTCATTAAGTTAAATATGGGGGTTGCTTCCAAATAATTGCACTAATTATTTGGCCCTCCATTTAATGTTGCTAAATAAACTAAATGATGATATCATTGCATAAACCTGACATGTCATCATGTGGTTGTGCATTGCATTGTTACACATGTGTGGTGATTGATTGTTCTTCCGTTGTTCGTGTTTCGATAGATCAAGCAACCGGGGTTACTCCACAATACCCCGAAGATCCGTATTACTACCCGTATCCCGAACAAGGCAAGCGTACTCCCCCCTCTGAGCATGTCTCCTCCTATATTTTGCAATTATTTTCCCCACTATAATATTGCATTCGGTTCCAAATGTCTTTTGCTTGGACTAGAGTATCCTACTAGTTGCATTAGAAATCTATTGCCATTTACCTGTATCCTTCCTAATATCCCTAGGATTGAAGTGTTGGCCAAAGATAAGTATATTTGCTATGTATATGCTTAGCCATGCTTAGTATAAAGGTTTGCAGGTCCGGTGGATGTTTCAATGGTTGGAACAGGTATGGAATAACCGGATGTGATGGAAAGTGATGGTGGTGGTTAATAAATTGCTTAAAGGTGGGGATGAGAGGCCACATGGAATGTGGTGGGTTGTCTCGTTCTCGCCGCCTAGGTGCGAGTTCTTTACCTCTTGAACCAAGACGAGCGTACTACCATGCGTGGGCTATATGGAACCCCCATCGACCAACTAACTTGAGCGGGACTAGCCAGGGCCCTCTAGTTCGATTTTCCATTTGCGCGTGCGTTGATGGTGGTGTGAACTGGGATGAGGATGGTTGTGTTAGGAAAATGAGTGGCCACGGGACAGCGGGTTGGAGGAGTTACCACAACTGTCCTGTCCTCACTGATGATCCTGGGTTAGTCCTTAACAAGGTAAAGGTTGTAGCCGTTTCACACTCAGCCGGCTTTCCCCGGAAGAGAGCTAAGCGTAGGCAATGAGTCTGGCGGTACGCGTGGATAAGGAGCTGGGAGGTCCCTCGTGGAACCTGGCGACTTTCACATTGTACACCCCTGCAGGGATAAATCTTTTCGAAAAGCCGTGTCCGCGGTTATGGACGACTTGGGAAGTGAAGGTAGGATCATAGAATAACTTTAACGGAATGATTAAAAACTGGGTACTAGAGGTACCACTCAAGAATGTTAAGGTGAGCTTCCCCGAGGGTGATTCGGGGAGGTGCCTTTGATGAACAGGTACAATGATGGTGATGATGGTTGTTGTTGAGAAAGTGATCTCAAGAGAAAAGTGTTACTTCTTACCTCTTTTTAAAATGTTCTGATTAGTCGATGCCATGGAGTTGTGTTTTATAAATAAAATCAGTTTTATGCAAAACAGCCATAAAACCTTTGAAAGCCAATCATGGAGCATATATTAGCTCTTAATCTTGCGAGTTCGTCGAACTCAACGTCGTTTGCTTGTTTTCAGGAGAGGACTTCACCGACCTCGAAGGTGGGTTCTTTGTGGACGTCGACGAGTAGTCTGGGGTTCCCAGGTGGCAGCTTGGGACATCTCGGAATAGCTGGGGCTGAATGTTTATTTGTAGGCCTCTTAGGCCATATTCTGGTTCTTGTTGTTTAGAACAACGCCCTTCGCTTCCGCTTGATGTATTGTTGGGTCGGTGACCCTGCTTGTAACTTTTGCTATCTTTCTCTATTATAAGAGTTGCTTATAATATTTTGTGTCGTAGAGTCTGTGATGTGCCAGTTGTTCCACAAGTCTTGATCTTACTATTATGCATTGATAGTTGAGCCTGTGTGATGGCATCAATCGGGGTGTTGTGTTGTCTGGGAGAGGTGTGCCCAGCAACGCCTGCCAGAGGTTCTGGCCGGGGATTGGTAAACCCGTAACCTCCGGTTGTATCGCCTAACCGGTGACACTCAGCATCACTGTATAGCAGTCGGGTCGGGGCGCCACAAGTTGGTATCAGAGCAGTACTGCCTGTAGGAAACCCTTCTACTGGTCGATGTTGAGGCTAGTGTTTGTGAAAATATTTTTAACCTAAAAATGAGTTGTGAAAACCATCTTAGGATTCTTTTTACTCCTTATCTGGTTACCCTCTAATCTCGGAGCAATCTTACCTCGATTTGAGTTAAAGTTTTTACTTCTCACCTCTTGATTCAAAATGATTAGGAATCGCGGGGTTGGTTCTACCTTTAGTGTTATGTGCCCAGTTGCTCCCGCCGCGCTACAATCCGAAGCTTCATGTGCCGAGAATCCATCTGGAATACGACGAAGATTCTTATCAACTCAGTTGTTTACGAACCCTTGTATTCCTATCAAGTTTAATCTCTTAATCCTTTCTTTTGGGTTCTAACCCAAGGACTTGAACATAAGGTCCCGGATTGTGCCAACTAGAGTGTGTTAAGTGGTGATTTCTTAACTCTCGCTAGTAGCGCATGATGCTGATCTTCAACCCAAGTCCTTTCCGTGGTCTGTGTGGTAAATGGTCGAATATGGATCTACCACACCTCAGCTGGCTATGTAACTTCATTTCTCCCTTAGCCTTGTGTTAGGTTCTATCTTGGAACCATCGGGGTTACAGCCAGGATTCTTCTAGCACGTCTCCCAACTCTGTTCGTGATTCCGCTACATCTCTCCTTTTCGGGCATGGTTATCACAATTGAGTAATAACCGGTGCATCTTCAACATCTTAGGATTTCTCCTGAGCAAGTTTCTTACTCTGATCCGCTTTCCGACCTTTGTCTGTCTTTTGGCAGTAACGTTCTCCCCGTGCATTGGAGTGTTCCGATGCTAGTCACTCTCTTGATCCGGCAAAATTCTTTCCCCTTCGTCTTGTTAGAAGGAATGAGCTCCCGTATCCTGTCCACTCCTCGGCTCAAGTCAAAGTAATGAAATCTACCGAATACGGGCTTTGTCTAATTTTTGTTCTGTTCCACCCTAGAGTGTCACACTCTGTTATATCAAAGTATTGTGCGATGTATCCTGATCCTCTTGATGAAGTGATGCTCTCACACTTGTTACTCTTCGTTCCCCGAGTGACTTGTGACTCCAGAATGATAAGACGTGGGCAATGATGTGGCTATCAGATGTTCTCCGCAGTTCTTACTGTGCTGAGTTCCAAGAACATTCCTTGTCCTCCTTAGCATGATTGGTTATCCGATCAATAAGCTGAGTTTGACTGTGTTGCCAAGTTCGTTTTCTCCGGTGCCTTCCCTCGGTCAAAGAGCTAGGTTCATGCCGAAGCTCCCAAAACCATCTCCTTGTGCACTGAACTGCATGATCCTCTCTCGAACTCAAGATCCACTGCCATGTCGTGATATCCTGTAAATGGATCGTGATATCCTGTTGATCCTTCCAGAAGTATCGCCAGGTTGTCGCCTGTCCAATTGAGCTTATGAGTAAGCTGGTTCCCTGAACAACTCCTTTCTCCAAGAAAATTGTGCTGGATGTCATGAATTATTCGGTTGAGCTTAAACAACTTGGAGAGTTAAAAGACAAAAGCTCTATCTGATATAGTTCATTCTCAATGGGATGTCTAGCTTCCTGTGTCGAAGCAAGGTGGTATCTCCTTTGTGGATATGCTAACCTCCAAAACTTTTGATTTGAATTGGGCTATCGTCAAATTAAACCCAGATTAACAACGTGTTAGTCTGACCAATACTTATGCCCCGTTCTGGTGAAATATGAGTCTACCGTCTGGAGTATCTAGATAAGTTTGTTGTTGAGCCCATCAACTACATTCTTATTTTCCTCCATGTTTGAGGAGATTTGTATTGGATATTGGGCGTTAGCATTGGAAAGTTGTTGGAACTAACTTTGTGTCCTCACAAAGTATGTGTTCTGGAGTTAGAAGTGACTTTCCTTGGTTCACGTGCAATTGCTGAAAGATGTCGCCGTGGAGCTGAGTGAATTGTCTGTTTCCCTCCGAATCATTTCAACTCGATCAAGCACGTGTAGAATATTCTCGGAATGGTGCGTTGTTACCTCCATCCCTCGGGTATTCTCATCGTTGCATCCAAGCCACTGTGTGAATTTTTCCAGAAAGAGAGGAAGTCTGAGAACTTCTCTGTCTTCAAATGGTGTTTCCCATCCAGGACTGAATCGTGTCTCGTTGCAAGTAAATCAAGTAGGGCAACTGTCCTCTGACAAGTTGCTAATACTTGAGTTCCGCAATCTCGTTCCTCCTCTGGAGTTAGATTTTGTAGTCCAACTCTTGGGTCCCTAGCACTTGTATTCCGGTGTTATGCCTTGCAAGCTTCTTATTCCTACCCGTTGGGTCTGAAGTATCTCTACACCTGACCAGATCTGAATCGCAATCAGAAACGATAGTTGGTGATCCTCAAGAAGTTTGTCCCGATGTCTGGAAAATCAAGAAGTGTTCCCAATACTAACGTTCCCGGAGTTTCTAAAGTTCTCTCGATCTAGCTTTCCGATCCTTCTCTAGTGATCTGAAATGCTCCTCCGTGAGGAAAGTTCTACTCAAGCCGACTAGTACAAGCTATCTCTTCATCTGTTGGAAGCTTGTTTCAACACTCTCCCTCAGAGACTTAAGGCCTTGTGCAAAGTTCATACTCTGAATCCTTTGAGTAAGCAGTTGTCTACCAGCTGGAAACTCCTCATCAATCTTCCGTCACCAGCTTGAGTCTCCTAACTGTCAATTCAAGGGATGCTCGAAGTCTCATCCTAAGATCTACTAGGAGGTACTTGATCGTGGTATCTTCACCAAGATCCATCCTCCCGGTGAGGTTTCTTTCCTTGCTATGGTGTACTCGGATGCTGACCACGAAGTGAAGCCGAGGAAGATATCCATGATGCCTCGATCAACCCCTTCAAGAAGGAGCCACCTAAAGCAAGAAGGTCGTGCGGTACCGTTGTAACCTGCTTCCCTCTTTCCTACTCTTAGAATCTCGGGACGAGATTCCTGTAAGGAGGGTAGAGTTGTAACAGCCCAAAGTTCAGAACCTGAAAACCCGATTAATTTTTCCACTTTTTGTGTTGCATTGCATCATAGCATCCATATGAAAGGGCTGAAGAAATAAACATGTGGGTTGGCACCTCTTTAAAAGCAAATGTCAACTTGACTTAACAGAACTCAAATACCTGAAAGTGTTCAAACTTGCAAAACAAAAACATCTTGACATCTATATTTGTCAAGGAGGTTCCAAGAACTCAAATCCATGTTTTGACTTGCTTCAAAATTCTAAAAGATGGTTGTGTTGGAACTTTATCAAAATGCTCTATTTAAACCTCTTCAAACAAAGGTGGTGCTTAACATCTTATCTTGAACCCCAAAAATTCGTGGAGCCTCTATCTCACATGAGTAGCCCACATAAATATTTTCAGCATTTTTGAAATGAATTAGGTAGCTTTATTAAATGTTTTAGAAATGGGGCAGGATTAAAACTAAAACAAGTTTATTCTACAAACTTGCTCCTTTTGAGCCCAAATTTTTACCAGAGGTTCCTTGTAGCAAATAATACTTTCCCACAAAGTTTCTTTACATATGGAGTTGCCCTGGTACTTCTTTTAAATGGGAGAACAAAGATTTCAGAAGAGAAAAGGACTAAAAGGTAATAACAGAAAATCGGCCGGGGGCCTTTTTGCAAAAACTGCATCTTCTTCTCCCTGTAGCCACACCATCCACTGCCGCCGTGGCGCTCCCGCACGTCGCACGCCTCGCCTGGCCCCTCCTCTGCTCCCTCGCCTGCAAGAAGAAGAGCACACGAGGCCGCCCTGCTCCTCTGCCTTATCCCCTCACCTGCCTCTCGTTCCTCCCTCGCTCGTCTCCCCCCCACGAGCCCGCAACCCTAACTCGAGCTCGCCGCTGATTCCCGTCGCTGAAGTCCACGCCGAGCACCGTCGTTTGGGGCAAAGTAACCGCCTCGCCGTCCTCTCCGTCCTAGCCAGAGGAATCGACCGGAGAAGGCGTGAATCGACCGTACTGCCCGAGTCTTCTCCGACCACCGCCGCGCCATGGCCAAGCTCGATGCCGTCGATTGAGCGCGCAAGGAGCAAAACGAGCACCACCAGCACCTCCGCCTCGCCGTGCTGCTCATCCACGTGGAAGAAATCGGCCGGATACGCCGAGGAATCAACGCCACGATCCTCTTCTTCCCCGCGGCCGACCGCGCGCCGCCGCGCACGGTTTCGTCGCCGTCGCTGCATCCCCGCACCCGCCGTCTACTCCTACTTGCTGAGGGTGAGCACGACGATCGCCTGAACCCTCTCCCTCTCTCGCACTAGCTCACGCTCCACGCCGTGGACCTCGCCGCCGTGCCCGTGCGTGCACCGCACCTCGCTGTCGCCTCGCTCGCGCGCCCGGTCAGGAGAACGGTTTAAGCCGGCCTCCAGGCCGCTCGTCTCTGGGCCCTGTCCGGCCTCTGGACCGGCCAAGCCGGGCTAACGACCGGCCGCCTCGGGCCCTTAGCCGGCCTTGGGCCCGGCCTTAACCGGGCCACGAGCCGGATGCCTCTGCCACCCCTCCGGCCTGAAACCGGCCTGGGCCGACCTGTGGGCCGGCCCAAACAGTAAAAACAGTTTTTCTTTTTCTTAAATAAAACAATTGATAACTATTGAAGTATTGCTCCAATTTTAGCAAATGGTATACCAAATCGTTCAGAAAAACAAAACCTATCTGTTGGTACCATTGTAATGATCTTTTGAAACATTATTTTTCTGCTGTTTATTAATAATTACTAAAATGACAAAGCTAATACTAAAATTGGGAAAAATCATATCCTGATGAATATTTAACCAAAATTTGTGAATAAAATATCAAAATGATCAGTGTTTCAAATGCCATCAAAACATGTTAATATAAACTCTGGATCACAAATATTTATTGATGTTATTCATAAATTGGTTAAAAGAATTAAATTCGAATAATTATTTAATTCACTAATTATTCATCGGTACTCGGAAAATTACAATTAAGGTACCGATTCGATCAGAAGAGCGATACCTATCTAATCATGCCATGTTCATGCATATTTGAGCCACTTCTTAGTAATGTAATAAATGTATGAACAATGTGGTCATTAAGTTAAATATGGGGGTTGCTTCCAAATAATTGCACTAATTATTTGGCCCTCCATTTAATGTTGCTAAATAAACTAAATGATGATATCATTGCATAAACCTGACATGTCATCATGTGGTTGTGCATTGCATTGTTACACATGTGTGGTGATTGATTGTTCTTCCGTTGTTCGTGTTTCGATAGATCAAGCAACCGGGGTTACTCCACAATACCCCGAAGATCCGTATTACTACCCGTATCCCGAACAAGGCAAGCGTACTCCCCCCTCTGAGCATGTCTCCTCCTATATTTTGCAATTATTTTCCCCACTATAATATTGCATTCGGTTCCAAATGTCTTTTGCTTGGACTAGAGTATCCTACTAGTTGCATTAGAAATCTATTGCCATTTACCTGTATCCTTCCTAATATCCCTAGGATTGAAGTGTTGGCCAAAGATAAGTATATTTGCTATGTATATGCTTAGCCATGCTTAGTATAAAGGTTTGCAGGTCCGGTGGATGTTTCAATGGTTGGAACAGGTATGGAATAACCGGATGTGATGGAAAGTGATGGTGGTGGTTAATAAATTGCTTAAAGGTGGGGATGAGAGGCCACATGGAATGTGGTGGGTTGTCTCGTTCTCGCCGCCTAGGTGCGAGTTCTTTACCTCTTGAACCAAGACGAGCGTACTACCATGCGTGGGCTATATGGAACCCCCATCGACCAACTAACTTGAGCGGGACTAGCCAGGGCCCTCTAGTTCGATTTTCCATTTGCGCGTGCGTTGATGGTGGTGTGAACTGGATGAGGATGGTTGTGTTAGGAAAATGAGTGGCCACGGGACAGCGGGTTGGAGGAGTTACCACAACTGTCCTGTCCTCACTGATGATCCTGGGTTAGTCCTTAACAAGGTAAAGGTTGTAGCCGTTTCACACTCAGCCGGCTTTCCCCGGAAGAGAGCTAAGCGTAGGCAATGAGTCTGGCGGTACGCGTGGATAAGGAGCTGGGAGGTCCCTCGTGGAACCTGGCGACTTTAACATTGTACACCCCTGCAGGGATAAATCTTTTCGAAAAGCCGTGTCCGCGGTTATGGACGACTTGGGAAGTGAAGGTAGGATCATAGAATAACTTTAACGGAATGATTAAAAACTGGGTACTAGAGGTACCACTCAAGAATGTTAAGGTGAGCTTCCCCGAGGGTGATTCGGGGAGGTGCCTTTGATGAACAGGTACAATGATGGTGATGATGGTTGTTGTTGAGAAAGTGATCTCAAGAGAAAAGTGTTACTTCTTACCTCTTTTTAAAATGTTCTGATTAGTCGATGCCATGGAGTTGTGTTTTATAAATAAAATCAGCTTTATGCAAAACAGCCATAAAACCTTTGAAAGCCAATCATGGAGCATATATTAGCTCTTAATCTTGCGAGTTCGTCGAACTCAACGTCGTTTGCTTGTTTTCAGGAGAGGACTTCACCGACCTCGAAGGTGGGTTCTTTGTGGACGTCGACGAGTAGTCTGGGGTTCCCAGGTGGCAGCTTGGGACATCTCGGAATAGCTGGCGCTGGATGTTTATTTGTAGGCCTCTTAGGCCATATTCTGGTTCTTGTTGTTTAGAACAACGCCCTTCGCTTCCGCTTGATGTATTGTTGGCTCGGTGACCCCTGCTTGTAACTTTTGCTATCTTTCTCTATTATAAGAGTTGCTTATAATATTTTGTGTCGTAGAGTCTGTGATGTGCCAGTTGTTCCACAAGTCTTGATCTTACTATTATGCATTGATAGTTGAGCCTGTGTGATGGCATCAATCGGGGTGTTGTGTTGTCTGGGAGAGGTGTGCCCAGCAACGCCTGCCAGAGGTTCTGGCCGGGGATTGGTAAACCCGTAACCTCCGGTTGTATCGCCTAACCGGTGACACTCAGCATCACTGTATAGCAGTCGGGTCGGGGCGCCACACACCCCTCTTCCAACCAACCCTGCACTGAGCACAAACACAGCTTGCCGGAACCGCCGCCGAGAGCACGCCTTGACCACACCTTCTCCCCTCGCCACTACGGCCGGCCGGAGAAAGAAGGAACAAAGCGAAGATGAAGCAGAGCACGCTGACAGAGCCACTCCAACCCACGCCACCATGGCTGGCCGGAGAAGCCAGAACACCGCGCCAAAAGCCGGCGAAGAACTCCGAGATCCCAGAAGATCTTCTCCTGTAGAGGCGGAGGAGACAGCCAGCGCCACCACAAGTTCCAGCACAACAACCAGAAAAGCTGCCGTGGAATTGTCTCCTCTTTTGATAATAGATTACACACTAAATCCACAGATTTCGCAAGTTAAACCGTTACTATGATTGAAATCATGTCATGTCTACTTGTTATTCTTTGTGGGGAGGCCATGTGCTAAGGACCCTTGAATTGTTGTTACTAGTAAATATTCCTGAACAGCGAGATCATGCTCCCAGGGAAAAATATCTTATTCAACTACATACCCTAACCCTATCCTATTGCTGTCCAGTAATGCCATCTGTTCAGAATCTACAGGATATTGCACTATTGGTACAAGTAAAATCCAGGATAGTGCACTACTGCTACATCCGACCAACCAGTCAAGCACGTACTCGTGTCCACGTGAAGATGTTGCTACCGTACAAACTACTGTATCAGTTGACGGGACACAGGATGATTGATGATGAACATGCACATGCTTAACTTTGACCATATATGATACTAGTCGAATTTCAGCGCCTCGGCACGCCGCGCCGTGGGTGGGAATTTATGTGAATATAGCCTGTTTTTTGTTTTAGTCACATAAATTTTGTAAGTAGAAATGGCGGCTTTGTTCGTACAATGCGTTGTTTTAGTCACATAAATTTTGTAAGTAGAAGTGGCGGCTTTGTTCGTATAATGCATTTATCTTTGCAGGCATTGTGGGCGGCTTTGTTCGTATAATGCATTTATCTTTGCAGGCATTGTGGCTTATAGGAAAGTAGTAAAGTTTTTTTTTAAGGTACCACCATTAGCTAAATTGAGGGATTTTAAATTTTGTAAGTAGAAGTGGCGGCTTTGCTCGTATAATGTATTTATCTTTGCAGGCATTGTAGCTTATAGGGAAGCAGTAAAGTTTTTTTTTAAAGTACCACCATTAGTTAAACTGAGTGATTTTATTAATTACAGATGGAGAGTTATTGATTTTACGATTTTTTGGACATTTTTGTGAAATATGTTGAAAAAGTTAAAATTTTGTCAGTGGGGCCTACATGCTACGGTTTTATTAATTCCCGAAACCATTTTCGTAAATGTTTAAAATTTAACAGGTCGGGCCCACAATGAAGTTGTAATGACGTGGGCACCTGGCCAGGAAAAGTAAAGCAGAGAAACATGCACAAAATATATTTAAAACTTCGATGAATATTGTTGAATATTCTCGGGAAATGTTCTGTTATTTTTATGGAAATTAAAATTGATGAAAACTGTG
This sequence comes from Poa pratensis, assembly GCA_947311845.1. Classification (NCBI taxonomy): domain Eukaryota; kingdom Viridiplantae; phylum Streptophyta; class Magnoliopsida; order Poales; family Poaceae; genus Poa; species Poa pratensis. The sequence goes on from CAMZMU010000117.1 coordinate 70,514,559, forward strand.
ATTTATGAGTAGAGAGAAAAATAGGAACTTCTAAAATGTTGGAAAGGTAAGGAGCGTTCTAAAAAAATACGTGTTACAAATTTCAATTTTGTTTGTATTATTAAAATTGCGACAGATGGGTCCCGCACGTTTGTACGTCAAAATAAAACATGAAAGTTGTTTGGAAGGGTGATATCCATCTACTCGTGAAAGGAAATTTCAAACGGATGACCGTGTAAGATGAATTTGACAAAATTCGTCAAATGTTTTTGCGAAGTTGGATTCAAAATTAAGGAGCTAGAGTCGACCAAACTCGAAACCGATAACGGGAATGGAACTTACTCGTCGACGCACATATATTTCATGTATATATTTTCATCAAAAGGAGGACCGTCGGATATAGAACGGATGGCGTGGAGGCAGCCGCGCACGGTAGAAATGCTACAGTGATGGGTACTGGGTGCGCTACAGTACCGGCGACGTTACAGTGCGACGCTACAGTAGCAGAGGCGATAATAATATGCACGAAGCTCTCACGGTTGTACGTCACAAGGTAAACTGAAAGGGGTGAGAAACCTGTTAGAAAGGGAAAAAAAGGAAAATATTGTTTAATTTTATCGGAGAACCGATCCGCTATTTTTGGAAAATGCGGGGTATTTTCTGCAAAAAGGTCGTGCACTGTAGATGGTACAGTGATTGTTGGTCAATTAGTTCATATGGGAAATAAATTGAGAAAATAATATTGCAGTGCAATATGCAATTTGTATGCTGCTAAAAATAATGTTAATAAATTTAGTTTTGGAAAATTTATTTGGTGGTGATGTTACTGAAATTAGTTTGTAATATCTAGAGAACGCAAGGACATTTGCGTAAAAGAACCGCGCATTTTTTCCGAGAGGCTGATTTATAATTTTTGGAAAACGCGTGGTCTTTTCTACAAAAAGTAGCGAGCGGGGCTGTTTTGCAAGAAGTTTTATTCCGGAGGGCCGATTCATATTTTTTGGCCAGAGTCCGATTTACGATTTTTAGGAAAACACGGGGGCTTTTCTGCAGAAAGTGGTGACCGGGGACTTTTTTGCAGAAAGTTTTATTCCGAGGGATGACTTATAATTTTTGGAAAACACGTGGTTTTTACTGCAAAAAAACACGTGGGGACTTGTATGCAAAAAGTTGTTTGGAAGGGTGATATGCATCTACTCGTGAAATGAAAATTCAAACGGATGACGAATTGGACAAAATTTGTCAAATATTTGTGCGAATCTGGATCCGAAATTAAGGAGATAGAGTCGACCAAACTCGAAACCGATCACGGGAATGGAACCTACACGTCGTCGCGCATATATTTCATGTATATAATTTTCGGAGAATACGAAGTTTTTGTTTTGCAAAAAAAAAAAGATCACTGTTGCGTGTACAGAAATTTGTCAAATATTTGTGCGAATCTGGATCCGAAATTAAGCAGATAGAGTCGACCAAACTCGAAAGCGATCACGAGAATGGAACCTACACGTCGTCGCGCATATATTTCATGTATATAATTTTCGGAGAATACGAAGTTTTTGTTTTGCAAAAAAAAAAAGTCCACTGTAGCACCGCACTGTAGCGCGCGCACTGTACGCGCGCGCTACCGTGCTACGCTACAGTGTCGCGAGAGCTGAGAGCGCGAGGAATCGGTGCGCCTTAATATAGTTACGAGGACGTGGCAGTCGGGGTGCCGCCCGAACAGAACCGGCGGATCCTCCTCCTCCGGATCCCCATCGCCGCGCCGAGCCTCCTCCGTCGGCGGCCCGTTGAGGAAGATGTGCTTCAGCACGACGCCGACCTTGGCCACCGCGAAAACCGCAATCGGAGCCTCCGCCCCCGTCCCCGTCGCGTCCTCCGCCGCCGCCGCCATGGCTGCGGGTTTGGGCTGAGCCGGTTGTGTGCGCGGGCGAGGGCGAGGAGGAGGTGATGATGACGCCGTCCCCTCTCTGACTCAAACGCTGCGGAAATGGAGCGGATTCGAAATCTGGAGAGACGTTGGAGCCGGCCGGATTTGAGAAGGTTGGGAATTGCAACGGCTAAAATTTTACGAAGATCCGTTTTCTTTGGACTTTTATCCTTCAATTAGTGAAGTGACTAGTAGGATTGATTGCAACAAACAGTCGATTCGTCCATCCACTCAATTTGCTGACGATCAAGGTTCACACCGCCAATTCTCATGCTCGAACTCCCGCATCACAAGTTCACACTTCTCACAGGCATGAAACAAAAAAACAAAAGTTTCGCTCGCCACGAGTCAAGGCACTCGTACTTACAATGCGTTTTTTATCTGTAATTTTCACACGGTACTTGAAAGAACCATACCAAGCTGACTGCGTCACCTCGAGACCGATGCACTGGAGCCAGGAACGGCGTCGTCATCCCAGGCGACGGAGTTGGTCGCCGGCGGCGTGCGGGCAGAGGGAGGAGCTGTTGTGCAGCAGGATCAGCTTGAGCCCCCTGGCGGCCTCGACGGGCCTCCTGGCTTCACGGTGGTGGTGGTGGTGGCTGTTGTAGTAGTTCTCCGCCAGGGCGGCCTCGTCCAGGCGCGACCACGCCGCCCCCCTCGGCGCGCTCGCCGACCACATGAACCTGCCGGAGCAAGGGTTCATCAGCGTCTCCCGGAACTCCTTGGCTCCCTCGCACAGCAGGCCCTGAAGAAACCAAACAGAAGCACCGAGTCAGTCCAGTCTGCACACTGAGAATGTCTATGACAGGGTTGCACAGATTCAGAGATGAAAGCAGTGCCACGGTACCTCTGACATGGCTTTGATCTTGAGGCTGACGCTGTTGGACAGGATGACCATGTTCCCGCTGCCTCTCAGCTTGTTGAAGAGGAGGGCGCAGTCGAGGACACGGTCTTCGGTTTTCGGGGAAACGATGTCGGTGAAGCCTCCTCTCGGGGAGAAGATTCCGGTGAAGCCTCTAGGGGAGAAGAGCGCCAGCATTGAGTTGAAGGTGCCGGCGGCAGCGGCTTCTCTTTCTTCACCGTGGCGTTGTTGCGTTTCTGTGGGAGTTGCAGGTGGGGTTGGTGCTACTGGCAGCATCTCGGACGAACTCTGCACGTGGATCCACCAGCTCTCGTTCGCCATGCAATCCTCGATCCACTGGAGAATGGAGGTGGCCTTTGTTGATCGCTTGAACAGGCCCTCCCGCTGTTTCATGCAATCGAGCTCCCTGATCACTGACAAGACGTAAAACAGGGTTTCAGTGGATGAGAATAGCACATCATGCAGATGCACTCAGTTCAGTAAATAATAACGAGCTAGAAGTTTCAGTTCAAGAATAACAAGCTGGAAATATGGTGGCACATTGCACAGAACTAAGCAGTTGAGTACAAAAGGCTACAGGCACCTATTCAGTTAGTAACATCATAATAAGATGTCAACAGTTGAAAGTTACAGAAGCACAGCTCTTTAGTTAATACCATCATGGCATGAGGTGTTGCAAATGGGTATAAAATGCAAAACTAGTATATTGTTTACTGGTCAGCACCTTGACAGAATGGAACGTGATAATCAGTAATAACAAGTCTCAGTCAGAAAAGGAAATAGAATATATGTGGCAATCGAAACATGCTGTATACAAAAGTAAGCAGCACATTTTTCCTTTTGTTAAGCATAATCCCTGAGGACCACAGATTCGATCGCCATAAAAAAACTTCATAGAGTAAGAACATCATATAGCATGACAAATGAACCAATTACTATACATTGTTCTTAACTTACCAATCCCTGGTATGATCAGATGAGTTCCTTTTATTCCTTTTAGTAGCATTATAGACTTCATTGATCGTCATCAAGAAGACAATCAGTATCAGCCACCATGGTCCAGAATTTCATCCCTTCTCCAACCCTATCTGGTTCTCGGTTCTTGTGCTGTTCTAGGCACTGTACACCATCCAAATGGTCTCGTATCAGAATCCATATCAAAAGCAAAAATATACAAATTGGAAATTCAAAATACAATCGTTATGATTACTTACTGGAAAATTGTTCAGCTCATCTTCCAACCTGACTGAGAAATCAGCTGTTCTAGCATTAGCCTGGGTACAATCGAATGAGCTGGTCGGCCTCAAGGGAGAATCGGAGAGAAGAGTCTGGAAAGGGAGCCTATCTTCTACCCTTTTCTTTGTGATTGCACTTTCAATCCTTGCACGGTTTTCGGACATATCCCTTGTTTTCTGAGCTACAGAAGATACTGGTGTAGAGTTCTCCTTGTCAGAGCAGAAGGCCTCTTGATCTTGACAATCGTTATGATTACTTACTGGAAAATTGTTCAGCTCATCTTCCAACCTGACTGAGAAATCAGCTGTTCTAGCATTAGCCTGGGTACAATCGAATGAGCTGGTCGGCCTCAAGGGAGAATCGGAGAGAAGAGTCTGGAAAGGGAGCCTATCTTCTACCCTTTTCTTTGTGATTGCACTTTCAATCCTTGCACGGTTTTTGGACATATCCCTTGTTTTCTGAGCTACAGAAGATACTGGTGTAGAGTTCTCCTTGTCAGAGCAGAAGGCCTCTTGATCTTGACAATCGTTATGATTACTTACTGGAAAAGTGTTCAGCTCATCTTCCAACCTGGTTGAGAAATCAGCTGTTGTAGCATTAGCCTGGGCGCAATCAAATGAGCTGGTCGGTCTCAAGGGAGAATCTGAGAGAAGAGTCTGGAAAGGGAGCCTATCTTCCACCCTTTTCTTTGTGATTGCACTTTCAATCCTTGCACGGTTTTCAGACATATCCCTTGTTTTCTGAGCTACAGAAGACACTGGTGTAGAGTTCTCCTTGTCAGAGCAGAAGGCCTCTTGATCTTGATCTGTATCCACTTGGAAGAGGTTCTTTGGAAGACACCTTCTGGCTTTCATATCTCCTGTAGATATAGGTGTCAAATTCTCCTTGTCTGTATAGAAAACTTCATCATCTACTGCGTGGAAACGTTGGGATTTTGATGATAGATCATTGCATTTCCGTTTATCGATGCTCCTGTTTGGAGTGTATTCTGCCGACACTGAACTATCCATCCTTGAGCCAAGAACCTCCCTGCCAATGGACTGGAGACCTCTGGAGGCAGATGTCACATTCTCCTTGTCTGAAAAGATGTCTCGTTGCCTCACAGGGGAGATGGCATCATACTCTGATGAAAGTTCACTGCGTTCCCCTTGATGAATGCTCCGGTTTGAAGTGTATTCTGCTGACACCGAACTGTCCATCCTTGATCCAAGAACCTTACCAGCAATGGGCTTGAGATCCCTGGAGGCAGGTGTCCCATGAGCCAGCACTGAGTTTTCCTTGTCTAGAATGATGTCTTTTTTGAAATCTTGATCCGACATGAGCAGAAACTCTGTCTCAGCTGACATTAACGGAAAAAGATTTTCGGATGTAAGTTCATTTGACTTCTTCTTCTTTCCAATGTTCAGCACGGAGTTTTCACTATCTGAAAACTTGTCATGTTCCAAATTCAGAGGGGAAATGGAATCCATCAACTCTTGGGAACTGGTAGGCTTCAACATTAGCTGACTCCTCTCAATTATTATTTTGCCCGAGACAAGAGGGGTGGCGTTCTCCTTGTCCATTGGACTGCTCTCTTTGTTTTCTTCGGTTTCTCTTCCTTCTATATCCATTATGCCTTCAAACTCACAGTCCTCTGCAACAATCTTATTTTGGGAAATTTTCTCCTTGTTTGAGAGACTTCCATCCAATTTAAGATGGGATTTTTCAGAGAAAATGTCATGCTGCTCTGTTTCCTTAGCACAATTCAGAATGTTCTCTTTATCTGAATGCTCCAAATTTAGAGGGATTGACACTTCTTGATTCCCCTCCAAGGTAATAATGTCCAAGACATGAGGGTTCATGTGGCCCTTTTCTGGTGCAATCATCTTTTCCTTTTCTTCAGCTTCTTTGACATCAGAAGTGTTGACCAGAACCATGCAGGCTGCACATTCACCCTTGCAGTTTTAGAACAGACAAGATTCTCATATTGGGCTTCTTTTTTCTGATGGCTGTAGCTCAAAGTTCTGCTGCTCATTCCTGTGTCAATGCGAAGAGATTTGACTGACTTTAACTTGGCCCTCCGGGACATGGTGCCTGAAGCATTCTGTTTATCTGATTGTACTGGTGTTCTAGCTGTCTGTATTGTGGAAGAGCCTACAAATCCTGTAAGTGAATTATCACTAACAATCTGTTCCACGACCACTCCCTCTCTGTTCTCATAGCAATGTGAGAGTGAATATTCTTTCAGAGAGTTGGAATGGGCAGACTCAGGCAATGGTGGTGCCGAGGGGATCACTTTAGCACAAAATTCAGTTTGTTCTGACACTACTTGACGTCTTGTCTCCTGTGAATTATATTAGACAGTTAAAACTGTAGATAAGCACCAAAAATTAAAAGATGTGAAAGAATCAAGCAGTGGGATTCACGTCAACATGTATCATCCTCTAAAGGAAAAACAACACACAAAGATACTGCGGAATACAACACACAAAGATATTATGGAATATATAATCTAGATATGAGCATAAAATAATGCTGTAAACAAATCAGGATATCGAAAGAGTTTGCAAAATTTGAAGTGGATAGATATTATATTATGAACTCATCGCACAGTTTTATATTAAAAGAAGCATATGTAAATATCAGGAAAGCAACAAGTATTCCATTATTCTACATGAATATTAGTTGGATGTACATAGTTGATCAATTATTAGTTGCTCTCAGTTCTATCATGCATTCAACACAAAATTGTACATAGTTGATCAACATGTGGCATAACATTCATCCCGATAGAAATTCAATATTGTCGATTTCTTAGCATAAGCTGAGAACCATATATCCCATAAAAACATCCACCGTAAGAAAATCATTCAGCAAACTAAGAATACAAATCTGAAATCAGTGGAACAATTTGACCAATGTACAAGTAAACAAAATGATACAAAGCAGTTTATATTTATCTAAGATATACATGAATGTGGACTCCACAGGATTAACTAATCTGCGCTGACTCCCAGCACACTCAGGCTAGTTCAATGTCAACTTTCATTAGAACTTACGACAGGACAATACTAAAATTCCGTACGGGGCAGATACCAGGAAGGCAGCATGGCACATAAACAGTTGCTTACTGGTCATAGTAATTTTAAGCATCTTTAAATGACCACTGGAAGCTTACTCAAACTAAGCACTACCAGAAGGACAGGGCACACCAAAACTTGTCAATCAGTCATCATTTGTAAGCAACTTGATGCTTTAAGCAGCGAGGAACATAGCAGTAATTCAACTGCTGAAATATTCAGTTACAGAGTTGAATCCTAAATTTGAATATAAAGCACTTCAGAAAATGATTAAACATAAATGAATTAAACACTAAGATATGCTGAAGTGAATGACTAAAAACTAATAGAATATCAATCATTGCAAACATTACCTAATCCAAATTAACCAATCTGGCAAACATTTTAACACGGTGCCTTTTAATATTATGGCATAGCAGCAGCGACGTCAGTGGTTAAGTATGGGTTGATATGCAAAAATGCTCAGCTAAAGGGCACAATCAATTGGTATCCATACCAAATCCAGGGACATGAAATGCATCTCAAGTTTAATCAAAGCTTTCTAATATTAGCTTTTCGGGGTCAAACCTGATGAGATTCGGTGTCCATGAGCTCCCTCTGCGTAGATACCAACTGATATAATTTCATCAAACACTTATTAGACACCAACCAACATAACCAAAATAAGTACAGATTTCGTACTGAGTAAAGAGAGTTATCGACCTGATGTGTGTGGAGCTCCTCCTTGTCCTCCTCGACAAGTGGTGGCAGCAGATCCTCCATCTCAAATGCCTCGCTGAGGGAAAGCCAGTGAAGTCGGTACTCCCTCTTTGAGGCCCCAAGCTGCAGTGTATCACCGACCACCAGCTCCACCGCCGTGTTTGGTGGGATCCTTTGGCCCGAGACCCATGTCCCATGCACTGAATCAATCAAAGCCCAACCATGGGTTAGTAGTATGTAATTTTCGAATCATTTTGTATCAAAATTGCAAGCATATTCACTAATAATCTCAGGACCATGTGATTATGAAGATGACAAGGTAGAGAAAATCGGCACAATATCGAGCCTATCGAGAGCAAATCCAAATGGATCGATGAGAAAAACTCCCCAAATATATCAGTCTACACGAATCGAGTCACCCAAACAAAACCCTAGAGTTCGCCTAAACCCAAGCACGCGCGTAGATCGTAAACGGCACACGCGCACGCAGAGAGTGGAGGGAGACGGAGAGCGTTTACACGGGGGAAGCCGAGATCTCAGTACCGGAGGAGAGGTCGGTGACGGCGATCCGGCGCTGGCGCCGCTTGCAGCGGACCTCGAGGTGGCGGCGGCTGACGCTGGGGTGGTCGACGAGGACGTGGCAGTCGGGTGCCGCCCGAACAGAACCAGCGGATCCTCCTCCTCCGGATCCCCATCGCCGCGCCGCGCCTCCTCCGTCGGCGGCCCGTTGAGGAAGATGTGCTTCAGCACGACGCCGCCCTTGGCCACCGCGAAAACCGCAATCGGAGCCTCCGCCCCCGTCCCCGTCGCGTCCTCCGCCGCCGCCGCCATGGCTGCGCGTGTGGGCTGAGCCGGTTGTGTGCGCGGGCGCGGGCGAGGAGGAGGTGATGATGACGCCGTCCCCTCTCTGTCTCAAACGCTGCGGAAATGGAGCGGATTCGAAATCTGGAGGAGACGTTGGAGCCGGCCGGATTTGAGAAGGTTGGGAATTGCAACGGCTAAAATTTTACGAAGATCCTTTTTCTTTGGACTTTTATTCGAAAAAACTGGAAGGGGCATCTTTTTTTGTTGTTGAGAATTGAGATATGACTGGAAGGGGCATCTGCGTCACTGCTCCTGTGACCTGTCCCGCGCCCTTCAATGGGCCGAATACGGCCCATCAATCTTTTCCAGATTTCATTTTTCAAACACAATGGAAAAACTAATTGTTGCTAAAAAAGGAAAAAACTAATTGTTGCACTGACGCCCTAACCTCTCGCTAGAGTTTTAGTGCTCCGAAGAAGGCCTTCCTCTGTCATAAGATTGTTCAGGGGCTTCGGGGGATTCCTTTTGTTCGTGCTCGGATGATCTGGGCGACGACGGGGGAACCCTCCATGACCAAAACCCTAATTTAGGTGGCGTCGGAAATGTATACATCCAAATTCACGACCGAAATCTAAATTAGGACCAAAACCCTAATTTAGGTTGTCGATCCTCGATTGTTGTGTCATGCCTTGAATGACGAGGTCGGCAAATTATATATTGATTAAAGGGCGCCATCAAAGGGATGCAACGGGTCACGATTAGTGAAGGGAAACCTAAATTAGGAGAACGATGTGAGGGCCGGTTAGCGAAGGGCTACAACGCTTTCTTTTCCCATAGATTTCAATTCAAATGTTGATACTGTAATTCAGAACTTTTTGTTAGATTTACTCACCATGATACAGATACGTAGGTTGGTATTTCTCGATTTTTTCCGTCAATTCCTCCTCCGCGCTTTATTGTGCGGCGCCGGTCCACGGTGGACAAGGACCGCAGGGTTGAGGGGGATAACGAATGTATAAAGTTGGAAAATTATAATTTGCAACTAGTTGCACCCGCATCCCTTGTCGAATGTCTCACTTCTGAGTTTTAAGAAAATGCGAAATTAATCATGGGCATAGGTTGTGTGTATCTTGTGCTTCTATAAGCTATTTTTCATTATTTTTTCACAGGTCGCATATAGTCATATTTGAACGAAATCATGTAGATACACACGACACAACATAATCCATGTTCATGAATTATTAAACTTGTAGATGTGACATACGATGATGAGGTGAGGGTGTAACTAGTTGCAAAATATTCACACTTGACAAAGCTTCTAAGGTCTGCTTAGTTTCTTTTTACTGATTTACCGATTTTCCAGTTACTTCTGCCGCGATTTTCCACTTGCTTATAGTTTCTAAGTTCTCACTCATTGGTCTGATATTCGTGCGGAATTTCAAAAGTGCTGGGTTGATTTAACTGAGACTTCCGAATTCAATTACTCGCCGTGAGACTGACACGTTGATCTCGGTATCAGGATATAATATGTATTTAGTCTTCTTTTTTGATCTGGAATATGTAGTCTTCGACATGTGGGGTCGAAGGTCTGAAACAGAGCATGTCTGACGGTCTCGCCTCGTTTCCCCTTTCCTCTCCGTCGCCGGGCATCATCGCTGGCCTCTTCCGACCACTACGCATGGAAACCTCCCCCAAGTTCTCACTCCCGCCTCATCTGGTACGAAATGGCGTCGGCGCAGCCACGCATAAGGGGGCATGATGCTCACGGAGGAGGAGGAGGAGGAGGAGGAGGAGGAGGAGCAGCAGCAGCAAAAATCCCCACCGTCTTATGGATTTCTTTTTTTTGCGAGAAACCTTCCAATCTATTCATCATCTGTCAAGATAGTACAGAGAATAGAAGTAACAAAAATTACATCCAAATCTGTAGACCACCTAGCAACGACTACAAACATTGGAGCGAGCCGAAGGCGCGCCGCTGTCATCGCCCCTCCATCAGTGGAGTCGGGAAAACCTTGTTGTAGTATACAGTCGGGAAGTCGTCGTGCTAAGGCCCAAAGGACCAGCACACCAAAACAGCAACCGTCACCGATGAAGAGAAGCGTAGATTAGAAGGATCCAATCTGTAGACACACGAACGTAGACGAAGACCGGATCCAAGCGGATCCACCAAAGACATCCACCGAGCGAATCCCACGAGATCCGCCGGAAACACACCTCCACACGCCCTCCGACAACGCTAGACGCGCCACAGAAACACAGGCTAGGCGGGGAGAACCTTATTCCACCTTCAAGGAGCCGCCGCCGCGTCGTCTTCTTGAGAAGGATACAAAATCTAAGAAACCACAAAAAGCATCTGAAAACGGAGCCCTCCCGCCAGCACGCACCGGGATCCACCGCGCCACCATGGCCTGAAGCCACAGGGATGAGGCAGATGGCGGCGGCGCCGACGGGAGCAGGGAAACCTAGCGCTAGCTTCTCTCCTTGCGTACGGAACGAACCGGTACTCTAGTCTTCTGGATTTCGTCCGACACTTTCTCGTATGGGCAATATTTTCTACTCCGTACATTCTGCTTATAGTTTCTTTTGACCAATTACCGCGGCTAATTTTTTTAAATAATACATTTTATTTAATAATTTCGACTAATAATGTGCATTTTCAAGAATTTCAAAAATAATACGCCCTCGTCCACAGGCCCTGTCGGCTACGGTGTAGATGAGCAGGCCTTGTCGTCCACGGCATAGACGAGCAGGTCGTGGACCACAGCGCAGGCCTGGACGATTGACCTATCGTTCACGGCGTCGACGATATGTTGCAGCACCACGTTGTCCACCGCAGGTCGTTGGACGGTGACATGGGTATGCCTATCGGGTACCCTACCATGAGGGTACCTGGTGCACGTATCGACTAGGCCCAACTATCAGAGCCTACATGAAGCCCATGAAGGGAGGCCCACGAAGATGAAGTATCCTCAAGTTTGGCGAAGCAATAGTCGGTTTAGAGTTTCCTTACTTGTAAATCGAGTCGGTTACGAACACCCGGACCCAGCCTATTATTTAAGGACTGGGAGGGCCATCGAACCAGACAACGAACCACCAGAGCCACAAACCCTAGCGAGATCGACATCTCGCCGGGATCCTTGTAACCATCATATTCACAAATCAATAACAGACAGGCAGGACGTAGGGGTGTTACCTCCACACGAGGGCCCTGAACCTGGGTAAAATCTTTGCCCTGCTTGTCAGCCGACGATACTTCCAGCTCTACCACGTTCTCTCCCCCATATTCATAACCTAGGGACCTTAACCATGGGTCTTGATGAGTCTACCCCTCGTCAAGTGGCGCCGTCTGTGGGAAAGAATAGCGCTGGACTCGAAGTTTCGCCGGTCCCAACAGCAAACGGCAAATCGCCGATCACACCAGCAAACGGCAACTCGCCGATCTCATCTGCAAACGGCAACTCGCCGGCCATGTCAGCAAACAGCAACTCGCCGATCCAGGCGACACACGGCGACTCGCCGATCTACTCGAAAAGCGGCAGCCTGCCCGCTTCACCCGCAAAAAGCGCATCTGCTCTTCCAATGAATTTCAATCCGCACTCGCCGGAGCTTCAGGAGGCGTTTTCTGGCCTTGAATCAGGTTTGACTTAACTGTTGGAGCATTCAATTTTTTCGTAAACAATCTTGGCACGCAGGACTCGACAGATCCGCAACAACTGGTGCTGGGTGCACTCGAGGCTCCGTCGACTGCTCTCGCCCCATCGTCGATTCCTGAAGCCTGCTCGCCCGCAACAACCATGTCGACCGGCGAGCTCGATAGGTTCATGATGACGGAACTCCAAGGCGAGGAAGCAGAATCAGCATACAACACAAGCAACATCGACTTCAACCTACCACTCGACGAGAGTTTCGACTGCGGGATCTCCCTCGATGACTTCTACGAGCCCGCGATTCATAACGACAACAACGTCGACTCGGAGATCTTCACCAACACCAACCTCGACTCAGAAATCCGTAATGGCTTCGCCAACACCGAGATGAGCATAGGTGATGAGCACATCGACAACGAGATTCGCCTCGAAGATCTACTCGATGAACACACTGGCTCTGACATGAGCCTCGATGGCGATGTCGAGTCCATGACTGGAATCGACAGCACATACACCTGTCCTCGGGTCACGCCCCATCAGGTCTACGTGGCCTTCACCGCAGAATCATCCGCAGACGCTGCCGCTCGCAGGCCTGCACAATTCCCATGCACGGTAACCATGCCAGATGGGGTCACAACCTTGACAATCACGGAGGAGATGGCAGCAAAAGCAGATAAAGTCATAAAGGAGTGCACTATGATGCCGCCAAACTCCACCCAGAGGAGATGTTGACCTTCCAGTACTTCAACTGGCAGGAGTCAATTCGACTGCAAAACTACCGAGCGACGCTCGAGGAGCGCAAAAGGCAAGCCAGCCTCTCGAGTGCCCGACGAAGGGAGCAATCCCTCGGGTCCACACAGCAACCAACCCCTCGACCTAGGTCGCGGTTGGCAAGCCTTCCAGAACATGAAAGGGTAGCAATCACCCGTAACCTGTCGTTCATGACAGAGGACGCTAACGGAATCCCAGTACCCAAAACTGCTGCGGGTGCATTATTCTCCGTAGGTGCTTACCTCAAGGCAATACAACCTCCGGCGAATGACCCTAACGCAGCCCTGCATCGCCAACAACTCAAATCGCTAGCTCTAGCGGCACAGGCTATGCAGCCAGAAGACAAAACTCCAGCAAGGGATCGCGATCGCGACATAGTCGACTCACGACACGCAGCACATCATCGCAGTGGTCGCAGCCACCACTCGGATGAAGGAAGGAGAAGCACGCGCCGGCACAGGTCCAGCAGGAGCAGGTCTCGAAGATCCTATAGCAGCGATTCATACTCTGATCGCGAACCAGAGCCATGCGGAGCATTGTGCTTCACTCGACGCATCCGTGAGACGCGGATGCCCAAACGGTTCAAGTTGACAGGCGAGCAACCCAAGTACAACGGTCGCCAAGAACCTTCTGGGTGGCTAGAAGATTACAGACTCGCCGTGGCATGCCAGCGGGCACGAACACCACGGCGATGCAGTACATACGACTTATGCTCGAAGGAACTGCCCGCGACTGGCTCAAATCACTCCCTCCATCATCATATGACTCGTGGGATGATTTCCGCAGAGACTTCATCAAAAACTTCGAGCCTCTGTGTGAGCGCCCGAAGACATTCGAGGAATTAAGGACATGTACTCAACGATCAGACGAGTCGCTGAGATCATACATACGGCGGTGGACCGAAATACGCAATTCGGTTGGCAAAGTGTCAGAAGACAGGGCCATGGATGCCTTCATACAAGGTCTCGCCAGGAAGGACTTCAAAGAGGCACTTGGTCGTGAAAAGCCAACCTCCCTGGCTGACCTCATCAAAGTTGCGACTGAGTGGGCAGATGGAGAGGATTCTGTACGCAGATCCCGTGCTTCCCCAACACGCGACAACTACGAAAGCGGCAGTCGAAGCCGCAGAGATTCATACAGAGAAGATCGCAGGCGTAAACGGTCCAGACGTCCTTACGACGATAACAGACCCGAGTTCATGGCGGCTGGATACACACAGCCAAAGGAGGACCATGATAGAAGCAATCGACGCTCGGATGATCGACGTGACAGTCGAGATCGCGAGCAGCGGAGCGATAGCTACAAAAGGCAAGAATGGCGCAAACGTAGCGACGCAAAACCCGAGCGGTCGTTCGAGGAAAAGATGGACGACTGGTGCAGATTCCACCTCTTCAAGGGGGACGACGGAAAACTACGCTCCAATCACACCCTAAGGAACTGCAGGGAATTCGACCAAATGGCGACTGACTATGTGATACGACTCAAGAGGAATGGCCCAGCACCTGCTCAGCCCATGCCTGCACCCGTACCACAGCCGAACGCTGTGCCCGCTCTCATGGCGCCACAGCCGCCACCGCAACCCGCACCACAGCCTGCTCCAGGCGCAAATCTCGCAGGTGCCATACAACCTGTGCTACGGGCGGAAGATGATCAATATCCACAGCCCCACGGGCAGATGTACATGATACAAAAGGGTCGCCCCTCTAACAGGCAGCAAAAACTAATCACTCGACAGGTGAACTTGGCTGTCATGGCACCTCCAGCCGTGCCGAATTTCTGAAGGGATCGGAAACCATCATAAGCTTTAGTCGAGAGGATCATCCCCCAGCTGTAGCTCGACCAGGGCATGCGGCTCTGGTACTCGACGCGCAAATAGGAGGCTACGCCATGACCAAGGTCTTCATGGATGGAGGCAGCGGCATAAACATCATCTTCGCGGACACACTCCGCAAAATGAACAGGTCAGTCGAAAACCTCCCAAAATCTTCAAATACCTTCCACGGTATCGTTCCTGGCAAAGCAATTAGCCCAGAAGGCACCGTACAACTCGACGTTACGTTCGGGGACGTAAGCCACTTCAGGACAGAGTCGATTGAGTTCGAGGTCGTCGACTGGAAATCACAATACCATGCTATTCTTGGTCGCCCGACGTTTGCTCGATTCATGGCGGTGCCACACTATGCGTACCTCACGCTGAAGATGCCAGGACCAAAGGGAGTCATCACTGTCCGTGGAAACTTTCAAAGGTCCGATGCTTGCGACCGCGAGTTCAGCAAAATCTCCGAGATGTTCGGGGTGGAGGAATCACTCGCTGACTTAGCGATTACCAACGACCGCACACTCCTTCCAGAGCATAAGAAGTTGGCAGTCGACAGATCCTTCAATGCTACAAATGACACAAGGTCGCATCAGGTGCACCCGACCGATCCGTCCAAGACAGTCAACATATCTTCGAGCCTGCCTATCGCATAGGAAGGCGCGCTCGTCGAATTCCTCCGTGAGAACTGGGAAATATTTGCGTGGTGTCCAGCCGACATGCCAGGTATTCCCAGGGAATTCGCCGAGCACTCTCTCCAATTGTTTCCAGATGCAAAGCCAGTCAAGCAAACGATGCGTCGAATCTCCGGCCCAAAGCGAACCGCAGTCGAATCGAAGTCGACCGGTTACTCGCAGCAGGATTCATTAGGGAAATCAAGAAATCACAATGGGTGGCCAACCCTGTACTCGTAGAAAAGAAGCATACAGACATCCTTCGGATGTGCGTGGATTTCACAGCGCTGAACAAGTGCTGTCCAAAGGATCACTTCCCGCTACCCCGGATCGATCAGATCGTTGACTCCACCGCCGGATGCGCACGACTCTCCTTTCTGGATGCTTACTCAGGTTATCACCAGATAAGGATGAAGCAAGAAGACGAAGAAAAAACGGCGTTCATAACCCCACTCGGGGTCTACTGCTACACAACTATGCCCTTCGGGCTAAAAAACGCGGGTGCAACATACCAGCGCATGATGCAGGACTGCCTCAAAAAGCAAATTGGACGCAACGTCCAGGTCTACGTTGATGACATTGTCATTACCACAAGGGAAGAACGCACACTACTCGACGATTTGAGGGAGACGTTCGCAAACCTCAAACGCTTCCATATCAAGCTCAATCCTAAGAAGTGTACGTTCGGCGTTCCAGCCGGGCAGCTCTTAGGGTACCTAGTCTCTGCTCGTGGAATCGAAGCAGACCCGGAGAAAATACAGGCCATCCTCACCATGCAAAGGCCTTCAAAGCTTCATGATGTGCAGAAACTAGCAGGACGAGTAGCGGCGCTCAGTCGATTCATCAGCAAACTGGGTGAAAAGGCTCTACCATTCTATCGACTGATGAAGAAGGCGGACAAGTTCGAGTGGACGCCAGAAGCTGAAGCAGCCTTCACAGATCTCAAGCGGATCCTCACAAGCCCTCCAATCCTCGTCGCACCTAAGGAACGGGAACCACTCTACCTGTATGTCTCGGCTACAAACAGGGTGGTGAGCACCGTACTGGTAGTCGAACGCATGGAGGAGGGGCACATCCAAAGCATACAACGTCCAGTCTACTACCTGAGCGAGGTTCTCTCCATATCAAAACAGCGGTACCCGCACTATCAAAAGCTGGCATACGCTGTATTCATGTCCTCAAGGAAGCTGACACACTACTTCACCGAGCATCCGATTACCGTGGTAAGCAACTCAGCAATCGGTGATATACTCACAAACCCCAATGCAACGGGTCGAGTGGCAAAATGGCTCATCGAGCTGGCTCCAAGAGATATCAAGTACGAGCACCCGAAGGCTATCAAAGCACAAGTCCTACCCGACTTCACAACCGAGTGGATAGAAGCCCAATTACCTGGAGCACCAGACGTGGCCAATTCCTGGACCATGTACTTCGATGGGTCCAAGAAACATGAAGGCGCAGGCGCAGGCGTCGTCCTCATATCACCAAAAGGGGACAAGCTACGTTATGTTTTGCAGATGGGATTCAAGCTACCCTCCAATAACGAGGCTGAATACGAGGCTCTGATCCATGGCATGCGGATGGCAAAGGCACTCGGGTGCACTCGACTGATGATCTACGGCGACTCCAACCTCGTGGTGCAGCAAACAATGAAGGCCTGCGACGCAATCGCGGACAACATGATCGCTTATCGCGATCTGTACAACACACTAGAAGGCAGCTTCGAGGGCTGCGAGTTGAGGCACATAGGAAGGGAAAGCAACGAAGAAGCAGACATGCTAGCCAATCTTGGCTCAACTGGCGCACAAATTCCACCTGGTGTCTTCCTCGAGCGTATTGAACACAGATCATCAAGGAGAAACGAGAGCCTCCTCCGTCGACTACGCCACCCAAAAGCAAAACCTAGCACAGAGGACCCCCCTGTCGAGGTATTTCTCATTGAGCCAACCTGGACTCAACCTTTTCTGGCTTACATACTCCGTAGCGAGCTACCAGATGACATAACCGAGTCCCGACGCGTGACTCGAAGATCAAAAGCATACACCGTTATCAACGGCGAGTTATACAAGCGCAGCATATCAGGTATGTTCCAAAGATGCATCGCACTCGAAGATGGCCAAGCCATACTTCGAGACATTCATGCAGGTACCTGTGGGCATCACGCCAGCAGTCGATCACTCGTAGCCAAAGCCTTTCGCGCAGGGTTTTACTGGCCTACAGCACTCAAAGACGCGGAGGACATAGTCAAAAGGTGCGTCGGCTGCCAGAAATTCGCAACAAGGCCGCACGCACCCGCATCGGCGTTGAAGACTATACCGCTGGCCTGGCCTTTCGCCCAATGGGGGCTCGATATGGTTGGGCCACTCAAAAAATCATCGCATGGCGGGCATACTCACCTACTGGTGGCAGTCGACAAGTTCACAAAGTGGATCGAGGCGGTCCCCATCACAAATTCGACTGCTACTACGGCAGTCAACTTCATAAAGAGCATCATCTATCGCTTCGGTGTCCCAAACAGTATCATCACTGATAACGGCACAAACTTCACGGCTGAGGAGTTCAAAACCTTTTGCAAAGAGCAGGACATTACGCTCAACTACGCATCCGTGGCGCATCCGCAATCCAATGGCCAAGTCGAAAAGGCCAATGGGCTTGTGACGAGTGGGATCAAGAAGCGCCTCCTGGTGCCACTCAAAAGAGCTGCAGGTGCTTGGGTCGAAGAACTACCGTCTGTGCTATGGAGCCTACGCACAACTCCCAACACTTCTACGCAGTTCACCCCATTCTTCATGGTCTACGGTGCAGAGGCGATTCTGCCATCAGACGTAAGGTTCAACGCACCACGAGTTGAAGCATACAATGAAGAAGACGCAGAAGAGGCACTCGAAGACGCAGTCGACTTGCTTGATGAGGCGCGCGACACGGCCTTAGCCCGCACAGCTGTTTACCAGCAGGACCTTCGCAACTACCACAGCCGTCGACTGCGCACCAGGTCCTTCGTCGTTGGCGACCTGGTTCTTCGACTGAAGCAAAAGAAGGTGCACAAGCTCGCTTCCCCATGGGAGGGTCCCTTCATCATCACGGAGGTCCTTGGTGGAGGTGCATATCGACTGAAGCACGCGAAGACAGGCGAACCCTCTCACAATCCGTGGAACGTTGCGCATCTGCGCCGTTTCTACGCATAAAGTGCTCAGTCATACAATGTAATAGGCTATATGTCGGATGGCTGCAGGTTTCAGACGCGCTCTTTTCCTTACCAGGGTACCTAAGGGGACTGGAAGGTTTTTAATGAGGCGGCCTGCAGCCTAACATTCAAAAGAGGAATAAAATCAATGTTCCTTCGACTCCTTTGTGGCTACCACCTGCATAATTCATACCTTAACCGCACCCGAGACCCTCGGGGGCTGCGTAACAAGGATCCGAACAAAGAACATAAAAACTTTGCAGCCGCACTCGAATACTCGGGGGCTGCACAGTCATCGGTTCATAACCAACACATATTTCACAAACCCCGCTCGATTGACTCGGGGGCTCGGCAAAAAATCAAAGTATACAAACTATACAATATACAAAGAGTCAAAAATTACACTCGGGGGCTGCCCCCTATACAAAAATTGCACTCGCAAACCATTCTAATCCTCAGGCTCGTCTTTTACGGGCAGCTCGGGGCCGCAAAGTTGTTCGCGAGTGCACTCGATCAGTGTCTCCGCAGCTTGGATCGTGTCATCCAAGTCTTTTTGTTCGAGAACCTCTCCGGCTGCAGGTGTCCGCAACACCAACCTTGGTTTTCGACTACGCATATACGCCATTGCAGCGTTGGCTCCAATTACAAGTCTTTGAGACAGCAACTCTCGAATGGGATTTGTTTGGCGGAAGATGTTCAACACAGCACGAATCCCTTGTGGTTGTGGCCCCGAAGGAAAAAGAGTCTCGTTCAGACGAATAAACGATGCCCGGCATAACTCCAGCAGCTCAGCACTTCGCCAGACGCGATCCTTCAGGGTGGCAAGTATGCGGGCATGGTACCTATCAAGCCAAAAGTGTTGACGCCCAGTTGTAGGGTCGTCAACCACGCTATCCAGGCGTCCTTCCACGCGAATCTGTTCAGCCTGGAAGTTGTCGACAAAGCCTACAAATACGGGCGCACCAGTTAGATCAAAAGACAAAAGCTACACAAAAAGCTTGTAAAACAAAGCAAGATTCGAACTTACACTCGAGTTGCCTGTTCACAAGCTCCATCTCCCCGAGAACATAATCCTCGCGTTGGGTGGCCAACGCGGGTCTGGCCCTCAATCGACTCAGCTCAGCCTGGGCGTCCTTCAGATCTTGCTCCATTCTCAAATATTTAGCCTTCATATACTCCATCACCTTGGCGTCATTTGCCACCTGACCCTGGGATCGGGTGGTGGTTGGAGCCTGCGAGGAACCAGTCGCGGCAGCAGGCTCTCGTGACTGTTCAAAGAGCATAATCACTGTCGTGGGGTAGATAACACGGCAGATGCTACTTTGGGGTAGCTTGAATTTTTGGGCAAGGCGACTCTGGCGTCTGGGAGATTGTTTAGCATTGCAGGGGACACAGGTTTTACCCAGGTTCGGCCTCTCCATTGGAGATAAAGACCTACTTCCTGCTATCTTATATTAATCTTGGTCTCGATCTCGATAACCCGGCTACGACACAGAGCCGGATCTCGATCTAGGTTACAAAGCTTATGTATCTCTCTCGATGGTTCTCTCGCTTAAAGCTTGGGGGTTATGAGAGACTTGCTAGCTATGGCTCAGGGGCCGGTTTATATAGATACCGGGCCCTCTGACCGCGTACACAGTAGAGCCGGGTTCTACCCGAACTCCAAGTCCTACCTTTAGCTCCTTTGCTCTTCGTGTATTCCAAGTCTTGAACCGCCTCTGGAACCGCCTCTTGTACCTTCTAGAATATCGCCTTCCTAAGGGTCACCGCCAAGATGCCGGCCCAGAAACATAACCCGGCCCGTGCTGAGGGCTAACTGCCCTGACTGGGCCTCCTCCCTGGCGGGTCTCGTTTCCCTTGCATGGGCCTACGGGTTATTATCCCTCCATCAATCACAAACACAAAGTTTGTAAGACTCGTGTCATAGCACACAACTCTCCAAATGAAAGACATTGGCAAAAGAAAGTTTGCATAAACAAGGTAGCAAAAACAAAGCGCAGACTCGCGCAGTTTAGAAGGTATCATTACAAGGCATAAAAAAGCAAAAGGGTACAGCTACCCTAAGCCTAAGATTTCGATTTCCTAAGCAGACGATTGGCAGTGTCGAGTGCCCGGCGCTCCATGGTGTTCATGAAAACTTCAGCCAGTCGCGCGGCCGCTCCGCTCACCCCCTTCAGCGAAATGGGCTTCCCGTCTGGCTTCTGAGGGAACGCAGACAGTGCTGCCTCATAATCGCAATCTATCCCATGTCCCATAAGAAGCTTGATGGTGGACTCGGATCCGCGTACCGTGTTGGCGCGAGCAAAACCCGCCATGGTGGACGTCCCGGGGCCAAACACGTTGGCGAAGTCATCCACCGTCGACGGCACCACGCCAGTAGGGAACACCACTTGGTATACAGCACCAAGTGTGCTCGTTGATTTGGCGAGTGCTTCTTTCGCCTGGTTGCATAGAGCGCCTAAGCCGCCCACAGCCTGTTCCAGCGAAAGATCGTCACTCGCCACGTCTGCAGAGGCCGGTGCGCCAACAGCTTCTGCACAATTCAAAACAGGCATAAGTACGACACTCGACAAGTTATATCGTCATATCAAAAGGAGAAAAGATTACTCACCTCCCATGGCCTGCGCGAGTGCCGCGAGCTGGTCAGCATATTCTCGCTCGCGTGCAGCGCTGAGTTGGTGGCGGCAGCCAGCTCTTTCTTCGATTCTTCGCGCTGCGCGGCGAGTGCGTCTTCCAGCTCCTTCTTCTCGCCTGGCCCAGCAAAACATTACGTGAATACTCGACAAAATCAGCATTGCAAAAAGAAGTTGGGCAAAACAAAAGCAAAAAGGAGAACTCACGACTGAGCCGCTCGAGCTCGGCGCGCATGGTGTCCCTCTCCTGCTCCACCTGGACATAAGCCTTGGCAGAATCTGCCAAGGTGTGGTAGAAGGGCTGCGAGCACACGGATTCAGCAAAAAATTCTCACAGACCTACAACTAAACGGGTCAAGCAAAAAGTTACTCACGTGGTTCATCCACGGCTCAGGAGCCGCGACTGATGTCCCGACATCTGGAGTTGCCGCCTTGGCTGTTTCAACGACAGCGTCAGTGGCCATGGGCTGGGCAGCCTCGTTTCCAGTCGGTGCAGACTTCGAGTGCTCCAGGCTGGAACATTCTCGACTGGAGGAGTCCCAGGCTGATTGTTTTCAGCACTGTGAGCAACACAACAAAACAAAAGGATGGTCAGCACAAAATATGTCAGCACAAAATTTCATATCATACTCAAAACACACATACCTGTGCTCCTCATCTTCCTCGTCTTCGGAGTCGCCAAAAATTGGTCCTCCAAAGGCTGGGGTACCACTCGACTGAAGCGGAAGAGTCGAGCTTGTTGAGCACGCACGCAAAGGAGCGGCTTGGAAAACAGGTGGTGAATCTGATTCCTCGTCATCCTCCAAGCCTGCTCCTTCGCGGGTGAACTGGCAGCAGAAGGCGCCTTCTTGGCCAGTCGACGCCGCTTCGGTGCGCGGTATCGACTTCTTGGTCAGAAGGAGCCTTGTCTTCAGATTGGACTTCTTCTGCTGCTTCTTCCTCGACATCCTCCACATGAAGTGGTGGCAGAAGGGATGGGCGACTGATCCCCTTTCGGGTCCACCACCTGTGCCTGTGTTTCTTCAGTCTCGCCATTTTCAGGCAGAGGAGGAAGGGAGGCAGCAGTCGAGTGACCCTGCATAGCACACATCACAAATTGCAAAGTCAGAATCAAAAATCGCATATCAAGAACATGCGAGTGGCAAACTCTTCATTGCAAGCAGGCTATAACACATACATACCTCAAGCAAAGGGTTCTCCAACCCATATGGTGCAACAGGGCAGTCGACGTTGCAAGTGTCGCCTGTCGTCAAGTTGGTGATGTGCGCACATGCGTCAGCAGCTCACTCCTTGAAAGCTCCTCTGGTTCATTCGGGTGATGTCACCCGCGCCTTCATACTCCCACATGGGGTGCGCTCGGGCACGGATGGGCCACACCCGCCTCTTCACAAAGGTGGCGATCAAATGAATGCCTGTGACCTTGTCCAGCAGTCCGTCGATTCGAGTCAGCAAAGGGCGTGCTTCCTCCATTTCTTCGGCTGAAGCTGGTGATCCCACGCCTTGGTCCTGACGTAAGCTGCAGTCGAGAAGGTGGCGACTCCTTGCTCGACACTCGCATAAAACCACCCTTTCCTCCAGCCTTGCGCGGAGTCGACGGTCTTCAGGCGGAAATAGCGGGTGTCGCTGCGCACCTGGATGCCGCAGCCGCCCACGGGGTAGGTGCGACCACCTCCTCTGTTGGGTCGCACCATGAATATGGTCTTCCATAGCGCCCAGCTGGGTGCGACGCCAAGGAAGCACTCGCATAGCGTGATAAAGCACGCAATATGCATAATACCGTTCGGGGTGAGATCGTGGATCTGCACCCCGTAGGCATAAAGGAGGCCACGAACAAAGTCGTGGAGGGGAAGCGAGAAGCCCCTAGGAACAAACTCCGCAAAGCAAACGCGCTCGTTGGCGCGTGGTTCGGGGCATACCTCCTTGGCGAGGGAGCGCGGACGGCGAGTTGCTCCGCGGGGCAGATATCCCTGCTCGCGGAGCTTGAGCAGATGGGCGTCCTTGACGGTGGACTTCGCCCAGTCCCCGCTGCCCTTCTTCAGCGCGGCGGATGCAGATGTACCCGCCGCGGCCTTCTTGCCCTTGGTCGCATCGGTCGCGGCGGCGGCAGCAGCACCACGCTTCGCACCTCCACCTTTCGCCATTGCTAAAGTGGAGGAGGTGGGGCAAAGAACTTGGGCGCAGAGCAATGGAGGGGCAGCGCGAGGAAGGAGACGAGGGGCGGCGCAGGGGCAAATGGCAAGTAAAAAATTGCCAGCGCCGTCCCCCCTATTTACCACAGAGCGCAAAAACGATCGTAGCCGTTAAAACAAATCCATACGCTCCGCGCGAAATCTGGCCATACACGTGGCGGCCACGGAGAGCAACCGTCGCCGGCCACTCCGCCCACTACGCACGAGAATCCAGGAAGCCATCATCACGCCCCGTGAAAATAGGCCGAACGGTCAAATCAAGTCCACGCGGCGTCATCCCTGGTCAGCTCTGCAAAAACGGGCCCACAAACAGGGTCACGTCTTATCAAAGCCTCTCCAGCACGCCATCGTTGTCAGAGATAGCAGTCGCAAAATGCGTCATTGCTGACGTTGTTCTCTCTTTCACAACTGGCATAAAAGTCACTCGATGATATCTTCGGGTGGTCTCTCGCATAAGTTTCGGTTGGTTTTTTAGCAAAAGTCATAGAGGCCAGTCGAAATTCTTTCGACTGCAGCATCATACTCCCATCGGGAGCGTATCAAAAAATTTCTTTGACTAAAATGTGCAGGGTAAAAGAATTTGAGATTATCCTCCATTGCAAGCAATAAAGCACAATCTCGGGGGCTACTCCCATCGGGAGCGCTGTCGCGCACCCGATAGAATAATGGCAAAAGTGTCAGTCGACGAAACATTCGACTAAGTTCATAAGCAAAATCACACTCAAAATATTCCCGAGTTGATCCGACGATCCTTGGATGCTGCATGCATAAGTGCAAAGGTAAGACCCGCCGATCAGTCGAGCTGGGCTAAGGACCGCTCCAGCAGCGTTATCCTTAAATGTTCCGTGTCAGCAGACATGATGAAAATCCCCGACGGACGCGTTGGGTAGATTCAAAATTATACTGCAGTTCGATTCAGTAAGACCTCAACGGCCGTTTCGAGTCTGTCCAGTTTGTTCCAGATTCGAGTCCGGGGACTCGAGTTTGATTGAAAGCTAGTATGGTTTTGCCACAAATGGTAGTTAACCGGCCCCGATCCGTCGTGTGTGCCGGGCCTGCTAAGCTAATATCCCTTGATATCATAAGCAAAAACTCATAGTCGATGAAACACTCGACATTGCTAACATGTGCTATTTCATAAGAATTCTAAATACAGATGTAAAAAATATATATACGTGCATGATGTATGAGTCCATGCCCGACTCTTCGAATCAGACAAGTACTCGGGGGCTACTGACATGGGTATGCCTATCGGGTACCCTACCATGAGGGTACCTGGTGCACGTATCGACTAGGCCCAACTATCAGAGCCTACATGAAGCCCATGAAGGGAGGCCCACGAAGATGAAGTATCCTCCAAGTTTGGCGAAGCAATAGTCGGTTTAGAGTTTCCTTACTTGTAAATCGAGTCGGTTACGAACACCCGGACCCAGCCTATTATTTAAGGACTGGGAGGGCCATCGAACCAGACAACGAACCACCAGAGCCACAAACCCTAGCGAGATCGACATCTCGCCGGGATCCTTGTAACCATCATATTCACAAATCAATAACAGACAGGCAGGACGTAGGGGTGTTACCTCCACACGAGGGCCCTGAACCTGGGTAAAATCTTTGCCCTGCTTGTCAGCCGACGATACTTCCAGCTCTACCACGTTCTCTCCCCCATATTCATAACCTAGGGACCTTAACCATGGGTCTTGATGAGTCTACCCTCGTCAGACGGCATCTCTGGCACCGTTGCGTTCAGCTTCGACGCCGTCCAAGCCGGGAAGAAGGCGAGCGCGGGAGAGCGCGGACACAAGGAGGGAGAGGTCCCTGATGCAGGCTGACCGGCGAACCCGTCATGGTCATCGGAGCGAGCACGCACGCACGGCACGCTGGCTAGCACGCCCGGCCAGCACACACGCATGGCCAGCCGGTGAGCACGCAGGCGTGCACGCACGCACACACGATAGGGCACGACACGCTGGCAAGCGAACGGCCGGCAAGAACACCGACGACGCATGCAGGGCACGGCCGGCAAGCGCACAATACGCATCTAGCTAGCTAGCTCGCTAGCACGCCCGGCGGCTGGCGAGCGCGCATGCATGCGCAGCTGTTGTCCAGAAAGCCACGTTCCGGCTCGCGGTCTGTGAGAGAGTGGAAGTGAGGGGAGTGTGTGCCACTGTGAAATGGTTTGCCTCAATTTTCTCATTGTATTCGTCCCTCTAAATAGGGGCTGTGCCGGCTGGCGCCCTAAGTCAACTATCCGGTCACATTGCTGCGACGTGACCGGCCATACCCTGTCTATCTGACTCGCCACTGTTGACGACGTCATGACTAGGAAACACTGTAGGTGACGTCTAGCACGTCCTATCTACCTACTCTGTACTGGTGCTGACGCACCACTCAGGACACCGGCTACAGGACAAAGTGTCCCGCAATCGGTAACCCGGCTACCTGACATCCGGCTCCCCTACTCGGAACCGACGTCCCTTGCCGCGACCCGGAACAGACTCCAAGTCGGACACCCGCCCTCGACTCGGGACAGACCCCGCAGCCGGAGCACACATGCTGGCTTCCCACAGCCGGGAAGTCGACTGGAGCACAAGCCTATTCCAATAATCACTCCCTAAGCTTTTGTCCCGGAGACACCTCTACCATGCCGACCCTTGTGCGCAGCTCCGCCAGGCGGACTGTCCAAGTGGCTTGGTTAGCATGTCCGCGAGTTGGTGTTCGGTGGGCACGAAACTCCAGCTCGACCTTCTTCGCCTCCACGCAGTCTCAAATGAAGTGGTACTTCAACTCGATGTGCTTTGAGTGCTCGTGGAAGACGGGATTCTTCGCGAGCACGATTGCCGACTTGTTGTCGACCTTGAGCACCACGTGCTCGGCTTCGCCGTTGCTGAACTCGGCCAGCAACCGAGCCAGCCAGATCCCCTGGCATGCAGGCTGCCGTGGCAGCAGCCACGTACTCCGACTCGCAGCTTGACAGAGCACGATCTTCTGATTCAGTGACTGCCAGGTCACTGGACTGCTCCCGAGGAAGAACAGTGTACCCGACGTGCTCTTCCGCAAGTCGACGTCGCCCGCTAGGTCGCTGTCGCTGTAGCCGACCAGGCGCGGTGTACCTGCATTCCAACCATACCTACATCCGAGTCGTGGTATCCCGGCGATGTAGCGCAGAATGTGCTTCACGGCCGCGAGGTGCTCCAGAGTCGGAGCTTCCATGAACCGCGACACGAACCCGACCGCGAAGGTCAAGTCCGACCTCGTGTGCACCAAGTACCGGAGGTTCCCGACTATGCTCCAGTACTCGGTAGCATCTGTCGCGGGCGCGAGCTGCACTTGGACAGCTTGAAGCACGGCTCCATGGGTGCGTGGACAGGGTTGCACCCGCCCATCCCCGCCTTCTCCAGCAGCTTCGGGGCATAGGCACCCCTGTGAGATGTCGATCCCGTTGGGTCCTTGTCGGACCTCAGTGCCGAGGTAGTTGCTCAACAACCCGAGGTCAGACATTTGGAACAGGCTCCGCATTTCCAGCTTGAACTTGTCAATGTCGCAGGAATCTGAGCCCGTGATCACCAAGTCGTCGACGTAGACGCCGACAGAAGTCGGCTCGGAGTCGCTCCTCGCGCGTACATGCCGTGCTCCGACTCGCATCTTGCGAAGCCGAGCTTGACGAGGCATGCGTCGAGCTTGGTGTTCCATGCCCTTGGCGCCTTGTGAGTCGGAGCACATGTGTCCTTCCCCTTTGCAGCGAAGCGGATGGCTGCTGCACTCGCCGTTGAGGAAGGCAGACTTGACATCCATGTGGTGGAGGAAGGCAGACTTGACATCCATGTGGTGGACGTCCCACCCCACACTCGCAGCCACGGCTAGCTAGCCGAACAGACTCGAGCCGGGGCACGGGAGCGAAGACCTCGTCGTAGTCGACCCGTGCCGCTGCACATAGCCTTCGCCACCAGGTGAGCTTTGTGCTTAAGGACCACGCCGTGCGTTGTCCTTCTTCACCTTGTACAACCACTTCAGGCGATCGCGTGGTGACCCGGTGGTAAGGTGGCTAGCACCAAGTCGAGTTCGACTCGATGGCCTCCATCTCCTCCTGCATCGCCTGCTCCAGCTGGCATGCACCTTTGCCTCGTCGAACAGCCTGGCTCTTCGGAGGCAAGATAGTGGAGCTCTTCGTCCGGCTCAAGGGCCGAACCTGCCTCGAGCACGTTCTGCAGAGTGAGAACGGTGCTCGAAGTCGGTGTTGTCTTCAGCATCGAGTACTCTCGTACCTCGATGGTGGCGTGGCGAACTCGACGCCAGTTTGGGACTCGGCCGTCGGGTTCGGGTGTAGACGGGGAACGGCTGGGGTTGTCACACTCCCGGCTCCTGGAGTCGGCGAGTCGGGTCCGGGACCCGCACTCCCGTCTCCCAGAGTCGGCTGCGACTCGAACACCATGTGCTCAACCGCGAAGGTGTCGTCTCCGAAGGTGTTCACCGGAGTGTGACGAACTCCAGTCCCAGCGCGCGTTCTCCTCGAACACGGCATCTCGCGTGATGGTCACGCGGTTTGTCACCGGGTCGTAGGCCCGATATCCCTTCGTGCCGGGTTGGTACCCAACAACGATCATTGGCCTGCTCCGGTCGTCGAGCTTCTTGAGCCCGGGTCGCGTCTCCCTGACGTGCACCACGCACCCGAACGTGCGCAGGAAGCTCACCTCCAGCTTGCGGCCTGCCAGGACTCGAACGGCGTCTTTCCATCCACACTCTTGGTTGGCGACCTATTCAGATGAACACGGCCGCCGTCACCGCCTCACCCCAGAATTCACCGGATACCTTCTTGGCATTCAGCAGACTGCGGGCCATGCCCACAATCGTCTGGTTGCGTCGCTCTACGACGTCGTTCTGCTGCGGGGAGTACGGAGCCGTCAGGTGATTCTCCACTCGAGCTCGCGCAGTATGTCGTGAAGGAGCCGGAGGTGAATTCGCCTCCACGATCCGTCCGCAGCGTGCGCAGCTTGCAGCGGGTTTCCGACTCGGCTCCCGCCTGGAGTCGGATGATGGCGGTTGCGGCCTCGTCCTTCGTCGTGAGAAGGGCAAGCCACATGTACTGCGTCAGGTCATCCACGAGCAGGAGGAAGTACTTCTTCCTGCTCGGAGTGGCCAGGGTGATCAGACCGCAGAGGTCACCGTGGAATCTGAAGTGGTTAGATGTTTTGGTCCTCAACCTCACCTGTGGTTGTCAAGCACAAGGTGTAAGAATGATATCAGGATAGTTATGCAATGCAAACAAGAAATAAATATGCAATGATGGTGGATGCAATGGTAAATGATATTTTTGGGTTTTTGAATGATGTATGCAAGATAAAAAGTATTTTTGTATTTTCGGATTTAATGATGGCTGAAAATAGAAAAGTGGTATATGGTGTTGGAAAGGTGTTTCTTATGATTAAAAATGGACTGGGGTTCATGGTTTCACAAATGCACTCTCTCTTTATAAAGTGGTAGACAATGGAACACACAAAGTTAACATATGAGATTGCAACACAGGGTTTGATAACAAGTTACTTAGATATATGGGCATCACGTCCTAACATAGAGGTCTTTTGGTTATTAACCTCTCTTATACTCCACCAAGATGCGAACTAAATCATAACACCTCAGTAATTAAGATAACTCAGAGTATAGCATTTAGTATCATGACATGAAGTGAAAATAAGAACATGCTAGATCTAGTCATGGAGTAGTGGCAATGGTCACGCCCACATCCCGGTAGCATGGTATTTTAGTTTATCCCTAGTGAGGTAACAAAGTAAGGTAAAGATACCAAAGTGGATCGCAGAACTTTCTCTCACGTTCACTGCACTAGCCACCCCCCGTTACTCCAACTAATGCACACGTTCCCCCAC
Organism: Poa pratensis; assembly: GCA_947311845.1. NCBI lineage: Eukaryota > Viridiplantae > Streptophyta > Magnoliopsida > Poales > Poaceae > Poa > Poa pratensis. The sequence continues at coordinate 70,543,924 of CAMZMU010000117.1, forward strand.
ACACGCTCTCATAAACATGCTTGATCAAAACAAGTAGACAAGAACGGGGTACATAATATGCATCTATACTCATAACTGAAACAAACATTGCAATCTCAAACATATATTAACTCATAAAGATCCACCACAAAGGTATTACAACGGTGACCGTAATCATGTTCAGCAGCTCATACGGTGCTAATTAGTGAAACTCAAGAGAGGAGAGATACATAAGTTACTTCCACAAACCCATAGTCCAGAGGTGGACTACTCCCTCTTCATCATGGAGACGGCGAAGAAGTCGATGGAGAAGATGGAGACCACGCCGGCAGCGCCCCGCCGGAGTTTTCCCCCTCCAATCTGCAGCTCCTGATCTCCGTTTCGGTGTTTCTGTGTTTGTGCGGCGCTCCTTCCAGAGAACGTTGGGGGACCTTTTATATAGGCGTTTTTAGGTCAAGACGATGTCGGTGGAGAAAAGATCGAAGGCAACGGAGCCACGAGGGCCAAACGGGTGGGCCCCACGCGGCCACAGTACCTGGCCGCGTGGGCCACCCCCGTTTGGGCCTCGGGCCTCCGCTTGTTCGCTTCCTTCGCCCACAGGTCTTCTTCCTTCCAAATATTGACGCCCGTTAAATTTTTCAGGTGATTTCGTTGACGTTTGGTTCCCTGAAACATTAAAATAAGAAAACGGGGTTTTCTGCCTGTGCAGGGTTAATTCCATAAAAAATAGAAATAAATGAATATTCCCAAAAATCATTATAAAACATTGATATAACCCTTATATGATGCAAATATGATTGGAATATAAGCAATTAAAGTGCAAAGTTTATGTATGCATTTTACATGCATCACTCGCCTCTGCTTCCCTGCTAGGCGGGCGTCGCAGAGCTGGTTCACGTGCTCCCCCACCAGGAGGCCCCGCACCATCTCGCCCTTCGCCAGTCGGCGCAAGCTGTCGAAATTGAGGCGCCCGAACCGGGCATGCCAAGTCCACGCCGGGTCGTCGCCAATGCCCACGACTAGGCACACCGGCTGTGCGAATCGTGCATGCAACTTGTACATCCGGTTCGGCTCTCGCCTGACCTTGATCAGGAGCTGCCGCTCCCTGTCACGCACCCGGAGGATCCCATCCTCGATCAGCACCTGGCAGCCGTTCTCGTCGAACTGGCCCAGGCTGATGATCTGCGTGTTCAGCCGAGGTATGTAGTACACCCCGGTGACGGCCCGGTGCTCGCCTGACTTGCAGACGAACAACACCGTCCCTTGCCCGCAGATGTCGAGTCACGAGCCGTCCCCGAACTTGACAGTCCCGGTGACGCTTGTGTCGAGCTCCGCGAACGCGGGGCAGTCACCAGTCATGTGATTGGTGGCGCCCGAGTTGAGGTACCAGACGCCCTTCTTGGCGTCCCCCTCCCGCGACACGTTAACCTGTGCCTTCTCCTCTAGCATGAGGAGGACAGGCTGCAGCTGAGCCGGGTTGGCCAAGTCCCTCCGAGTTGCCGCGGTAGACTCCTCCCGAGTCACCGCAGTCGGGTTCCCGCGACTCAACACTCTCGACACCTGGTGTCGGGTGGTCGACTCCTCCCGAGTCGCCGTGGCCAACTCCTCCCGAGCTGCCGGGACCGGCTCCTCCTGAGCCGGTCCTGCCGAGTCCTCGTGACTCGATGCTGTCGGGTCCTCGCGACCCGACAAGGCCAACTCCTCCCGAGTTGCCGAAATCGGCTCCTCCCGAGCCGGAATGTCCCACTCCGCAATCCATTGGATCGGCGCGAGTTGCTCTGAAAGTGTCGACGGTCCCCTCCGACTCCGTCACCGGCCGAGTCGCTGACTATGCCATCGGTCAAGACAAGGGTGCCGCCTCCGAGGTGCCCGGCTCCGCGTGGCGAGCCGAAACAGGGAGCTGTGGGGCAGACGCGACCGTGCAGGTCTCCATAATGAGGAGCGCGCTGTCGTCTTCGTTGTCTCCGCCACGGACGAGGTGCGCTTCCGCATCCCTGCACGCACGAGGTGGGCTTCCTCCTCGCACTTCTTCTTGCGGCAGTCCCGTGCCCAGTGGCCGACGACTCCGCAGTAGCGGCACGTGTCTTTCGACGCGCCGGGGTTCCCAGCTCCTCGAGCCGGGCTGCCTCTGCCGCGTCCGCGCGGCTTGCCGCCGCCGCGTCCGGCAAGGCTGGAGGATCCACCTCCGTCCTGCAGGCGGATACGTCTCAAACGTATCAATAATTTTTGATGTTCCATGTTGATATTATACCAATTGTTACATGTTTTACATACACTTCATATCATATTTATACATTTTCTGGGACTAACCTATAAACAAGATGCCACAGTGCCAGTTCCTGTTTTCTGCTGTTTTTTTATTTCAGAAAAGTTGTTAAGGAAATATTCTCGGAATTGGACGAAAATCAACGGAGGTCTCTATTTCACCGACACGTCCACGGAGTCAAAAGGGGGAACGGAGAGGAGCCAGGGAGGCTCCACACCACCCTAGGGCGCGACCCCACCCCCTGCCGCGCCGAGGGGTGGTGTGGGCCCCTCGGGTGGCCTCGACGCCGCCCTTTCGCCTATTTATTCCTCCCGTCTGGAAAACCCTAAATACCCCGAGTCATATTCCACGAAAAGTTCCAGAGGCGCCGTCGTCGTCAACCCTAGCTCGGGAGGGTTCTGAAGCTCTTCCCGGCACCCTGCCGGAGAGGGGAATCATCACTGGAGGGCTCTACATCGCCATGCCTTCCTCCGGAGTGATGCGTGAGTAGTTCATCCTTGGACTACGGGTCCAGAGCAGTAGCTAGATGGTTGTCTCTCCACTTTATGCTATCATGTTTAGATCTTGTGAGCTGCCTAACATGATCAAGATCATCTTATTGTAATGCTACATGTTGTGTTTGTTGGGATCCGATGAATATTGAATATTATGATCATGTTGATTATTAATCTATGTTACATGTTATTTATGATCTTGCATGCTCTCCGTTACTAGTAGATGCTTTGGCCAAGTAGAAGATTGTAACTCCAAGAGGGGGTATTTATGCTAGATAGTGGGTTCATGCCTCCAGTAATCTGGGCGAGTAACAACAACGTCTAAGGTTGTGGATGTGATATTGCCACTAGGGATAACATAACAATGCTATGTCTACGGTCATATGTATTTGTTTACATTACGCACATTACTTAATGCGATTATCCGTTGCTTGCAACTTAATACCAACGGGGGACACGGATGTTAACCTGACGGTGGATTATTAGTCATAGATGCGGTTGGATAACGGTCTATGTATCTTGTCGTAATGCCCAATTAAATATCATGGTACTCATCTTGTCATTTATATGCATTGTCATGCGCTCACTATTTTATCAATTGCCCAGCTGTAATTTGTTACCTAACATGTTATTTATCTTTATGGAGAGACACCACTAGTGAACTGTGGACCCCGGTCCATTCTTTTACACTGATAAAATCACCAACTGCAAACAATTGTTCTATTTTACTTCCTGCAATTAAATACTATTTTCCGCACCATACGTTTAATCCTTTGTTACAGCAAGCCGGGAAGATTGACAATCTTCCTGTTTCGTTGGGGCAAATTAGTTTGATTGTGTTGTGTGCAGGTTCCACGTTGGTGATCGAGCAACGGTGCCACCAACAACTTTCTGAAGTGCTCATACTCCTCCTGGATCTGACAACCTTGGTTTCTTACTGAGGGAAAACTTGCTGCTGCACTGCTTCATACCTTCCTCTTGGGGTCTCCCAACGAATGTGTGTTTCACGTCATTAAGCATCCCTATTCCCATCATCCCATGAAGAACATGGTCATGTTAGGCTTGTTTCCTTTCACCCTCGGACCCCTCACACTTCGCATCTCTTCATCAGACTTGGTCTCATGTTAGGCTTGTTGCAGTAACTTTCATTGGCGTATAAGCATCAAACTACCACCATGCGAGAGTGAGGTTCACCGCATGAAAGCAGGGCAAAAGTCTATTTTGAGAGAGAGGTTCACCGCATGAGAATGCATGAGAGGAGGCCACTGGAATAACATCGAGAAAATGATGGATATAAATTACATGGACAAGTATTCTGTGCTGAGCTTACACGTACGATTTTCTTGGTATGATTTTGTTCGGTTATAGATCTGGAGAGATTTTTCCAGATCATCCGAGGATACTAGGTGAAATTGGCGCGCTTTGCCGCGCCCGATTAGAGTTATTGGGGTGTGTTTGTTTCCTTTTGTAGTTTTGTAAAAATTGGTCAAATTGCTCTAACTATTAGAAATGGTTGAAATGTTCAAATATGTTTGTATTTTGCCATAAGTAGTTAGCATTTATTTTTCTGAGCATTTTGATATAATATTCATATTTTTCTGATGGACAGATTTAAAGGTATTGATTTTACAATATTAAGCATTTTCTGGATATTGTTTAATTGAACTGGTCCCACCTGTCAGAAATTTAACAATTTGTAAAAATATTTTCGAAAAGAATAAAATTCTGACAGGCCGGGCCCAGTGTGATGTCGTGGCGACGTCAGCGATGGCCGGAACTGCCCTGCCGAGCATGGACGCGTCGCATCCGCGCGAGCCGGGACGCGCGGCTGGGCGTGTCGGACGCGCGTGGACGCGGGCTACCCGCATGTGTCGGCGCCGCTGCATTTGGGTCACCGGAGCGTCGCCGGCGGCGACCAAACGCGCCGACCGGAGCAAGCTCACGGCGGCCGGAGCAACCAAAGTGAGAGGAAGCGGGAAAAGAGGTCCTGGAGGACCGGGGACTCACCATGGAGCTCGAGGAGGTGTTGAATCATCGAGGCGAGGCCGAGGACGGTCGGAATGAAGCTCGCCGGCGGCGGACGGAGGCGGAAGGGAACGGCGAAATTCGTCGGACTCCTGGCTTCCCAGCAAGCACGAGTCGACCAGGAGGGAGAGGGAAGCACGGCGAATATCTAGGAGGCCTCGGTTCGTCGTGGGGAGGCCGGAGATGGCGGCGCCGTGGCGGCGGCCTTACGGCTAGGGTTACGTCGTCTTGAAGATGGATGGCATTTTTGTAGAAAGGTACCTGAGTTTTCCAAAAGTTGCAAATAAGTCCCTGCGGGTACTGTAGATTACTATAGAAATCTACAGTAACGGTGGGGCCAGGAGCGAGGAGAGCGGGTCTTTCATATATAGTACTGATACTGATACTGATACTGATATTCATATATAGTACTGATACTGATATAGATCCGATGGCGGTTAATAGTATCCTTTAATTACGTTGCTACACGTTAACCATGCCCTCTTTTCCCTCCTGCATGCGGCTGATTTTTTCTTAACAATCTGCATGCGGCTCATGCGGGATCGACGGTACTGGCTGAAAAATAGCGAGGAGGGAAAATCGGGATATTGATTACAGAATCGAAAACGGCTTAATTTTTCACACAAATCTGAGAATAATATCGATTAAATGATCGACGCGTAAATATATTGTGTGCATAAATTCCCGTACATTTTCACACACCCGTACCGGCCGGCGATGGAGGTGACGGTCGAGACGACGAAGGGTCGCCGGTTCACCGTCGAGGTTTGGTACTTCTCCACCGTGAGGACGATCAAGGAGCAGATCCTGAAGCAGGAGGGCATCCCGGTGGAGTCGCAGCGTCTCTTCTTCCAGGGGAAAGAGCTCCAGGACGACCGCGACACGGAGCACTACTCCATCCTCCAGGGCTCCCACGTCCTCCTCGTCCTGCCCGACGACGCCCCCGCTCCCGCCGCCGCCGCGGCCGTCGTCCACGTCGTGGCGTCCGCGCCATCCCTCGGCGGCCGCAGCGTCGCCATCGAGCTGGAACCCTCCTGCACCGTCGCCCGCCTCAAGGAGACGCTCCAGGAGCGGACGGACGGCGCGCTGCCGGCGGCCAGGCTCAGCGTGTTCTTCGGGAAGGCGGAGATGGAGGACGACAAGGCGCTGGCGGAGTTCGACCCGCCGGCCGATGGGACGATGGAGGTGCGCGTCGTCGTGCGCCAGGCGCCGGCCCCGGCGCCGCCGGTGTGCAGCAACGGGGGCGCGCCAGCGGCGGCGGCCATGGTTAATGGTGGTAAGCAGCAACGGATGTCAGTGGTGGTGAAGTGGGGCGCCACGACGGTGACGCTGGAGGTGAGCGACATGGACGCCGTCAAGGAGCTGCGGGGGAGCTAGGCAGGGCGGTGCCGCACCTCCTCCTGCCCAACGACGGCGGGTACTTCTTCATCTACAAGCAGAACGTCATGGAGGAGGACCGCACGCTGCGCTGGCACGACGTCAAGAGCGGTGACACCATCGAGATCTTGAACGGCACGGTCACCGGAGGCGTTTGATCCAGATCAGACAGAACTCATTGCTTGGTTCCATCAGGTTTTATGTATCTGCATTGAGTTGTACTTGGTAGCCCCATGTTGTGCTTTCTAGTTTGTATGGTGTAGCCGAAATAATATCAGAAAATGACTGTCTAGTTAGCAGAGGGATGTATGGCTAAGAGACATATTTTTTCAGAATAGGCTTGAGTTGGACTAACAACCATCAGAGGACTAACGGGCCGCACGAAAAAAGAACGCTAACAAAGTTTCTTTTATTTCGGTTCTTTCTGTTGTCAGCTTAGATTGTGTTCACGTAAAAAAAAAAGTAAAGGAAAAGGGTATAATCACACAAGTCATATCATTCTTTCGTTTGCTCTCCGAACTCTTCTTTGGGGAACAGTGAAATAAGTTAAATATCCAACAAGTTTACCTACTCATTTACAAGCAGCTGGCTAATAGCACATTGCTCTCTCTTTCTTCCAACTAGCCAGAGCCGTGCGCGGCGTCACGCCGCGCTTTGCTGACTGATCGTGCTTGATACTGGAGTAGTAGGCATGCCTATGCGACACTATGTTTTATTTTCTTATATATTTGTGGAAAGACGTGTAATCTCCTGCGTTGCCAATGACAACAATTATTATATCTAAAAATTAAGCCATATCTGGAAGGGTGGACACTATATCCTAAAGTTCCTTCAGATCCATAATTTGCTAGGGTCTCCCAGTGTTCTCATCAAAAGTATATCAGCCAATCCCTTGCTTGACACACATTACAAAATGAGCACAAAGATATATATACATATTATATAACTGAATCAACAAAGTTATTAAAAGAGCAAAGAGTCATTAATTGTGAGTGCAGTTCTGCTTCTGGATGGACTCTATTGCCATTACAATTTCTGCAATGTAGAACTTGGCTTCATCCTCTGCCAATGTTTGCCCTTGCGCATAAGTAAAGCAATCTCCACCAGAAAGGTACTCCATTATGAGCTACAACTACTTATTATCTTGAGAAGAATAGTCAAGCTCTACTATGTAAACACTATCAACTTATGGAAGAAGGTTTCTTTCAGCTCTGACATAATTTACCTGAAATATGTACAAACATGGTACTATGTCAGAAGATAGCAGATAACCAGAAATGGAACTACAAAAAAACATGGTTATCTGAGCCCAATAAAGCATTTAGATTTGTTAAGCTTTGCCGTGCCTGCATAATCACATTTTGGAGTGACATTAAACATAATGCAATTATTGATGGCCTCAAAAGTCATCCTTAGGGCGAGGAAAAGCTGCATTTTGCCAATTACTCCCTCCGTTCCAAATTAGATGACTTCTATTTGTCCACATGCGGATGTATCTAGACATGTTACAAGTATAGATGAATATACTTAGAATGGAGGGAGTAGTTCCTAAGACTAAGTATTTACAGTTCTCCAATAGTGCCTAAATTGTATGGATGAATATTCCGAGGTCTAATTGTGTTTACCACCATGTCCATTTCACTTAGAGATGCATTGAAGAAAAACCATAACATAAATAACACGCTACTGTATTCTCTAAGAATGTATGCCGTATTGCAGGCTTCCTTGAAGCAGCGGCAGCCAGCTCAACTTTTCTTTCATGTATACCTCTCTTAGAATGTTCCTTAGTGTTGTTATTGTTCCTTTCCTTGTCTGCTTCAGATTAAAATTTCGATTAGGATTAGAAAAAAGTTTGGACAAACATATAATTACGGAAATGGGAAGATAATCTTAAAAGATTATTCACAGAAGTTTATTCGGCCATTTCAGTCCCATCTAATTAACCAACCAACAGTTCTCATATAGTCTGAAGGTAATTGCAAGATAACTTGACTAAGGAAGAAATGCAAATATGTAATTCATAATGAAAAGAAAGTTTTCAAAACACAAATTCCCTTTCTTACAAATAAATATTTGACATCAAGATCAAGGCCTATGCGTATCAAATTCATTTCACATGTGTTCATTATCAAGTGAGAACATATCGAACTTCCTACAAACAAAAAGAAGTTAAAATACTCTGTGTGAAAATTAGACTAAGCCATGATGAAACATGAGATGATGGACACCGCAAATTCTTTTATTTCTTAAACGTGAGTTTAACAAAAAAAATCATAGAACCATCATATAATATGGCATGCACTTCCAAAAGCAGTCGACACTACATAAAAATTGCCTGCAAGCCTAAAGTAGCTTTTTTGTACGACCAAAAGTAGGTCCGTATTCATATTTCTGAAGATGGTCCTGGACATATAAAAAAATGTGCGACAAATAAAATTTGAAGACTTATGTTTCCTACATTATACCACGTAAAAGTCTTGCTATTCATCAATCATGCTGCATTGTTGTTGTGATTTAAGTGTGACGAAAACTCAAACACATCATATAGGACAACCTGAAAACAGTGCACATATTAAGCAGAACAGTTGTACAAAGACTTGAGTAGAGAAGTAAAAATTACTTATATCAGTGAGAGAGCCATATTGGATCGTCCATGACAGTGATGACCTGCTAAGAAAATGTATTCATTACTCCAGAAGAAATGTGCTACAACAGAAATTAGCAGAAAACCTCACCTCTAAATCATTTAGACCCATGTCAGCATGAACGTCTGTTTATGTTGGTGGGTAGCATGGCATGTCATTACCAAGGAAATCTTCACTTGCAAGATTATAACCAGGTGTGAAAACCAATAGATATTTCATGTAATAACTGAACCTCTAAGCCTCTAATTAATTAAATGGATTACTTGTCAGTTCTCACCTTTTTGTGGACAGAAACTTTCTGTGTCCTGCAAAACAACTTCCACACTCTGCAAAATTAACAGCATGGAACCAATCCTGTCTAGTATGACTTTCTCTGTCCTGCAAAACCGAGGAGGAACAAAATTGAAGAAGACATGTTTGAACTAATTAAGCATGTCAGCTTGTTCTCAGTTCCTTCTATGTGCGACAGAATCCACATAGGAAAACTAAGGTTTTCAGATCCAATGGCCAAGAAACAACATGAATCATATGCTCCCGGTCTTTTCTTGACCAAACATTATGGATAGAACTGATTATTTCGGAAGTTCTAAAAGAAAAAGGATATCAAATAGCCCTATTTAGCATCGGACAAAAAGCTTGTACAGGCAATCATCATTCATCACGCTAATGAGAAATAAAAATTGCTAGTTATTCCAATGAAATGATCGATTGTGGAAAACAACACAGGCCAGCTGGGATCGCACATTAAATCTGAAGCTAAATAAACAAAGCAAACCAACCAAAGTTGAACAAAACTCACCATATTTAGAAGCTGGCCCTAGAGTCACCTGAAGCTCATGTGGCTGGCCTGATATATGAAGGCACCAGCTCTGGTGGCCCTTGAGAGCAAAAATCCTGGTGTGGAGGATGACCGCGCCAGCATGGTCGTGTTGGTGTCGTTGGCAACATCCCTGCCGGCCGCCTCTCCTCTGAGTTGTCGTACATAAAACGGCGGCGGCCGCTGCATCAAGTCGCGACCAAGGAGTGGGATTTCACTGCTGGTAGGCTGGTACTATCCTCCGCCCTCCCATGTCCGACGGCGTTGTCGGTGGTGGGGAGCGACTTCAAGGAAACGCTGTACTCCCCAATCCGGAGCAGCCGCCATCACTGTTGCTCGCCCACCCGGCGAATCAGACGGCCGGTTCGAGTGCCATCGTCCAGGTGAGAGCAACGTCGGGAAACTGGAGCGAGGACGGCGTGAGCGCCTCGCAACCAAGACCTTGCTCGCAACATCAGAGGACCTAACCATGGCAGGCTCCTGGCCACGGAGAAGCTCTGCCACGGGAAGCTCTGGTCGAGGAGGGAGAGGAGGAGGAGCGGGTGGCGGAGGGCGAGGTCGCGCAGGAGGGAGCGGGCGTGCGGGTGCTAGCGCGAGGAGAGCGAGGGAGGCGTCGAGCGGGTGCGGCGGCGGCAGCAGTCTTCTCGAGGGAGCAGGGACACGCGTACAGAAATTGAGGAGGTCAGGAGACAAAGAGACGTGCTGGAAGGTCAAAGCGGTGGGACTGCGACGGACGGGGCTTGCCTGTGCCAGCAGCGTGCGACCATCCGTGCGGCCTGCGCGCCTATACCAATCGAACGGCTTTGCCGTCCGTATCCACCTATGACGTATTAAACGGATCTCGCTGGTGAGCATGACATAGCATGGCATGTCAGGCTTTGTGCGGCGTCGGAGTTGTGGAGCCTCGATTTGGACGAGCGCGACCACGCCACCGTTCCTCCGCCGCCGGCCGTTTCCGGCAAACGCGTCCCTTTGCGCATCGTGGCTGGAGTTGGCCCGGGTGGTCTTGCCGGACGGCGGCTAGCGGTATTCAGACTACCCACGGCGGCGACGAGAGGCGTGGCGCCGCTGGGCCTTGGCGGCCAGCCCCCCTGACCGAGAAGGTAGCGTAGACAAACAGAGCAGCTAGCAGGAGTGCAGGACCTCATCGCCTAGTGCAAGCTCAAAGAGAATTTGCCTATGGTTCATCATGAAGAATGGCATGGGATTTTGGTCCGTGAGATTCATCGCCATCAGGGACGGCAGAATTACCTGTGAGTCACCATGACTAGATCTTGAAGAAGCAATCAGGGATGGGGTAGCTCCGCACCCCATGCTTGACCTTGCGAGTGCCGCAGGTCACATCCATGGTGTCGTTCCGCACCTTATCGAGGGTGGGGTAGCTCACCTTCAATACGCGGATGACACCATTATTCTAGTGCAGAATGTGGAGAGGGAGTTGGTTAACCTAAAACTCATTCTTCTTTGTTTTGAGCTCATCTTCGGATTAAAGATTAATTTCCTAAAAAGCGAAGTAATTGTGTTGGGTGCCTACCCACATGAACAAGCCAGAGTGGCTAACCTGCTAAACTACAAGACAGGATCCTTTCTCTTTGCCTACCTTGGTTTTCCCATAGCTGACCGAAAGCTGACTGGCTCTGATTGGGAACCATTGGTGGGAGTGGTTGGACACCGCAATGAGCCTTGGCACGGCAGGTTTATGTCATCGGCAGCGCGCCTCACTTTGACTAACTCCTCCTTGGCTAGCCTCCCTCTTCATGCAATGAGCTTGTTCCTCCTCAATGACGGCACCCATGCCGGTTTTAGAAAACTCATGTCTACCTTCTTCTAGGAAGGAGCTAATGCAAATAAGAAGTATCATATGGTGCGATGGGAGGAGGTGTGCAGGCCTAAAGACCTGGGTAGTCTTGGCATCATAAGCACTAAAACTATGAATGTAGCCCTAATGGTGAAGTGGATTTGGCGGCTCCTCACTGACCCAAACCCTAACTCCCTCTGGCTTAGGCTAATTCATGCTAAGTACCCAGGAGCCAATAACATCTTTACTTCTACGGCTGAGGGTGGCTCCCAATTTTGGCATGCTTTGCATAAAGTCAAATCCTTCTTCAAGCTGGGAGCTAGGTATACGCTGGGCACAGGGAGCTCTATCCTGTTCTGGAAGGACTGGTGGACAGGGGGGAGTCCCCTGGCTGACCGCTATAGTCACCTTTTTGAAATCTGCTCTAATCCTGAGATCCTCATCTCCCAGGCCCATCAGAGTGATGGATGTCACCTTCGCTTTAGGAGGACCTTTGGACCTGAGGAGCTTGCTCTTTGGCAGCAGCTGATTGCCGAAATTGAGGAGCTTGAACCAAGTACTGAGGCAGACTCCGTGGGCTGGGCGCTCGAGCCCTCTGGCTTATTCTCTGTCTCTTCTCTTTATTATAAAATGCTCCAGACCACGGAGGAAAAGGTTCCCCAGTTCTTTTGGGCGGCAAAGATACCCCATAAAATAAAGATCTTCCTTTGGCTCCTGGCTAGAGGCAGGTTGCCGGCTAGTGACCAATTGAAGCTTCGCCACGGCCCCTCGGATGGCTATTGTTCCTTATGTGGGGAATGGGAGGATACAAACCATATTTTCTTCTCCTGCGTTTTTGCTAAGCTGCTTTGGAGTGGTTTCCGTGAGAGTTTTGGTTTGATTTGGAATCCCCAAACTTTTGATCATTTTTGGGCTCTTTTGCTTGCGGTTCCCCCTGCAGATAGGAAGTTCGTGTGGCTTCTGTTCTCTGCCCAAAGCTGGGCACTTTGGAATATTCGCAACAAATTTACTATTGAGTCTGTTTTTCCTAACCAAGCTGCTGATTGTTTCTTCAAATCGGGTATCCTTCTGCAGCAGTGGCGCCCCCTCTCCAAGCCTGAGGACCATGCCCGCATCGACGTGATGATCTCACAGCTCAAGAACCTCTACAGGACGACCCGCTCAACTAGATCCTCCTCTTCATGAGCATCACGCCTCTTTTGGATCTTCATAGTTTGTGCTTCTATCTCTTTGTTCTAGTTTAGCCGTAGCCTGTTCTAACAGCTTTGTTGCCGCATTGTTCCAGTCCTTAGTGTAAGGTCTGTTTAGATGATGCCCTACTTTTTTATGTTGATCACGTTGGGCGCTGTTGTCGATCTGGTTGAAATTTGTAATCTGTGTGATCAAGTGACCTGTGACTCTCCAGGCTTTATTAATTTAAAGATGGGCAATAAGCCTTTTATTTTAAAAAATCAGGGATGGGAGACGTTGTTCAATTGGAGAGGAGAAATCGCATGTGCTTTGGTATGGTTGAGCGGTGCCGATTGTTGTGTTTCAACTATGGAATATATAGATTGCTTCCACCTGTATTGCCGCGCGATGAGACTGATGGTGTATCATGTATGCGAGTATAACGGAACGAATCAATACGTCATAGGTGGATACGGATGGCAAAGCCGTTCGATTGGTATAGGCGCGCAGGCCGCACGGATGGTCGCACGGTGCGGGCAAAGGCAAGCCTCGTCCGACTGCGACTGTCGATAGGTATCCAGTGCAAGGTGAGACAAAAAGGTGAAACTGATCCTCTCCCGGTCCCACCACGATCGCAAAACAACCAGAACAACACGGACAAGTGTCGCACGCTAAAATATCATCAGGACCATGAAAATTCGGAGAGAAAGCGAAAGAGTCCGTCTTTCGGATATAACTAGTTGAGTGCCCGTGCGTTGCTACGGATGTTAACATCAATTTAAGTTGAAAATGCTTTTATCCCAAGTCTTTTTTAACATCACTCAGCATGGATTACTTGATCCGTGCAAATAGTATGCATGAACCCTAAATGCCCACTGTCCGTTAGTGAATTTTATTGGTAAACCTGTCACACATGTAAATATAAGATGCACATAGTATTTATTTTCATAGAAAAACACACATATTTTTTATGGTTGGTAAAACATCTACGAAACAATATAATATTTAAAATCCGCAGAGTATAACTTGTGAGAAACTTCCAAGAACTTTTCAAATCTGTTGCAAATCGGTTCTGTTAGGTTAATTATCGGCGATCATGAATTCATGATGCATCCCTATGGTTTATACTTGTAAAGGTTTTTGAAAAGTTTGGTTTAAACAAACCCTCACAAATGTTCTTTAAAAAAATGTTTGCCTTTTTCTTTCCCCAAAAACGCCTCCTTGGTCAGTGAGGAAGAGGAGAGGCCAGTTTCATATAATATTATTTTCAAGAATATTTAAGAATATTCATTCAAGTTCCATACAATATTTCAAACACACGTTATTTCTTAGAATATTGAACAATATTCAAACAAGTTCTACACAGGTTTCTTTCATGAATCATACACAATTCATATTTTTGAACATTTTCAAATCCACTATGTTTCATTCAAGGTTGACAACAGATTCTCAAAGGAGTCACAACCATCACATGAACAGAAAAAATAAAAAAATAATTAAGAAAGAACCGGAGACATTTTGCTGGTTCCTCTTACTGCTAATTCCCGAATGACATGTGATCAAATGGTGCATTACAGTTCTCCTAGGAGGACAACCATATTCATTATGCCCAGCGACATCTTTAAGGACAATATCTACATTGACTGGTTGGCAAGACACCTGGTTACATTATGTCTCCACTACAGCTGATGCTTTCTCTCTCATTGAAATAATACACATGAAGCAAAGATGCAAGTGCAAGCTAAATACAAATTGAGAGAATCTCATCACACATTCCGAAGACTTGTGTTCCCTAAAGATGTAAAAAAAGAGAAAAAGAATAAGCAATACAGAAATTGATACCATTGGTCGTTATTAACCAGTGGGAATTCTAAGATCTTACGCAAACATGAACCAAAGCTACCAATTCTGATGCACTAAAGCAATATGACAGGGGTTGAAATGAAGAAGATAAAAAATTGCCTTTTCTGCACTTGCCATGGTCTACATTGGTTTCCATAGGAGATGCAGAAAATCAATGCCAAGCTTAGCTTACGATGCACATATGATTAATGCTCTTAATTATAAAAGATAATAGTACCACCTTTATACTCTAGAAGACAATTTTCCGAACGATACCAGCTTGTTTCTTGTATTCATATGGATTCCCACGACCTTAATTTGGCAACTCCCCTTAAGTAGAAATGTAGAATATATATAGTGGAGCTCATTAATAACAGGTCACACAAATGAACTTGATCTTCTATGCTCTCCACAAAACTGAACTGCGCATATCCTACCAGTAACCATCACCAATGTATTTTGCCGATCTGAGAAACATCCAAGTGTTTAATAACCACATTGAGCAGGAACTCATGCATGATCAAGGATGCGAAGTTACAAACTTGCAAATTACCGTGTACCATATATGCCAATTTGTATTAATCAATGAGTGTGTCAGAATATAAATTGGCAAAAGTACCATGACATATGCTTTCTGGTGGTTCTTTAGCGTCAGCATGACAATCTGTGCAGCTAACTCTGGCTTCACCCGAGCCAGTTTGGAGACCTTAAGACATGACAGAATACTACAATCTGTTCGAACTCATGGATGCAGTAGCCCCACAAGGTTGTCTCCGTGCTTCTTTGTTATGATTATCCTATATGTTCTGTAACAGTCACTTCAGAAATCACACAAGCAGATTAAAGACAAAGTTTGAGCACACATACCCAATGTTATAAATTTATAAAGGGAGCGACTATTCAACAGGCGCCTTCTAATTGGCAAAAGCGTATGCACCAAAACATGTCGCGATAGCGACAGGCCTGCCGTGTGCGCGCGCTCCGCGCGCGGTCCAGCTGACCGGAAGCAAATTTGTACACACCAAAGCTGTCACGATAGCGACAAACCTGCCGTGTGCGCGCGCTCCGCGCGCGGTCCAGCTGACCGGAACCTGTCACGATAGCGACA
Organism: Poa pratensis; assembly: GCA_947311845.1. Lineage (NCBI taxonomy): Eukaryota > Viridiplantae > Streptophyta > Magnoliopsida > Poales > Poaceae > Poa > Poa pratensis. The sequence continues at coordinate 70,559,445 of CAMZMU010000117.1, forward strand.
GCTTCGCTAATCTGGCCGGCTAATCATCCGGACCACACAGAAAAGCAGGACTTGCCCTGCACGAAAGAAACCGAGCCACAAATCCTTACCTACCCCCCGATCCCAGGCTCCCAGCGCAACACCTCTCTCTCTCTTCTTCTCTACCGATCCCCACGGTCCCAGATCACCAACTTTCTCTTCTGTCCTCTGCTCTGCATCTTCTTCTTCGAGAGGCTCCCATCGCCATGGCTCCGGCTGCTAGATCTGCACCACAGAACAACTGAAAAACAAAGAGAGCAAGATCTACAAACCCAAAGGCTACCAGGGTGAGAACACACAGGTAGACTGTTTTAACACACAACACTCCCTGCTAGTTCAGTACTGAAAACAGACAAAATCCACATGATTGTTGGGAGGGATACACAGGCATGATCTATAGTCTATATGCATGATCTGTAATCTATGTGTAGTCTAGGTACACGGGCACATATGGGTGCACAGAATCAGTAAGAAATCAATCTGGTGATCAAGTAGAAAAAATTGCTACTTATCGGTGGTATCTATTGATGAATTAGGTTGCTATGAACTCCTAGTCCTTATGATGAATCCATGTAGTTCATGTCAGTTCCGTATCTTGGTATTTTATGCTGATCTGCCTCATATTCCTGACATTTGAGCGAAAACCCTGCATGTGACATAGCAGACGCGAAAATCAGAAAGTTATCCATGTAGAATAGCTATAGTTATACATGTAGCAGCACTAAAGTTACCAACCAGTATTAGTTTCAACATGATTTCGACCATAAAAGGCTACATACACTTGTTTGTTGAAATGTCTAATCATGTATAATCAGTAAAAGTTATCAATGAAGTAAGACTAAAGTAAGCTGCCACTATGTGCTGTAGTTAACAGACTATGGCTATTGACATGATTTCGAACAGGGGGGATAAATAACGATAAACTTGTTTGCAGAATCACTGAAGATGTACATGAAAGTTACCTGCCACTATGTGCTATAGTTACCTGCCACTATATCCTATTGTTACCATGCTAAAGTTTTGACAATATTTTTGAACAGGGGCAACCATGGATATGGATATAAATTTGGAAACTGATGATATTTATGATGGCTTGTCACACAACAATGCTGATGTCGAAAATGCAGGTATATACCACCATACACTATATACATGAAATTACCCATCCCTTCCTTATGTTACCAAGATAATATAACTTAAGTCACCAACACTTATGTTAACAACATATCCATCTCTAATTTACCCCATCCATTCCGACCATCGGGTAGTGGTTGACTGAAATGTTACCACCTACTGTGAACTAAATTAACCAACCACCATCTAATAAAGTTATCACCTACTTATTAATGAACTTCTACACATGAATTTATTACTTGGAAGTTGCAAAAAGAACACGTAAAACATGTGAAATTTAGGCTGATATAAATGATTCATAACAGATGCAGGTGGAGATGGATTGTTTTCAGGGGCTGATGGCATGGAAACCATGTCGGCAAGTGGCAAGCAAACAACAAAGACTGGAGAAACAATTGAAGAACAAACGTTGGGTACTGATGTGTCAGGACAGCATGGGTGGGATGATGCTACAGCTGATGCAAACTCGACACCGCAAGCCCCAACACTGCATATGCGTTTCGACACTTATGAAGCTGCCAGGGATCACTACTTGGAGTACTCACTGAGGAAAGGTTTCAGTATTCGGATTGCTTGGTCAAGGAAGGATGATAATAAAGATTATCTGAAGGTGTTCTTTGTTTGCACCAAAGGTGGCAAAACTCAAGTTCCGAAGGAAGACACGCAGAACACAAAGTCCGTTGTGAAGAAAAGAAAGAGGAGTACAATCCCCAGGACTGGATGCCAGGCGCACATGTACATCAAGAGGCGCAATGGCTGCTACCATGTTACACAATCATCCGATGAACATAACCACCAGCTGATCAAGAAGCCATCTCTGACAAAGTTCTTACGTGCACATCGCAACATCCCTGCGGAAGAAAAGCACTTTCTCAAGATGCTGCACGAATGCAACATACCAACTTTCCGGCAGATGCATCTAATGTCCAGATTTTACGGGAAACGCGGAGATGTGCCGTACACGGATAAAGATTTGGCAAACCTGAGAGCCAAATTTCGACATAAGAACAGGGTCAATGACATGGAGGAATGTTTGGCATACTTCAAGGAGATGGAGAAGAAAGATAAGGATTTCTTCTATAAAGTCAAACTGGATGAAGATGACTGTGTTGAGAGAATGTACTGGGTAGACGGGGCATCACGTCGATCATACCCAAACTACGCAGACTGCATCTCATTTGATGCAACCTACCTCACAAATTGTTACAAGATGCCCTGTGCACCATTCATCGGGATCAATAACCATGGGCACTCCGTGCAATTTGGCTGTGGATTCTTGCGCAATGAGCTCACCGACAGCTATGTGTGGTTAATGCAAACCTTCCTAGAAGCAATGGGTGGCTTGGCACCAAGATGCATAATCACAGATCAAGACTTTGCTATGCGTGCATCTATTCTATCTGTTTTCAAGGAGGCCATACACAGAAACTGCAGGTGGCATGTGGTGCAGAATTTAACCGAAAAGTATGGGTCATACATGGCCGCACACCCTGAACTGCATGAAGCAATTAAAGCATGTATAAACACCAGCTTGACGCCGCAGGAGTTTACGGACAACTGGGACGCAATGCTTGAAGCACATAATGAACGTGGGAACGCAGATCTATATGAAATTTGGAAACACAGGGAATGCTGGGTTCCGGCCTACTTTATGCACGCCTTCTTTCCCTTCTTGCAGACCACAGCAAGAAGCGAGGGGTTCAACGCTGTACTGAAAAGATACGTGACCCCAAAAAACTCTATTCTGGATTTCCTACAGCAGTACGAGACGCTGCAGGATACTATACTGAATAAAGAAAGGAAAGCGTTGGCAGACACAGCTCTGACAGAACCAGATCTGTGGTCTCCTCGCAATCCTATAGAGATACAAATGGCCAAAGCATACTCAAGGGGCATTTTCAACAAGTTCCAATCAGAATTCCGTGAGACTATGTCATACTACTGCCAGTACGTAGGAGGGTACCTACATGACCTAAGCATAGTAGATGCTCCTGTTCCGCACTATGGCTACCGAAACTACTCGGTGATTGCTAACCTTGATGAGGGCGTTTTCTCATGCAACTGCTGTAAGTTTGAGCGTGACGGCATACTATGCTGCCACGTCCTAAAGGTGATGACATTCCTAAACGTCCGTCAAATACCAGACCAGTATATCCTAAAACGGTGGGGCTGGGATGCTGAAGCTGTCCTAGGTGACCCGGACACTAATGCCCAAGAGTCCGCTCCACAGCAAGGGATGTCAGAAGATGCACGAAGCATGATGGCAATGGCGTCGATGAGGGACGACTTCAGAAAGGTTGCAAAGGTGGCGTGCAAGGCTAAGGATACAATACGCATAGTTAAGACACACATGCAGAACATGAAAGATGACATTAGACTCTGGCTGAAAAGAGAGGAGAAGAAGGCAAAAGATGCAGCAGCTGAAGCCTCGACTATGCCGTCATATACCGCACCAAACGCACCTGCCCAACATGCAGGCAACACCGAAGCGGATGTGCCCGCATCAAGCGCACAAAACAAAACTGCCCATCATTCAGCCAACAACGCAGCGGAGGTTCCCGCATCAAGCGCTTCAGCAATTAACTTGTCGATCGGGAAGAAAATAGGAAACCCACCCAAGTCTAAGACCAAAGGAAGGCCATGTGAGACAGCAAACCAAAATCCGCTAGATATTGGAACAAAAAAGGAAAGAAAGTGCAGCGGCTGCAAGTCTACAAAACACGACCTTCGCAGATGCCCGGACAGACTAAAAAAGTTGGGGCTACAAGCAATGAACATCGTATGAAGAACTACACGCCATATATCTTGCTACAAGCAGGAAAATATGCTACTGTAGGTCAGAAGAGGCTTTCCATCCCCAGAAAGAAAATGAGATGCATAAATTTTTGTAGTATCGGCTAATGTCTAGCCTAAATATATTTATGTTAAGACTATATGATGTGGACATGGTTCTATCTAGTTTATTATGCAGACATGTATTTCCCCCTTACAGTGAAGTTACCATCCACTGACAATTAAGTTACCAGGTTGTTCGAGCTAAAATTACCATGTGCCAATCTGACATAAAAAAGGACTGGCTCATAAGTAAAAGTTACCAGACAGCTTATACTGAATTTACCATTTGGTTCACGCTATACTTACCACACGAAAAAGATAAAAAGTTGCCACGTGATTTTTACCACAGAGTTACCATGTTGATGTAAGTAAAGTGATCATGAGATTATAAGCAAGTTACACCAGGGGGGTAAGTATGCAATACCTCCAAAAAAAAGCATATTCGTCAAGAAGGGTCCTCAAATTTTTAAACAGTCTGGTAACTTACCATGGTTTTGTAACTAAAATTACCATGTGGTTTTTGCTAAAATTATCAGCCAAACTGAGAATGAAAAAATGTACTGGTTCATAAGTAAAGTTACCAGACAGCTTATGCTGGATTTACCATCTGATTCAAACTAAAGTTACCACACAAAAACCATAAAATAAACTGGCACAAAAAATTGTAACTACAGAAAGTTACCATGTTGTTATGACTAAACTGACCACGAGATTCTAAGTAAGTTACACCATCAAACTAAGAAAGAGAATTTAAACCGTAAATTCTGGAATGAAAAAACAAAGATGGGCTTGTCTGCAAAAAAATACCTTAAAATACAAATCTGTCAAGAAGGGACCTCCATTCAGTAAGCTTATTATCTGCATGCTCCAGCCACCTAGCTGTCATAACCTTCCTTAATTCTGGGATCTGATCAAAAGTTATGGCAGGCGAAGTACGTCCATCCCACAATTCAAGGAACTTAAGCATGAAAAACCCACAATCAAACCTGTAGAAAAAAAAAGATAAAAAACAATGAAATTAACTAGCACGTATGATAAATGTCACATCAGAAAACAAAAAGTGTACTGCTACATGCAATAAGTATACAAAAAATAATAACTGCGAGAAAAGTATTAGATGAAAGGTGAATAAAAAGCTTACTCATTATCTTGCTTCGGTGCAGGGATGTACACCAACTCGTAATCTTGAATCTGTTTTCTAGAATCTTTGTAATTAACAAGGAACATTTCTTTGATTGCATCCATCAGCCTGGTAGCATGATCGATCATTCCATCATCCTCTGGGTCACGAATGGAATCAAGAATCTCAAACCTTTTGGCAGCCAGATTCAACGACAGCATATACCAATGTGACAAAGCCTTATCAGACTCCCCCAGCTTCTGAAGTACAGGGAAGCAAAGCTAGCAGGGAAAAAAAATGCTTGATCAAGTATATGCCACACAGTAAAAAATAATATGGTGGAAAATCCAAAAAATGAACGGACATGAACGTACCAAGTTTTTGTGGCTAAGCTTGTACTTGTCATCTTTCCGGAAGTGTTTCTTCAACACATTTGAATGGAAATTATGATCAAGCAGATAGGATGTCGCAATCCAGGGAAATATGACCTTGCTGTTGTCGCGACATGATTGTTGTAGGACATATACTCCGATTTCAACAACAGTGTTAGACAGCTGCCCATCAGGTTTCACGCTATCAGCAAGCTCACTCGTTGTCACCCACATAGGACCAATTTCCATAATTATAGTGCTGCAAACAACAAACATATAATGTCACAAAAAACATTGAATGAGATAAATTTACCACATTGCAAACCACACATGAAGGACTAAATTACCATCCACAAAGTACTATCATTACCAACAAAAAACCATTATAATTATCAACCATAAAACAATAAAGTTACCACCAAAGATACAAAACAAAGGTTACTAAGCATAAAGTGGAAAACATACTCTTTGAGCCTCGAGACTTTGGAAGATCTGGAGTGTATAATAACCTTCCGGTACAACGCGTCTTGATGAGCAGTGCTTCTAATGGTTATGTGATAACCCACAAGTATAGGGGATCGCGTGTAGCCTTTTCGATAAGTAAGAGTGTCGAACCCAACGAGGAGCTAAAGGTAGGATAAGTATTCTCTCAAGTTCTATCAACCACTGATACAACTCTACGCACACTAAACGTTTGCATTATCTAGGAAATAAAACTACGGTAGCAATACGGGTATGAGGTAGTTTTGCAAGATAATAAATACAAGAAAGTAAATGTTAGTGCTGCAGCAATAAAGTACACTAAGTAACCATATACTAACAGTACCATGAGTGTGGAAAAGTGGTGGTAATTGTGGTGGCTTTGTCCAAGATTAATTAGTGAAGACATCTAGTTCATTGTCTTTGATGCAGTTTTCAATGTGGGAGAGGCTAAATATACATGCACTCCACTACTTGGGATTACAAGTACTATATGATTGGATTGTTAGCAAACATCCGTAAATACTAACAATGCATTAAGGTTTCCCCAACCATAGCCTTAAGTTTATGGTCCTCTTACTCCCATACATGCAACTAACCGGTTTGAGCCCTCAGGTTTCTGTCACTCCGGCAGGACTACCCCCTTCCTTTGCACATACTACTAACCCTATGGTGTTGATCCATGCGCGCACAAGTATAATGGACACCAAAGGACAGTACCATATCAACATACAACTCTAATGAACCATAGACATTCAACAAAGCAATCAAAAGACAAATAAACTACATAAACATGACATAGATCATAGGATAAATATTATAGCATCAAACACCATGTTTACATAGGACGGTACAGAGGTTTGTGGGAGGATGAACCACTGAATACAAGGAGGAGAGTGATGGAGATGGTGATGGAGATGGCGGTGAAGACGGCGGAGAGGGCAGCGAGAGGCGCAGGGCGGCGCCGGCACCGGCGGTGGCGCAGGGGGCTCCTCCTGCGCCGCCGGTTCCATGGGGGAGCACCGCCCCTTAGCCCCTTCCTTCATGGCTTCAAGGGAGCCCTCCCCCATGGAGATGGGATCCATGGGGGAGGCAAAAACGTGGCTTTGGTGGCTGGAAATTCGTGGGTGGAGGAGTCCTCCACGAGTTAGGTTTCCTCCCTTTATATATCTTCTCGGATTTCCGTCACCCCCTTTTAGGGTTCCACCAAAACGGGCCTCCAGGCCGCGTCCGAACTCCGATTGGGCTGATCTGGGCTTAAAATCTTCGTATGGAAAATTGTGACAACTTTCGTAAGAGCCAGGTCTCCATTGACGTCATCTTCGAGGGTCAAACTGGCAAACTTCGTAAAAAGTTCTCAGACAGATTTCAGGAAAGTCCCAATTCGACTCCAACAAGGTTTCCTCTTGTATTCTTGATAATTTCTACACATCAAAGAGTAAAACAAGAACATTGTGCACTTTTGCAACTATTAGTAGGTTAGTCCAAATAAATAATAAACTTAATATAAAAACAAGTGCTAAAAGCATAAAAATGGCATGAAACAATCAAAAATTATAGATACGTTTTGGACGTATCAACATCCCCAAGCTTAATTCCTGCTCGTCCTCGAGTAGGTAAATGATAACAAAATAATTTTTGATTGTAAATGCTATGATCAGGTCTTTAACAATTGCATGATGTATGGATAATAAAACTTAGCAATCATGTTTCCTAATGAAAAGTATCAACGAACTAAGAGCTTATAACATGAAATTTATAAACATCAACAAGATTGTAATGACCATAATAAAGCATGGTAGAGTGGTATCTCGCTTGCCCGTATTTGTACAGCAAAACATAAATGCCCAGGCACCTCTGAAGTTCAAGGGAAGACTAGAATAAAGATATCAAAGATAAAAGCATCAAAGTTATACACATTAACCCATTCTGGGACAAGCACATTACACTAAGAATGACAACTATGCTCTCGAGAAGTGCTCAAAGAAAGGATGGTGACTCAACATGAAATAAAAGATTGGCCCTTCGCAGAGGGAAGCAGGGATTATCATGTGCTAGAGCTTTTCATTTTTAAAACAGAAGCAAAATTGTTTTGGGAAGTGTTTGTTGTTGTCAACGAATGGTAGTGGGCACTCTAACCCCCTTGTCAACCAGACTTTCAAGAGCGGCTCCCATGAAGGACGTTATTTCTACCAGCAAGGTAGATCATCCCTCTTCTCTTTTGTTTACACATGTATTTTAGTTTCATTATGGATGACACTCCTCCCAACCTTTGCTTGCACAAGCCATGGCTAACCGAATCCTCGGGTGCCTTCCAACATTCACATACCATGGAGGAGTGTCTATTTGCAAATTAAGTTGCTTACTGATAAATCAGGGCAAAACATGTGAAGAGAATTATTAATGAAAGTTGTAATTAATTGGGACTGGGCACCCCGTTGCCAGCTCTTTTTGCAAAATTATTGGATAAGCGGATGTATATGCCACTAGTCCATTGGTGAAAGTCTGTCAGAGTAAATGACAAGATTGAAAGATAAAACACCACATACTTCCTCATGAGCTATAAAACATTGACACAAATTGAGAAGTACTTTGAAGGTTTTAAAGGTAGCACATGAAAATTTACTTGAATGGTTGAAATGCCATGCATAGGTATTTATGGTGGACACTTTGGAATAACTTGGTTTTCATGGTTTTGGAAGCACGAGCAGCATTCCCGCTCAGTACAAGTGAAGGCTAGCAATAGACTGGGAAGCGACAATCAAGAGAGCAATAACCGTCATAATCATGCTTGCGACAAAATGAAATTAATTGAGGCATAAAAGTGATACAAGAACTCTGAGTCAAAATAAATCATCAAGGCTTAATTGACTTTTGTTTTTCAGTCATATGCATGTGAGCATGTGCCAAGTCAATTCAATGAATTATTCAGAGGAGGATACCACAATACCATACCATCTTATGAACAGGACAATGCATGTTGATATCAAAAACATAATATGCACTATTAGCTAGTTGAGACTAACCATAAGAAAATAAACTACTAAACAATATTATTCACACATCATTTTTAAGTTTCAACAAGTAATCCATTAACCAAGTAAAATTGAAAACAGAGGATAAATAAAATATGTGACGATCCACTTATTAATGTAACTGGTGTTTGATGCTAAGATAAATAGATAATAAAATACAGCCGCTTCAAGTTTAGTTAAGTTCTATGTTGCTCAAAAAACAAAGTTTAAAGGTTTGCAAACCGTGGGGTTATTGATGAAGAGGGATGGGGACATCCCCAAGCTTATGACTTTGGTTCTTCAATATTCATAGTTTGGTGTTCCTTCATTCTCTGTGAAAAAACTTCAACACAAAAACTTTCCCATTCTTTTCTGCGGTTAGACATTAGTACAATAGATAATATTTCCCAAGTGCTGCTATTAAACCAAATAAAATTTTGTTTTTAAGTTACAGAAAGGTTGCTTAAATGGCCAACTTATAAATGAAAGGTAAGAACCATTAAAAATCAAATGAAAACGAAAAGAGGCCACTCTTGCAACAAAAGTCAGAATCTGTCCAGAAAAACAGCAGCTGGAAAACGCAATTTTTAGGTGCACTTAAACATGCCCGAAATTTTAGCCAATTTTTGTACATGCAGAGGATTAGGTGCTACAACATCAGTAATTTTTTCGTGATTTTTAGAGCTTCCAGTAAAATATGAAAAATCGCGCAATAAGCAGTAGATACCGAAAACAGAAAATCACTTTTTACATATGTATCAACTAAGCTAAATGGATAAAACTTGGTACTTTATTTTTGATAAACTAAGAAACCAGAGGCTAAGCAAGACCTAAACATGCTAGCTACAGCAAGGAAAACTCTAAATAAAAATCAAAAGTAAAACCCAAATAAAATTAAAATAAAGAACCAAACAAAGAAGCAAAACAAAAGAAAATATTTTTGTTATTTTGAATTTATAAGTGAAAGTAAAGAAGCAATCGAAACCAAATAAGGAGCCTAATAAAACTAAAGAAGGTAAAACCAAGACATATAAAACAATTATAATACAATACATATCATGTGGACGGGTAATATAGAGTATGAACGAGACAACCTCATGTTAGTTGATGAATAGGGGGATGACTCGGGCATCCCCAAGCTTAGATGATTGTATCTTCTTGAATATGTTCTTGGGATGCACCTACACATCCCCAAGCTTGAGCTCTTGCGTCTTCTTATTCATCTCATATCACCATATTGATTAGATCTTATAAGCTACATCCACATAAAACTTCACAAAACTCATTAGTAGGGTTAGTACTCATTAAATAAAATCCACTCATGTTCAAGCATTGACAAGTTTTATAATTTTTACTCAACATTAGCCACTGTATATACTAAGGTGTTCATGATTTCCGTTGTCCGTCGAAAAACTAATGAAACTAACAACACCAAGTACAATATTGAATAAACAAAGAAATCTGTCAAAACTGAACAGTCCGTAAAGATGGCATTCAACGAGATAGTTAAGTAGCTCAAATCGAAAAACTTTAGTCTAATGAAAGAAAGATAATAATCTCAGGTTTATGCACAAAAATTTTCAAGTCAAAATACTATTCTGAGATTTATCACGATTTTATTTACAGAGAAGCACAAAATCTGTCTAAACAGAACAGTCAGTAAAGATCGAATTTTTCGACCTATCTACGTACCTTAAATCAGAAAAAGTTAGTCTAATGAAAGAAAGCTAATAAGCATCACTTTGCACTCAAGAAATTTCAGATCAAGATCACGTTCTGGTGATTTTAAACATTTAATACGGTGGAGCACAGAAAATCTGTTTCTGGACAGCAAAGTAAAACTATCAACTTTCAATTAACTAAAGACTATAATTAGCATTTTATTTTTATGTACAGAGGTATATACACAATATTTACATGTTTTTAATGAAAAGCTTCCATGGAAAGATTTGTTTTGGTTTCATAGGCATGAACACAAGTGTTCAAGGTCGACCCCCATTTAACCATTACTCATCTTTCCAATCACTTTTCTTTTTGAAAACGTTTTTAGATAACAACTACACCTAATTTTTTTTGTAATTCGCATTCCCTATCCATAGTAAGATAAAGAACAACTTAATACTGAAAATAAAAACTACTTAGAGATAAAGCAAACAAGTGCACACAAGAACATTAACCTACGCTATGGCTCCCCGGCAACGGCGCCAGAAAAGGTCTTGATAACCCACAAGTATAGGGGATCGCGTGTAGCCTTTTCGATAAGTAAGAGTGTCGAACCCAACGAGGAGCTAAAGGTAGGATAAGTATTCTCTCAAGTTCTATCAACCACTGATACAACTCTACGCACACTAAACGTTTGCATTATCTAGGAAATAAAACTACGGTAGCAATACGGGTATGAGAGATAGTTTTGCAAGATAATAAATACAAGAAAGTAAATGTTAGTGCTGCAGCAATAAAGTACACTAAGTAACCATATACTAACAGTACCATGAGTGTGGAAAAGTGGTGGTAATTGTGGTGGCTTTGTCCAAGATTAATTAGTGAAGACATTAGTTCATTGTCTTTGATGCAGTTTTCAATGTGGGAGAGGCTAAATATACATGCACTCCACTACTTGGGATTTACAAGTACTATATGATTGGATTGTTAGCAAACATCCGTAAATACTAACAATGCATTAAGGTTTCCCCAACCATAGCCTTAAGTTTATGGTCCTCTTACTCCCATACATGCAACTAACCGGTTTGAGCCCTCAGGTTTCTGTCACTCCGGCAGGACTACCCCCTTCCTTTGCACATACTACTAACCCTATGGTGTTGATCCATGCGCGCACAAGTATAATGGACACCAAAGGACAGTACCATATCAACATACAACTCTAATGAACCATAGACATTCAACAAAGCAATCGAAAGACAAATAAACTACATAAACATGACATAGATCATAGGATAAATATTATAGCATCAAACACCATGTTTACATAGGACGGTACAGAGGTTTGTGGGAGGATGAACCACTGAATACAAGGAGGAGTGATGGTGATGGAGATGGCGGTGAAGACGGCGGAGAGGGCAGCGAGAGGCGCAGGGCGGCGCCGGCACCGGCGGTGGCGCAGGGGGCTCCTCCTGCGCCGCCGGTTCCATGGGGGAGCACCGCCCCTTAGCCCCTTCCTTCATGGCTTCAAGGGAGCCCTCCCCCATGGAGATGGGATCCATGGGGGAGGCAAAAACGTGGCTTTGGTGGCTGGAAATTCGTGGGTGGAGGAGTCCTCCACGATTAGGTTTCCTCCCTTTATATATCTTCTCGGATTTCCGTCACCCCCTTTTAGGGTTCCACCAAAACGGGCCTCCAGGCCGCGTCCGAACTCCGATTGGGCTGATCTCGGGCTTAAAATCTTCGTATGGAAAATTGTGACAACTTTCGTAAGAGCCAGGTCTCCATTGACGTCATCTTCGAGGGTCAAACTGGCAACTTCGTAAAAAGTTCTCAGACAGATTTCAGGAAAGTCCCAATTCGACTCCAACAAGGTTTCCTCTTGTATTCTTGATAATTTCTACACATCAAAGAGTAAAACAAGAACATTGTGCACTTTTGCAACTATTAGTAGGTTAGTCCAAATAAATAATAAACTTAATATAAAAACAAGTGCTAAAAGCATAAAAATGGCATGAAACAATCAAAAATTATAGATACGTTTTGGACGTATCATTATGTAAGGAGGCAGTAGGTACTGAGAAGGTAGAGAAACTCTCTCCATACGAATTCTGGACTTTGGAGTACTGCTGGGAACATCTATAATGCAACGTGGAGCAGGCATTGCTGGAGTGCAGAAGAATTGACCATCTACATAGAAATGGAGGTGAAGGATTAATCATGCTACACATGTGTACAAACAAAAAAGACAGTAATGACCTGAATTTAAACTATATACAATACTTGAGAAAATCAATGTCCATGTGGAATACCTTCAGATCCACTGCTTTTCCCCACAGGAAATGTTCGACTTGTACTGCAAGACTTTTCAACTGCCATCTTCTCGCCCAACAAATCATCCAGTGAAATCACTCCAGAAACATCATTGACATGCGATTTGCCCTTATCACGAGCTATAAAAATAGAAAAGAGCAAAGAAGAAAAAGGTAATAAAAATAGAAGAAAAAAGGCGGTCCCCACGTGGAATTAAAAAAATACCACATGTTAATCATCAACAAAATAAAAACAGTTGAAAAATAGAAAGAATGATCACCAATAAAATGTACACAAACCAAGCACATCGAAAACTCACAAACTGAAAATTGTGAGCATCACACAAACAAAAACATCAAAATCAACTCAATCAAAAGAAAAATAAAGTAAACTTATGGGACGCACGTTATTACAACAACAGACATAAATAATAAATACGGGATAAGTCATTAAGTTTTATACATAATAATAAGTACTGTCGCCTTGCGAAAACAGTAAGCAAACGTTACTTAAAACATTCTGAGACATTTCTAAGCATGCCTACAACCACCACCGCCCCACCACAACACCGAAAGTCCCCGCCACCCCCCCTACCCATACAGATCTTCAATTCTCCATATATTTGATGAAAAACAGCAATTATCCGGAGCCTTTGCCACCATCATTGAGGGATGTCGGGATAACACTCCGTAAAACAAAATCTGCACACAAAAATGTGCCCCACGAAAATGGCAACAAGACAACAACAAGTGCAAGGAAAAAATCACATCAATTATTACCACCACAACAACAAAAAATAGGAAGTTACCAGGCAGACTACATATAAGTTACCAAGAATATTGCAATATAATTATCAGGCAGTACAGTCTACAAGTTACAAAAAAGGAAGGGCATTAAACATTCGAAGTTACCATGCTTATGGCATAAAATTTACCCATGTAAAGACAAAGAAGTTACCAACCAGTTAAAAACAAATTAAAGTCAGTACAGAATTAATTTATAATGAAGTCATTAACACAAAATAACATCAAAGGCATATATCAGTGAATTTAACGAGGCAAATAAGGACATAACATTACCAGTAAGTCTACACTAAATTTACCAGGGATTAAACAATAAAGTTATCAGCATACATATCACAAACAATCTAATATGCAATTACATCACACATATAATACATCATGCATATTTTCATGATTATAAAAATGTTACAGAACTTACCAGTGGACGTAGGCATCGCAAACGACAAAGGGAGCACATCCTCTTCCTCATGTTCATTAACAATGGGAATGATAGAACCAGCAACACATGGTGCATGGGTCGGAAGAGTAGCACTTGCTTCTGGAAACTGAGCGCTTCCAGATGACCCAGGGGCGCTGCCAGCCACAAAACCATCATTCTCGGCTGGTTCATCTTCAGGGGGGCATGCGGAGGCGATTCAAGGGCTGCATCAGGTGCACCCCACTCGAGGAACAGCATACTTGCAGGATAGAAACCACCATTCTTTGCAGCTACTTCATCGATTTTCTTCTGCAACATATCATGTAACTCTGCATCACCTGGCAGTTTCTTGGAGGAGGCAGTGTTGTTGACAGCTCCAGGCAAAATGGTGGTTGCTGACGGTCCAACTGGTGCATGCACATCGCTCAGAGCTGTCACGCCTGCAGGGGTTGCTTCACCTGCTGGCACGTGCACATGATCAAGAATGGTATCAACTGTCTTGGACACAGACGTGCAAACCGCATCAGATAAAATAGGGACCGCAGTACCAAGTGGACAAGTAATTGACCCATCATGCAAAGGGACATGTGGAACTGGGTCGTCAGAATGTGAACGTGCTTCCACTCCAACAGATGATCCGGCCAAAAAACTAGACGCATGAGTTGCATCCACACGAACTGTAGAGCTGTGAGATGTAACACCCTGATCAGTATCCAAGAATGGCGTGTCACTCTCGACATTCGCAGTAGTAGAAGCTGTGTTGGACGCTGGCACAACAGACTTGCTGACGGTGTCCACCGGTATACTTGCAACCGCAGGAGCTCCAACAATGGGATTATCAGCAATTGAATGAGCCCCATCTAGGCTGGCATCTACAATATCGACTTCTGCAACCACGGCTGGATCGGTAACAGGTGAAGAAACGCCCACATCAATACCAGAACTGGTCGCAGACCCTGCCACTTTCTGTTTGGCCAATAAGCGAGGTGATGTCCTCGAAGGTAGAATCATAGGTTTCAATGATTTCTTCCTGGATAACAAAATAATAAGCGTTTGCATTATGAATTACAAGTTAATCCATAGATGCTTACAAGTTTTAGTTGCAGAAAAAAATGTGAAGAAGTAAATTACAAATGGTACAAACAACAAAATTAATGCAGGTTATTCACCACTAATGAACTACAAATGTTATCACCACAACACAACTAAAGTAATCAACCCTGGAGAACTAAAGTTATCCACATGCAAAAAACATATCTCATGCATACAAAGGTGATGATTATACCTCTTGTAAATTGCAGTGGTAACTTTGTTACCATTATTCAGTTCTCCGACAACCCCCGCAGTACTCTTTCCAGATGTAAAACGCGGTGATGACCTAGTAGGTTCAACAATAACTTTATTCACTTGCTTCCTGCGTAATAAAAAAACAACAATCAGTCATTGAGATCCAAAAACGGTAGACAACAAGAAAATAGGAACAGAAATAATCCATGGACTGGACCTAAAAGTAACACGGGTTACAAAACATAAGTTATAAAAAAAGATGTGAAATAAAAATATACATCCATGTGGAATAAAAAGAAGGAAGAATCCACATTATGAAAAATAAAATGTAGTCGATAAAACTAATGTTACCAATGCTAGACAGCTAAAGTTATCCACACAATATAACTAAATTTATCAAAGCGTTCAGAACTAAAAAATACCAAGCCTTCAGAACTAAAACAAATAACCATAGAAGCAAAAATTAAACCTCCATCATGGAGACCAACACTAGAGAAAAATAAGAAACAGAAAAAAGTGATAGATGTACCTTTTAGGTGTCATCTTCTTTGGAGCAGGCAAATCCGTCCGGTTGTCGGAGGTTGAACAACAGGAACACCACTTCGTGCAACAAGGTCAATTCCTTCCTCAAGCAGCTCAGAAACAACAAGGCCTGCAATAGAATTGTGGGCCTGCACAACAGATCGCAATTTCCTCTTATTGACCGGTGGAATTCCTTCATCCTTGCTGCTGACCTCGACTGCACATGCACTAGCTTCTGGAATCGATGAGTCGTCAGAATCAACATTATCAACAGGAGAAGAAATGATGTTGTCCAAATTTGCAATATGCGAAGGCGAATCATTTGCATCAACACTAGCAGGGCTATTTGGAGGCAAATCTTCACTATGCGAAGGGGGAGTTGGGTCACCAAGTGGATGGTCCGGCTCGCCAGTATCATCTTCCTCAGAGTCTGTGATTTTTTCCCTAGCAGCAAGGACATAATCCCCATCAGGACTGCTCTCATCATCACCTGAATCACCATCAGACCAGGCATCACCATCAACTGTATCGCCATCTGAACTGGTATCAGCCATCTCCACATCATCAGCTGAAAAAGTAGGGTCAGTCTCATCTAAACCACCCGAGCGAACACCCTTGACTGAACATGCAACTGCCGCTGAACGGAGTACCCTACGAGGACAAGGACTGCTATCATCTCTACCCAAGTGATCCGTGCCACGGGAGTGTTCATCTGTAGGTTGACCTCCTTCTGAATCAGCTGACGCCGGGCTCTTCCTTGAAGCTGGAGCTGCAGATGATCGTGCTCGCCTACCAAGTGGTCGAGTTGAGGTCGTCTTCGAGCCAACGAATATATCTGTCAAATTACCAAACTGATGGGCCATTTCAGCTGAAGAAGGTGGTAGCATTTGTGTCCAAGTTCCAACCAGGGAGCCCATCAACCCAACTAGGCCGGTCACAAAGGTTCCCATCGCATTAGCAACTTCTTTTTTTTGCTGAAAAAAGGTTGAACAAAAAAAATTAGTCAAAACAAATTAAAACATGTGTTGTTCACAAAAAAAAAGCAGAATTATTTATGTACCTCGTTTGAGCAGCTTGGATGAGAGTATGTGTCAAACCACCTGTTGAAACCACTAACTCCACCGAAAAGCGAGTAATTGAAACCAAAACAAGGTTTGAGCTGCATGGTGAACAAACAAAAAAGATCTTAAAACAAAATTACCAATGCACATCACCATTAATTACCAGGGGAAAAAAGCTAAAGTTACCATGATTTAAGTTAACATAGATATTCATCAGTAAAAAACAGAAGTTACCAATGCCTATCACGATTAGTTACCAGGAAAAAATAGCTAAAGTTACCAATGATTTATGTTAGCTAGTTGAAAATCACTAAAAAAAATAAGTTACACATGCCTGCCACCATTAGTTACCGACGGTAAATAGATAAAGTAACCCGTGATGTTGTCAGCCTACAATAAAAAAGAGAACACACAAAGCTACACAGCACACAAAAAGTACCTGAAGCTTGCCATATGATTTTCCATCAGGTTGCAAATCAGCAGCCAAAACTACGTCAATGTCTTCTTTAGACCATATGTTTACAGCAAAACGCCCCTCGGGAAGAACGAGGTCAAAGCGCTTATATCAATAGAGTCCACGTACAAGAGCTACAAAAAAAATGTAAGAACAAGAAAGCCATGTAAAGAAAAACAACAGAATATGAATACGAATGTACCTGCATGAGGCTTAGGCACGCTGTATTGAACTTTCCACTGGACAGCTCTTCATGAAGAGTATCAGCCACAAACTTAGACCAATTCATCTCATTCACATGTGCGACGTTGGCCTGTGGAAGAAAGAGAACTAATGTCAAAAAACCGAGTTACCAAATGCAATGCATGTAAGTTACCATGATTGAACATATAAAGTTGCCCCGATTTAGAAATAAGTAGTGCAAAAACAAAACTACCATGGCAGGATAACACCTGCTGCTGACTTTATTACTAGTGGTAGGGCGTATGACAGGGCACATGATGTACATCAAAAAAGTCTGCTTAAAGGCCACACCATCAGATTTCATTTCCTTCAAGATCTCCCACACCCGAGTTATTTTAGACGAATTGCCATCATCAGGGAAAAGGGTAGGACCAATCAAAGCTCAACCTCCCTGTCAATAGCATACACAACAGGAATATCTCCAATGGGCAGTCCAAGCGAGCGGAACACTGTACGATCACTCAGCGGGATCCTTCCGCGTCCCGGTATGACAAACTCACGACTGCTCTTGTCATATGTCCCAGCAAACCATTTGACGAGACCGTTGTGTAGAATGGGACACTTGATATCAAGCATGCTATCGAACTCCATCTTAACCACATCAGCTATCTGTCCGGAGTCAAGTCATCATACAACTTGCACATCCCACTTGGAGATGCCCTGTTCCGCTGCGCACCTTTGTTATCACCAGCAGCACCATGGTCTTCAGGGACGTCAGCAGCCTTCCGTTTCCGCTTCCCTTTCTTATCACCATCTGCACCATGGTCTCCAGGGACGTCAGCAGCCTTCCGTTTCCTCCCCATGGTGACGCCTAAAAATACAAAAATCGATAGTAAGAATAAAAGTGTATAAGCACTAAAGTTATCAATGAATTGGCACTATAGTTACCACCCACTATGTTCTATGATTACCACGCTTGAGTTTCGGCATGGATTATAGTCGCCACAGAAAAATGGAATGTGACACTAACTAAAAAAGCACTAGCATCTAACAAATTAAGCACAAAAGGCGACTATATAAAGGAAATGTAGAACATCAAATAGATCACTTAGTGTAGACACTTAATCAAATGCCCACTGCAATGCAAAAAATTACACATATCATATAGTCACAACCTAATAGAAAACCAATGTAAATTGGCCACAAAAAATATGGAAAACCCGACAGAGAGCGGGATACACCTGTTCATCTATGCACATAGTTGACTGAAAAAATTGTAAGGCGCCTTACCATAATCCACAACCAGATACAACACTGCATCGACAACAAAAATTAGCTAACATATAAGCACAGCTCCGAAAATCTACAGGAAAAACAATCATGCTTATGGAACCGACACCGCATCTACCTCAACTGGTTACTGACACGAGCTACTAAAAGCAAAAAACACGGATATGAATCATCTCCGCCAGCGCACGGACTGCCCCCAAAAGGAATCGCCGGAATCAGAAGTAAATCCACAAGTAAACCACCATGCGCCCGAAAACCAGCAAGGGAAACCAGCATGCGCAATGAAATCGACACCGCTCTACCTCAATTTCCGACAGATATACACGCACGGTTCAGAACTGCTCACTGACCCGAGGTAACGAAGCACGAAAAGGCACGAAGATGGATCTACATCGACGGCGGTCAGATGAATCGCCGGAATCAGGCACGAATCGGAGAATCGCGGTGAAACCGCAAACAAACTCTATCCTTAGATATGGAAATGGGGACTGACCGGAGCTACAAAGGAAGAAAAAAGGGGCGGAGATGGATCCTCACCTCCGGCACACTGTCTGACGGCGAAGAAATGGTCTGATTCGCTGCGAAATCGACAGCGCGCGGCGAATCGCCTCGCCGGCGCGCGGAGAACAGAGGAGGGCGAGAGGTTTCGGGGGAGGGGAGAGAGACGACCGCCTGGGCACAGATTTCGAAAACAGACAGCGTCGTTATCTCCTGGGTGGGGTCCACCTGTCATTGAGTGCGCGAGACGGACGTGCGCGACGTGCGTGCTTGCAAACCGACACGGGCGCGACATCAGCCGTCCGTCCGCGATCGGACGGCTCCTGGCGTGCGTACGGTTAAGCCTCAGAGCAGGCGCCTTACAAATAGATTTACCGATTTATAAATAAGCCCTACAACTATAAGCAAGTGAATAACAGTAAAAAGGACTTTGCTTGATTTACTCTGTTTCCAAGGCCCATGAAAAAATTGTCTGGCTTAATATTTCAATGCAAGGACTTAGAGTATAAGTTCAATTCGGTTCATCTGAGGAAAATAAAGTAAGTTAAATGTACTTAAGCAAATCATATCATTAAATAATAACAACAAAATGAAAGGACTATGTACCATCTATCAGGAAAGTCATAACAGTTTTGTGCGATAGTTTTCTGTTGCAAAATATGTCTTAAACATAATAGTATATTCACCAGAATAAACAAGTCAGTCTCCATGCTTGTTTTAACGTATCAATGCTTGTTCAATCTAGTGTCTTTGCAATTAATAATCCAAGTGCACATTAAGCTCTCACCATTATAGCTAGATAATCATATGCACTGCGTATCCCATTTTGATTGGTGTTGCAAACCGAGATGATCCCAGAACACAACGAACCATTGAATGATGAAAATCCTAGACTTGAGAGTTGAGAGATATGTAAGACATCAACTATTTCTCATGTAAGTGTTCGCATTCGCATTTCACGACTGTAGAGCGGCGACCGACAATGCTAGCTAGGTAGGGGTCGTAAGTGCATGGCCGTCATGAACGGACATTTGGACTGAACCAAGAACAACATACTCTAGTAGAATAATGACCAAGAGATTGTTTTCAGTTTCTAGGATCAGAGCAAGCGCAAAGATGTACAGAGATAAGTGCAGAATAAACAGATCTGGAGCAAAAGAGATTAAGGTTTACCAGCTGCAGACTTGTGTCCCACTGTAACCCCATGTTGTCTCCCTGGTCATCTGCTTCACGTCTCGAACTCATCCGGTGTTGCCGGATCTGGCGAGGGGCGGCGCCTCGAAGGAGAGACCACGACAGGCGAGGCCGCCACCATCTTCTAGGTCCTCCGCCAGATGTAGAGATGCCATCCGGCATGTGGAAACCATGGAAGCAGCAAACTCCACAGCCTGGCCTGCGGAGCGCCCAAATCCCTACCACGGGGATTGCTCAGCGGACCACCGAAGCCGCCTAGTACGCTCGTCTGATGGTGGAACGTGGAAGCAGGTGGATGCGGTGGCCCTAGATCGGGGCAGTAGCGCCGGGCGGCACAGAGAAGAAGGGAGGCGTGGAATTGTGCCGGGGGAGTGTGGCGGCGCTGGGCAGAAGCACCGTGCGGCTCCTCTCCAACTGCAGCCATCAGCGCCCACGTCGCAGCACACCATGATCCGCCGCCAAGCTTGGTAGCCACTTCTGCGTTCTTTCTCGGACGGGCTGAGCGGCGTGCTAGCAGCGCGCTGCCTCCGGATCGGAACCACTCGTTCACCGCGCGGTGGAAGGGGAGACGGCCGGATCCGGCGGCGCGTGTGAGAAGGTGCTGAAGGAGGTGCTGAAGGAGGTGAGAGAGGCGATGGGTGCGGGGTAGGGCGGGTGAGGGAGGGGAAGACGCGAGGGAAGGAATCGATCGACTTCGCTGGCCCACACGTCGGCGAAACAGATCGGGGAGTGGAAATCGGAGGTGAAAAACGAGAGGACTACCAACGTACGTTGAACTCCCATTTAATAGTAAAGATATATTCTCTTGACAACTAAACCTTCTAAAAAAGGCTTCCGTTGCTCGATGTCATTATAGATGCTCAGGGCTGCTCCCATGTTTCTACTGTTGCTCTTGATGGAACTGACAAGTGACAACAGGCCAACAGCTGCATTGTCTGACTCCCGAGTGATGGGAGATAGATGGAGCTCTCGTGCAAGCTGGAGGCACAGAACACAGGCTCGGGTTTCAGCTTCCTCCACATCTCTGCATCTTTGGATATCATGTGCGGCCGCCAGCAGAACGTCTTAGTTTTGATTATGGTCAATTTGCAGCAAGGCAATTCTGGCCACTGTTTAACAAGAATGAAGAATCAACATTTACCTTTACTCAGTTTTCTTCTGGTCTTTTCCATCTGATCTGCCGTCTCTTTCTTTTAGTGAGAGATGGAGTGTAATGACAATCTGCACTAGAAGTTCCTGCATCTGATGATCTGAGATTGGTAGTTTACCTTTAGTTTCGGTTTGTGCGTCAGTTGAAAATTGCCCCCTCCAATCAAAAGAGGTAATGTTGCAGGAAGATCACATAATCCTTGATTGAACAAACCCCTTTATCATGGACCACATCGCATCTTAGGGCATGGCCAGTGCATAGTCCTATGCATGCTGCCATGCAGACCCAGCTAGGTTCGGATGAGAAATGTCAGGTTGGGGTGTTGCCCGCAGGTGGGGCTCTTTTGCAAGAGGTTGCGCTTCAGCATAAGAAAGGAGAGAGGGAGATAGAAAAATATGATGATGGAGTCCACCTTGGTAGTCTCAGTTTTAACCGGCTCCCTCCCTCTCCATACCGAGCTGGATTCATCGGGGCAGCACATACCACTGCTCGGAGAAGAGCTCGTGTCATTAGAGCAAGGACAAATACCTATAAGATATAGTGGCATGTCATATATAGTCAACATAATAACTAACATGTACTCCCTCCGTTCACATTTTGACCATTTATTTAGTAAAATAATTAAATTGTATATCGCAAAAAAAATATATCAATAATTTTTTTTCAATATAAATCTAATGGTATAATTTTTATGACATATAATTTATTTATTTTTACCAAATTTAATGGTCAAACTTTTTCTTAAATTGCGCGTGTACCTTGTAAACTACGACGGAGTGAGTAGTTCAATATAAATATGCACTACTTAAAGAGAACCTTTTCACCTAAGTGAAAAGTGGCAGGAGCGTGGGTTGTAGTTGGCTCTTATGCTACAACCTACTTCTCTTCTCTCTCCTTTTCTCTCTCCTTCAACTAATTAAAAATATGTTATTTAAATACTTATAGCCCAATTCCGTGGAGAGTGTTTTTTTTTAGCCCGAGCTACATAGCGTTGTTTTGAAAAAAAATCGAAATGCACATTTTTAAGTTTCCAAAACCGCGAAAAAAATCATGATGTAGATTGTGTAGATCTACAATCGTCTAAATTTTTAACTCCAAAATCGTTGTATTTTGGCCTGTATAAAAAAGACAAATCGGGCAAAATTTCAAAATTTTGAAACTGTGTATTAGATCCACTCATCTGTCTTTTTTGTGCAGCCCAAAATACAACGACTTTGGAGTTGAAAATTTGCACGATTGTGGATCTATATAATATCTACATCTGAGAATTTTTCACAACTTTTGGAAAATTAATATGTGGATTTCAATTTTTTTTAAACTAGCTCCATGTAGCTCGGCCTTCACTTTAAATATTCAAATCCCATGACCTTATTATACTTGCTCTTAAGTGCCAGGCCCGACAAAGAAGTAAGAGGACTAAACCCCTGGTGATGTTTGGGAGCAAGGAAAAGAGCCAATCAAGTTCAGCCCTCAATACCCTTGCTTTGGTGCACTTCGTAATGGCATGGAAACTCTTTCCTCAGCTTTCTGAATTCCTTCGACGTATGCGGATCCCTCTATGTGAGTCCAGGCTCAAATACTTACTGCATGCGCCCCCACAACCCCTCATGGAAACCTAAAGCGATGAAATGTGATAAAAAGAGTTTAAAAAACATAGTGACATAGACAACGAACATATAGACATTAAAAACAAATATAGGGAAAAGCAACAAAGATTTTCAAAGAGGTATTCTGAATGATAAGGCAAAAAATGGAGAAAATTTCAGACTGACGACTTAGATTATCAAGACCAAGACCAACACCAAGAATAATGAGCAAAATAATCCCAAGGTAGATAAAGGGAAAACTGAGATTACTTAAATAAGACGCAAACACATGCATGATAAATTTAAATCGCCTATTTCTGCTAGCTTTTGGTGCACCTCGAAAAGTGTTGGAGTTTAAGTTGGTGTAGTAGTACTCTATAATATCTAGAGTATTCTTGGAGAGTGTTGGAATGTGAGCTAATTTAGTAGTAGTGTCATAACAGAATCTAGAGTATTTTTGTGGAGAGTTAGAGTGAGATAAAGGTAGCATTAAATCCTAGTGGAGTCTAGAGTACTCTTATGTACGAGTCAATATGTAACCCCAAATTGAGCTATATATAAAAGGGTATGGAGATCCAACAAACCAACCCATCCTTAAATTTCTCCCAAAATAAAGAAAGAGATCCATGGGTGGCGTATTTATTCAGTTTGTACAAGTGTATATGTGGAAAGTAAATAAATACGCCACCCTCAGCTAAGCCCACATCAATCCCCCAATATCCTTGGCCCTGTGGAGCAATGACTTTGAACTGTATATGTATTTGAATGACGAGACTACACTGGTAGAAAACTGGCCTATGGTCCCGGTTCGGTTGGGCCATCCGTCCCGGTTCCCGAACCGGGACCAGCCAATCGGGACGAATGCTGGTCCCGGTTCATACACGAACCGGGACCAATGGGGCTCCACGTGGCCAGTTCTGGCTGGGCGTGGGGGGAGACTCATTGGTCCCGGTTCGTGTTACGAACCGGGACCAATGAGTGTTTTTTTTTTGTATTTAGGGTTTAGGGTCTCCCTCTCGCCGGTGCCCCTCTCCCTCTCGCCGGTGCCCCCTCTCGCCGGTGCCCCCTCTCCCTCTCGCCGGTGCCTCCGTCGTCTCCCCCTTCTTCGCATCGCCGACGTGCTCTCCATCGTTTCCGTACGCATATTATACGCTCTACTATATACACAGTACACGTTGATGCATATATAATTAATATTCGATCTCTTGCGAGAATACAACTATTTAATTACATGGAGATAGATCACATATGTAGTTCTTCGTCCGCAGCATAATGTTCTCCCTTTCATCGATGACCTCCCTAAGCAGAAATCCCGCCAATTCCTCTTGAATTGCTCGTACGCGCTGTTCTGGGGCGAGCTTCTCCCGCATTTTGCTCAAAGAAGTTGTTCTCGCTCAGAGGTCAACTCGCGAATGAACTCGCAAACGTAGAATCCACATAAATTACTCCTCGGTGGCTGCTGCGGACTTTTCACCGATATATAAGTTAGCTCATCTTTGAATGGACCTTCTACATTCTGTTTGAATAGTGTCCAACACCTGCTTTGGCCAAAAAAATGAACAAAGGAGTTATTAATTACTTGATATCAGGAAACAAACGAAAGAGGCCGATATAATGCGATAATGATTGAAATTACTTATTGAGCATTTCTTTCATTTCGGTCCACGTCGCTTGGTCCCAACTTAATGAGTCGTATGCTTCAACTATGGACTTGTCAACTTGAATGCTTAGCAGAATCCAGTGGAACCTGCGGACGTTTACATAAAGCAGACATGCATAGCTCATCAATTACACTTAACATCGAGAAAGCCAAATAAAAATATGTACAAGACAGAAACACTCACTTGAAGTTGTAACGAAATAGTATTTTCGTACAGAAGTTTTGCTTGATTAAAAAGGTGGTCAGGTCATACTCCACGTCTTTGGGGTGATTGCGTAACGTATGTTCATTAACGATATATGGGTCAACGAACCCAACCTCATAATGTCTAGATGCTTTGCATTCCATCATCTTCATTCTACATAATAGCGTACAAAAGGATATATATATAGTCAGGATAATATAATACAGGCAATGAACGAGCTGAGCTAGAGACTTAATTACGAAAATAAATCACTTACAGACAATAGCAACTGAGGATAGATTTGTCGAGGGCGCGCTGATTGAATAACTGAAACAATTCAGTCATTTGAACCTGTATACCGTAAGGTTTGAAGAAATGCTCCACTCGAAGGTCCACCGCAATCCACTCCTTCGCGCCCTTCTTTGATGTGTGCACCATGTACCAGTCGTGCAGATTTCGCATATGTGTTGATAGACGCGTGAGCTCCTCATTACTGACCATAGACTCCCCTGTGACATATTTCCGTGCTATCTCTAACATTGGCTGATCTTCATAGCCTAAAAGTTGACCAAGAGTCATACCCATGGCGATAGCATTTTCCATGGCCTGCGATACAGTGATACCTATTCTCTAGCAGCAGGTATGGCTCTGGGGTCCAATAATTACAGGTCCTTATCCATATCGGCTCTGAAGTCCTTGTCGATATCGGAACACACTATGAGCGGGGGGACCGATTGATTTTTCTGCTGTCCGAGCTGGGCAATTTGTTTCCCGCTTTTTGCTCTTCTTTCCTTGTCCTGCTCAGACTGGGCACGTGCTAGCTTACTAAGTTCACGACCATAGTCAGATTGCAGATTCATCGATATTTGGGATGGCTGCGCAAGGAAGGACTTTCTCCACTTTTTGGATTTTTCATCGTATACCGGCTTCTGCTCGGGCTTTTTTGGTGCAAAAAAAGCCTTATTGTAGGCAGCCACCTCCGCGGCGTTTTCCGCTACAGTCCTGTCATAAGGTCTAATGGGAAGATTCTTATGAGGTACTGTTGGGAGGGGCGACCTTTTACGTTTCGGTGATCGCTTACCCCTCATAGTACGAGCGGTGGGCGGAAACGGCTGACGCGGCGGCGGAGACGGCTACGCTGGAGACTGGTGAGGCGGTGAAGAGGACTGTTGCGCTGGAGAATGCTGAGGCGGTGAAGAGGACTGTTGCGCTGGAGACTGGTGAGGAGTCGATGGCCTTGGCTGCCAGTTCGGAAGCACGATGAATTCCTTTGGCCATAGAATGGTCGCTTTCTTGGCTTCTCCAAGTTCAAGCACCTCCCCATCTTCACCTGCAGGGTGTTGCAGCTTCAGCTCCTCATAATCTTTCATCACTTCATCCACCGCGACAACAGCGTAGCCATTTGGAACCGGAGAGAAATGGTAAGTTGGATTAGGTCCAATTGGTACGACATAGCCGACCGCCACCTTCACGGTTAAGTTAAAAACTTTCACATGCATCTCACAAGGTGTGCTCTCCGTGATATCATCCACTGGGTAGCGACGAAGTGGAGCCACCGTCACTGCATCATCAGTACCATCCTGGAGCTCCGTGGAAGCCACGCTGCTTTTCCGATTCGATGGGCCGCCGGTACCATCGCATGCAGCTTCTACCATGTGCCGCTGAGATTGGCCGCTAGTACCTTGCTGGCTGATCTCGGCAATTTCATCCTTCTGCCGCTTTAATTCTTCTTCTATATTACGCAGCCGGTCTGCAGCAGCGCGTGCTTCCATTGCCTCCCTTTCCTTTCTCCTCTGATGGCTTCTATCAGGAAATTTCTTCCTGTGCTCGGGAATCGCAATTGTCTTGGGCTTGGAGCCTGGTACGCCTCGTAACCGTCCGTCGTGTTCCTTATTCCCAAGGGCGCGTGTGAGCTCGTCATCCTCTCTATCGGGAATGAACCGTCCCTCTGCAACATCCTTTACTGCATTTCTAATTTCTTGGATGGGTAGTAGGGGATTATCTTTGTGTCTTCTGTTATATATGCACTTCCCTTCTGCGTCCAACGTGCCCCCATGCCCGTAAAACCAATTTCTTGCCCGTTCGATCCACTTGAGTGGCTCTGGAGTGATCCCTTTAGCCAGCAGGTCCGCCTCAAGTTTCTCCCACTTAGGCATGCTAAAAGCGTAGCCACCAGCCCCATAGTATGGTGGTAGATCTTTTTAGCAGCATTTGCCTTATTTTTTGCAGACTTTTCCTGAGCATCCTCCGATTTCTTGTACGCCACAAATTCTTCCCAGTAGTCCCTTATCTTCTCATACCCTTTATCGAAGTCCGGAGTCTTATTTTTCTGGACAAACTCGATGTTCAATCTTTTCTTCCAGTTCTTGAATAGCTCGGCCATCTTCTTAAAAGCCCAGTCCCTGACTTTTTGCTCCATGTTTTTCCGGGCAATCTTTTCTGCCTCATTTGGATCCTCCTCATCTGGATCCACCTCTGGCGCCAGGGTGAAATTAAGCATGAGCTTTCTCTCCCTCCTTTCGCTGATGCCATTCTCGAACGGTGATCGGGATGTAGTCCCTAACAAGAACTCCGCATTGCTTTACCATTTTATTTTTAACACCAGGGGGAGCAGTCGGTGTGCCGTCTTCAGCGACTTTTTCGATCCTGTACCTTTCTTGGTCGCCCAACGTTTTGGTTGGGCCTCGTTTTGTCCTTACAGAATTTTTGCTCGATCCGGAGGGCTAAAAGAAGAAAGAGCGTTAATATATGTATATAGACAACAGAGGCTTAATTAATACAATCTTCGGCTTCATTAATATATGTATATGCACCTCGCCGGAGTTTGCAACATTTAATGTTCCACCGGAGCCTTCGGCTTCTCCCTCGTCGGCTTCTCCCTCGCCGGCTTCTCCCCCACCCCAGCCGTCGGGTTCTACCTCACCGGAGCCGTCTCTTCGGTTGAGAGACTCATCTCCCTCACCGGAGTTGTTCAGAAACTGAGGTGACATCGCCAACATCTTCCGGCCCGCGGATTATATCCTCGAGGATGTTTTCCTGATTTTCGTCTCGTTCCATAGTTTCTGCAAATTAAGAACAATGCACAAAACTTTAGTTGGGTAACTTGTTCCATATGTCAAGATACATCTACCAAATTGGATTTGACTCAAAATGATCTACCAAATTCTCTACACATTTGTTTTAGTCCAGAAGCTTAATAACCAAGTTTTAGCTACTGACTAAGTTCTTTTACTCTAAAAATTAAATCCTTTTAGGGTTACACAGTGTTGATTATTTGTGACCTAACCCAATTGGATTCAACTTAATTATATTAACCAAATGACAATTAAAATTGTTATAGTACAGAAGTGGCTACAATCTTTATTTGAATACCTAATTAATTCTGTTGCTTAATTAATTCTACAAAAATTAGGAGTGCTAGGCTAGTGCAATACAAAGTTAACACAATTGGATTCATAATTTTTGGATTATTAGAGTATCAGAAACAAACAAATTTACATAATCCTAAAATGCTATTTCCTAACACTAAAATCCTAAAATGCTATTTCCTATACAAAATGCTATTTCCTAACACTAAAATTTCCTATACTAACACTAACACTAAACACTACATTTCCTAACATTTGCTAAATTTTCTAATTGGACTAAAATTTGCTAACATTTGCTAAATTTGCTAATTGGACTAATAACATACTAACACACTACTAAAATTGACTACTAAAATCTTACATTACTAACAACATTTTAGTAATATTAACATGTTAACAATTGCTAAAATTTGCTAACATTACTAATATTACTAACACTATTAATATTAATTTTGCTAGTATGGACTTATACATTTTGCTAACAACAGGAGGCGTCGATCGGGTGGCGCAGGAGACGGTGGCGCGGCGGCGTCGGGTGGGCAGGAGACGGTGGCGTCGTCCGGCTCGAGGCGGGTGGCGCGGGCGCGGGTGGCGGCGTCGGCGGCGCTTCGACCGGAGAAGGGAGGAGGCCACGGCCGGGCGCGGCGAGGACGGCCACGGGCAGCGGCGCGCAAGTACTCCGGCTCGAGGCGGCGCGGGTGGCGGCGTCGGCGGCGCTTCGACCGGAGAAGGGCCACGGGCGGCGGCGGCGGCAGGGCTTCGTCGTGGGAGAGGAAACACGCGCCGGTTCGTGAGAATGCTCGTCGATTTGGGGATGAATGGGGAAGGAGAAGGAGTGAGGCGTTATAAAGAAAAGGCCTTTGGTCCCGGTTGTTCTTACAACCGGGACGAAAGGGTCTTTGGTCCCGGTTGGTAAGAACAACCGGGACCAAAGGTCAAATTTTGGGCCGCTTGAACTTCGCGCAATTTTGGGCCGCTTTTCGTCCCGGTTCGAGGCTGGAACCGGGACTAAATGGGCTTTTCGATTTTTTTTTGTTTTCTTTTATATAATTTCCAGGAAATGATTTAAACTTGTAAAATCAATAACTTTTAATCTGTTTATCAGAAAATTATGATTAATATATCAAAATGCTAAGAAAAATGAACCTCATCTATTTATATGTCTATTATTATAAATCCAAATAAAACAATAATATGTTTATTATTATCAGAAAAAATAAGGAATCTGAATATATCATCCATACATCTGTTTGCATCATGTATCAACTGTGCCATTTTCAATTCAAAAATGCATTAACTCATATCTTTTGCATACTTTATTATTGTCATTTTCAATTTGAATCTCACTAAACTTTCAAACTATTAACCATTTTGCCATTTTGAATTAAAAAATGCATTAACTTTTATCTTTTGCATAACTAACTCAAAACCAGAATACTTATTCAGATGCTAAAGATCATTAGTTGGAAATGCAGAGATAAATAATACATTTTACACGATCGTCGTCGTAGATAGACAAACATTTTACACGATCGTCGTCATACATAGACGAACCATTTGTCCTAACCAACGATGTGGCTCAGGTTAGTCATACTCCTGCCTAGGCCTATAATACTCGTCCTCATAGTCGTCGTAGTCGCCGCCATCGTCGTCGCTGTCGTCGGGCGGCGCTCGCCTGGACTGGAAGCGAGGGTAGCGCAGGCGGGGGTTATCGCCGGCCGTGATGTAGTTCATGACGCTCTGGAGAGTCCGGCCGCTCCACCACAGCCGACGGCCGGCCTCGTTGAAGTTCGAAGGAGGCGGGCCGTCCTCCTCGTACCTGGCGAGCGCCCTCTCACGCCGATTGATGAAGAAGGCGTCCCAAGTCGGGCGGTAGTCGGGATGCCAGCGGGGATCCATCCGCTGCGCCGGAGTGAGCTCGAGGTAGTAGTGGTTCGTGATGGCCGCCCGGCGCGCCAAACCTTGAGGGACAGGAGGGACCGGCACGCCTCGGTGCTCAGCCTCCAGCCGGCGGGGACGTCGTAGCCGGGCGGGCAGGGGTAGTTCGAGGCGCAAAGCGCCTCCGCCTCGAGTAGGTTAGAGTGGGTACGGTGGAAGCCATGGGAGAGTGATGAGGTTGCAGATATGAGTTTAGATGTGCTATGCCAATGGAGGCCATGCATGACTACATATATATAGTGAGAATCCCACCAATAAGGAAGAAGCACATGGATCGTGTGTTTCTTTCGAGCGCTTGTGAGCCGTTGGATCAGGGGTGTGTTTCTTTTGAAGGCTTGTGAGCTGTTGGATATCACTTTGTGAGCCACCACCCGGGACTAAAGGGAATCCCACCAATAAGGAAGAAGCACACGGATCGTGTGTTTCTTTCGAGCGCTTGTGAGACGTTGGATCAGGGGTGTGTTTCTTTTGAAGGCTTGTGAGCTGTTGGATATCACTTTGTGAGCCACCACCCGGGACTAAAGGGAATCCCACCAATAAGGAAGAAGCACACGGATCGTGTGTTTCTTTCAAGCGCTTGTGAGACGTTGGATCAGGGGTGTGTTTCTTTTGAGAGATTGTGAGCTGTTGGATCAGTAGTATCACGACCACTTCGTGAGCCACATCAAGGTTTAATACATTCCATAGAATGCATTACATAAAAGGTTTAATACATTATTACACATGATCCAACGTCTCACAAGCGCTTGAAAGAAACACACCCCTGATCCAACATCACCAACATTATTCTACATAAACGGACTTGCTGGCTCGAAGGCCGTAGGATTAGGGGGAACGGCGGGAGGAGCCAGCCCCGTGGGCGGCCGCCCGGTTCTCGCGCGCACGTTTGCGGCGGAGGGCAAGATCCATGGAGGATGAGTCTTTCAGCGCCCAATCCAGCTCGGAAGCCTCCTTCGCCTTGAGCTGGTAGGAAGTCTTGGCTCGCTGGACAGGGTAGTCGCGGACAGACTGGAAGGAGGCTTCCATGGCCTCCTGTATCTGCAACCCACAACCCTCTTCCCCGTCGTCGCTCCAGTCGAAGTCGTCGTCCTCCTCCTCCTCCGCGGGAGGAGCGGTGGCGCCTGGTGGAGGTGCAGCGGCGCCAGGTGGAGGTGCGGCGGCACCTGGTGGAGCAGGAGGCCGGTAGCTGGGCATTCCTCTCCACGCCGGGCTCGTGGGCATACGGCGGGATAGGCTCCCGCGGTTGCGCCCAAGCGCGCTCTGCCGAGCACGCTCGACCTCGTCCAGAAGGCGCTGCGGCGGATCCATCTCGTGGAGACGATGCGTTCGTGGCTAGGAATGGTGGATTAGGGTTTACCCCGTCGGCGACAATATATAAAGACCTCCAGGGCAGCGCTGGGGGAGGACACGTGCCCAGGGCAGCGCTGGGGGAGGACACGTGTCGTGACCGCAAAACCCGCCTTACCAACCGGGACTAAAGAAGCACACGGATCGTGTGTTTCTTTCAAGCGCTTGTGAGACGTTGGATCAGGGGTGTGTTTCTTTTGAGGGATTGTGAGCTGTTGGATCAGCAGTATCATCACGACCACTTCGTGAGCCACATGACCCGGTTGGTGTTACCAACCGGGACTAAAGAAGCACACGTACCCTATATATAGCCCCCTCCTCAGACAGGTTACTCACACACAAAACATTCCAGCGTCACTCGGAGAGGCATCTTTGGGCAACCAGCGGCAAGACGTCTCTGATGACCTGCGACCGTTCCAAACGGTTGCAGATCATCAGAGATGTGTTGCCGGACGGTTGTAGATCATCAGAGACGTCTTGCCGCTGCTTGGATCGAAGTGGCGCTCAAACACAAAACATTCCAGCGTCACTCGGAGAGGCATCTTTGGGCAACCAGTGGCAAGACGTCTCTGATGACCTGCGACCGTTCCAAACGGTTGCAGATCATCAGAGACGTCTTGCCGGACGGTTGTAGATCATCAGAGACGTCTTACCGCTGCTTGGATCGAAGTGGCGCTCAAACTCACGAGCCACCGTCGGGCTGTATGCAGGGGGAACGTGTTTGGACGGTCGAAGCTGAGGTTTGAGAGGTTCCCACGGGAGGTGTGGGAGCCGACAACCACCTACCACGCGTGTTTCACCGGTCGTCATGCAATTAATTAACAGAAAACAAAAAAGAAAACTCACATGTGATATAACCCATTTCTTCTAGATGGAAACTCCCATTTCGTGTATTATGGTTTTCACCACATAAAGGTTTAATACATTACTACACATCACATAAAGGTTTAATACATTACATTGATTTACATAAATGCCATGAACCCTTCTTCGCGTATGTCCCTGGCCTATGATCGCTTCGGCCGTAACCATGGAGCATCTTCATTATTTAACGGGATGCTTGGGTCAGTTTTCACTGTGAAGGGCGGAATTTCATCAAACTTATCATAATCTGCTGACATGTCTGTCTTGTCCTCGACTCCCACGATGTTTCTTTTCCCTGAAAGAACTATGTGACGCTTTGGCTCATCGTCTGATGTATTCGTTTGCTTTTTTTTCTTTTTTTCGGTCTGGAGGACATGTCCTTCACATAGAAAACCTGAGCCACATCATTGGCTAGGACGAATGGTTCGTTCCTGTAACAACCAAGATTCTTGAGATCCACTGTCGTCATTCCGTACAGCTGGTCTACCTTTATCCCTTCTCCCTTCATGTTGACCCAACTGCACCGAAACAAAGGGACCTTAAAAGTAGGTCCATAGTCAAGTTCCCATATCTCCTCTATGTAACCATAGTATGTTCCTTTTGCCCATTCTCGTCTGTTGCATCAAAGCGGACACCACTGTTTTGGTTGGTGCTCTTTTTATCTTGGGCGATCGTGTAAAATGTATTCCCATTTATCTCGTACCCTTGGAAATTCAATACAGTCGAAGATGGTGACGCGGCCAACAAGTAGAGCTGATCTCCGACAGTGTGTCATTCATGAGCTGTAATCGCAACCAACTGCCGAAAGTCTCCATGTGTTTTTCTTTAATCCAGGAGTCATCCTCCCCGGGTTCTTGGAGCGTACATAATTCTTGTGTTCCTCGATATACGGAGCCACGAAGGTGGAACTTTGTAGAACTGTGTAGTGTGCTTGAGTTAAAGAATGCCCGTCCCTACATATCAGTGCTTTCTTTCCTAGCGTGCCTTTTCCACTCAGTCTCCCCTCATGCCGCGATTCAGGAACACCAATCGGCTTAAGGTCAGGAATAAAGTCAACACAGAACTCAATGACCTCCTCTGTTCCATAGCCCTTTGAGATGCTTCCTTCTGGCCTAGCACGGTTATGAACATATTTCTTCAAGACTCCCATGAACCTCTCGAAGGGGAACATATTGTGTAGAAATACAGGACCGAGAATGGCAATCTCGTCGACTAGGTGAACCAGGAGATGCGTCATAATATTGAAGAATGATGGGGGGAACACCAACTCGAAGCTGACAAGACATTGGACCACAGCCTTCTGTAAACTTGGTAGAGTTACTGGATCGATGACCTTCTGAGATATTGCATTGAGGAATGCACATAGCTTCACAATGGGTACTCGAACATTTTCCGGTAGAAGCCCCCTCAATGCAACCGGAAGCAACTGCGTCATAATCACGTGGCAATCATGAGACTTCAGGTTCTGGAATTTTTTCTCTGCCATATTTATTATTCCCTTTATATTTGACGAGAAGCCAGCCGGGACCTTGATACTGCTCAGGCATTCAAAAAAGATTTCCTTCTCTGCTTTGGTAAGAGCGTAGCTGCTTAAGTATTGACGCCCTTTATCCGTCTGCTTGTTGTATGGGTCTTTCATACGTTGCTGGTCTCCCGTGCTTCTGGTGTATCTTTTGTCTTCCCATACACGCCCAGGAAGCCTAGCAGGTTCACGCAAAGATTCTTCGTCACGTGCATCACGTCGATTGAAGACCGGACCTCTAGGACTTTCCAATAGGGTAGCTCCCAAAATATAGATTTCTTCTTCCATATGGGTACGTGGTTGTCAGCGTCATTCGGAACAGATAGACTGCCAGGACCCTTTCCAAAGATTACTTCTAAATCCTTGACCATGTCATATATAACATCACCATCAGGGAGGTTAGGCTTCTTCCGGCGATCTGCCTCACCGTTGAAATGCTTGCCTTTCTTTCTTACGGCATGACTGTTCGGAAGAAATCGACGATGCCCCAGGTACACGTTCTTGTTTCCCAAATGTATACTTTCAGTCTTATCTAAACAGTGCGTGCATGCATTGTATCCCTTGTTTGACTGTCCTGAAATGTTACTAAGAGCAGGCCAATCATTGATGGTTACGAACAACAACGCTCGTAGGTCAAATTCCTGTTGTTTGTGCTCATCCCACACACGTACACCTGGTTCGGACCACAACTGCAAAAGTTCATCAACTAATGGCCTTAGGTACACATCAATGTCGTTGCCGGGTTGCTTCGGGCCTTGGATGAGCACTGGCATCATAATGAACTTTCGCTTCATGCACAACCAAGGAGGAAGGTTGTAGATACATAGAGTCACGGGCCAAGTGCTATGACTGGAGCTCTGCTCCCCAAAAGGATTAAAGCCATCTGTACTTAGACCAAATCTTAAGTTCCTTGCGTCATCTGAAAATGTCGGGAACTCTCTGTCGATTTTTCTCCACTGGGACCCATCGGCGGGGTGTCTCAACTTCCCGTCTTTCTTACGCTCTTCTTTGTGCCATCGCAACAACCTGGCATGCTCTTTGTTTCTGAACAGACGTTTCAACCGTGGTATTATAGGAGCATACCACATCACCTTAGCAGGAACCCTCTTCCGGGGGGGCTCGTCATCGCACTCAACATCACCAGGGTCATCTTGTCTGATCTTGTACCGCAGTGCATTGCATACCGGGCATTTATCCATATTCTCGTACTCCTCACCGCGGTACAGGATGCAGTCATTAATGCATGCATGTATCTTCTGCACATCTAATCCTAGAGGGCAGATAGCCTTCTTTGCTTCGTATGTAGTCTCGGGCAATTCGTTATCCTTTGGAAGCTTCGGCTTCATTATTTTCAGTAACTTCTCAAATCCCTTGTCAGAACAACCAGTCTCTGCCTTCCATTTCAGCAGTTCCAGTGTGGTACCGAGCTTTGTGCTGCCATCTTCGCAATTTGGGTACAGCAACTTTTTGTGATCCTCTAGCATGGCCTCCAACTTTAGCTTCTCCTTTTCTGTATCGCATTCTCGCTTTGCATCAGAAATGACCCCACCAAGACCATCAGCGGGCTCATCTGATGCCCGATGTTCACCTCCTTCTTCTTCAACGTCTTCCATTACAGTATCACCGCATTCCTCAGGGAACATAGGATAGTTGTCATCATCCTCCTCTTCTTCATTGTCTTCCATCCTAACCCCTCTTTCTCCGTGCTTGGTCCAACAATTATAGCTGGGCATGAAACCTCTCCGAATCACGTGGTCTTGAATGGTTCTCGGGTCAGAGTACTCCCTGACGTTCCGACACTTCTCACATGGACAAGGCATAAAATTATCCACTTTGTTTGCCTCAGCCACTTCGAGAAATTTATGCAGGCCTGCAATAAACTCGGAACTGCGTCGTTCGCCGTACATCCATCGCATCCGTGCATCCATCTGCATCATATAATTAAGTTTATCAAATACCATTACAATAACATCTTGAATAGTGAAATGACCACCGTACATCGACACGTGCAATATTTTGTATCAATTACAGATGAAAAGGATAAAGTTGCTAACCTCGGCCGAGGATATCATCTTGTGTGAACTTAAGTGTGGCTCGGGCATTTCATCGAACACATCTTGTGCGTGGCAAAGGAAAAAAAAACTAGCACCCACTTCCCACCAATCCAACCAGAAAAAAAAGAGGAGAGAAGAGAGGGGGTGGGTTATTTATAGGCAGGGGAGGGGTATTGGTCCCGGTTCGTGCCACGAACCGGGACCAAAGCTCCGCGGCACGCCACGTGTCCTGCACCGGAGCATTGGTCCCGGTTCGTGCACGAACCGGGACCAATGTCCCCAACCGAACCGGGACCAATGCTCCACGGACCCCTGGCAGCTCGAACCGGGACCAATGCCAGGCATTGGTCCCGGTTTTTCTCTGAACCGGGATTAATGGCTTCATCGGCTCTGGACGAAAGGTGGTTTTTCTACTAGTGCTAGAAGCTTTGGCGAAATAGATATTGAAATGAAAAAAGTAGGATAAGATTAAAGCGAGTTAGCATAATATGCTAGGCATAGATTGGTCGGATGTTAGTCCACATGATGTATAATATTTTCTCAAATTAGGATACTTATAGGAGTTTGATTTTTAACTTGATGATTTGCCTCATTTTCGCATATGGTTTAACATAGGCAACATTTTGCAAGACGTAGCCAATTATAGGTACAAGCCCCAAGCCACTGAACCGTAGTTTCTCTCAATATCCTCAACAAACATCAACTTGTGAGCATAAAAAAACATAGAATAGAGGATCTCAAGCCACAAGTTTGCAGCTGCGAAGTAGCCAATCAATGCCTTAGACCAATCATCAATGTTATGAAGACAACCCTGTGAAGAGAAAAATGTTATAGGTGAGTTGATATAAATATAATGGGTAGACCGTGGAGTTATACAGTTTAGTGTAATACACTTAAATTTATAATCAGCGGCACAATTCCGTGGCACACTAGCAGTACAACTTCTTATTACTATAGAGGTAACAATACTCTCTTGGCACTCCCAAATAAAGAGTTGATATTTCTAAATAGGGTTTGAGGTCCAGTTGGTGTTCAGAAAACACCATACACATGCATGAGTTTTGCATGCTCTAAAATGCATCTACATCAACATACGATATTAGGGACCGAACACACACATCAACCAAAGGACTTCTACTACCATCATCATGGTCGAGCATTAAGTTGCAAACCATTTTTTTCAACTAACGCTATGTAGAAACTACAAGATGTTTATTTTACTGGGGGGGGGGGGGGGGGGGGGTGTGTGGGGGGGGATTTACTGATAATCAGATATAGTGGATTGGTTGATAGAAACTTCAAGAATTCAAATGCTTTTGATGAATTGATGTGAGAAATCAATCAAAGTTGCATGAATTATAGTTATGGTGTTATGTGCAACACCATATGTGTACAAACAAGGCAAAATACAGTACTACACAAACTTGAGGGTTCTTGGAAGCAACATAATTTTGCATCTAACTCGATAAACACATGGTAGATATACAAACCATAATGACACATACAACGAATATATTGACATAAAATGGAGATACAGACAAAAATTACAAAACAAAATAAAAAATATTGTTGTGAATGGAAATTCATAAGTAGAGAAAAATTAAAATAACGACTTAGGTTATCAAGACTGAGAATGATGAGCCAAAAAATCCCAAGGTTGATACAAAGAGAAGTGAGATTATTGAAATAAGACTGAGAACACATAGAGAAAATTATGCCAGGATGACAACAAAACTAAGACCAGAGAGAAATGTTGAAGACATGACGCGCACTAGAGAAATGTTGAAAATATAGTTCCGGATGTCTCCGCTGGTGGTCTTCACGGATTGGCATATGTGCTCCTGAACTCTGGTTTGGATTGGATCTGGTCAAGTGCGTCCACAAAATCCAGCCCGTGGGGCTTCAAGGGGGCGGTATCGAATCTCTGCTTTCCGTGACACCATGGGACATGTCGATGCGTGCGATTTCCATGATGTTCGTAGAGGCAGGGAGTGTTATGACGGCTATGATTGGAATATCGGTATTGGCGGGTGCAAAATATTCGACTGATGAAAACATTACTTTACAAGCTATTGAGCTGGCATGCTGCAGGA
This sequence comes from Poa pratensis, assembly GCA_947311845.1. Taxonomy (NCBI): domain Eukaryota; kingdom Viridiplantae; phylum Streptophyta; class Magnoliopsida; order Poales; family Poaceae; genus Poa; species Poa pratensis. The sequence goes on from CAMZMU010000117.1 coordinate 70,597,865, forward strand.
TGAATATCGGTATTTCCATGATGTTCGTAGAGGCAGGGAGTGTTATGACGGCTATGATTGGAATATCGGTATTGGCGGGTGCAAAATATTCGACTGATGAAAACATTACTTTACAAGCTATTGAGCTGGCATGTATTGGATTTTTTTCTTACTTGTTTCTTCGCTTCGTTTTTGTCTGTGTGCATTTTAATGTGTCGACTAGTTCTTAAAATTATGTTAGTGGGAGAGCCTGAGTGTGTAGTTGGTATCTGTTTGATATTAATATATTCCCTTTGTACTAAAGAGTATCGTTATGCTAAATAGGCAACACTATCACTCACTCATAGAGTAAGGTTGACTATTTGCTTATTCATTCTTTCCCACTTCTCTCTTTCTCTTTTTCTTTCCTTTCATTTACCCATTTTACATACTCCTCCGTTTTTATTTAGTTCGCGTTTAATTTAAGTTTGAATTTTTTAATCTTTTTCTGTTGGGTACACACGCGTGTTTTCTACGTATCTGCAAATTTCAGTGAAAAAACCCGTATTCCGAGGTACAGAAAAAGGAACAAAATTGTGGCTTTGAATAAGGATGATAGCTCATTTTCGCCGAAATTTCTCTTTTTTGTGTAGCCCACATACAAAGTTTTTTTCTTACAAAACTTCTGGCATACCTAGACATGTATATGTAGCTGTATACTTCATTCTTATTTTTTAGCACTATAAATATCGTTCCGCTCGTTTTTAAAACAAACACAATAAGCTCAGGTGCCACTACTACTTTATGGCTTTGGAGGGGAAATTAAAGTTTGCAACTAGTTGCACCCGCACCCTACCGTTGGATGTCTCACTTTTGAATTTTTCAGGAAATACGAAATAAAGCATCGACACAGTTATGTTATGTCTGTGCATCTACAAATTTTCATCGAAAAATATGATAATATGTGGCTTGCACAAAAAAGAGAAATGATGTGAGAATTGTACATGATACTATTCACTGACCTTGAGAATACTCTTAACATTTTGGATCCAGGGAGCAATTTGTATCAACCTGTTAATTGAGGCAAAGTATCTACCGTGTGAGAACTCTTTCAAAGTACTAAGCTACTAGTAGTGTATAGGAGTAGATTCTATAGGGCTTATTCATCTCCCTTCTTATTTTAGAGCTGCGCGAACACCTACATTTTCTTTTAGAGAATGACATACTGTCCCTGCAGGCTGCAGCTGCAGTATGATATGCTGAACATTTTCCTATTATGAATCGTACGGAGCTTTAAAATTAACATCAGAATTAGAATTTTTGTTCAGTAGACAAAAGGATGTTATCCGGCAACTGATGTATCTAGGCACACTCCGCATTAGGCTCTGAAGCAAATTTTGCTACCTTTTGAGGGACTCAGATTTGCGCCACCCGAGCATCAGTGTGCTCGCAGTGCAAGTTTTGTTTTTTTGAAAATGTTCAGTTTGAGCTTGAAACAAATTCTAATATTTTTTTGTTGGATACATACACATGTTTTCTATGTATCTTCAAATTTTCAGAGAAAAAAAACCGTATTCCGAGATACAGAAAAAAGAACAAAATTGTGGCTGCGAATAAGGGAAAACAGCTCATTTATTTCACGACATTTTTCTTTTTGTGTAGCACAAAATCCGAAGTTTTTTTTTGACAAAACTTCTGACGTATGTACAACAATTTGTATATGTAGTTGTACACTTTATTCTGATTTTTTTAGCACTAGAAATTCGTTTTCGAATGTTTTTAAAAACAAAACACCAACAAGGTCTGGTGCCATTACCATTTATGGCTTTTGTACATTGGCGTCCCTTCTTACTTGGCATACTCCCTCCATTCCAATGAATAAGGCTTATATTTTTTTGAAAAAGTCAAGCTAAGTAAACTTTGACCAATTTTTTAGAAAAAAATTATCATCAACTATAATATTATGTGGATATCATGTGAAAATATATTTCATGATGCATCTAACCATGTTTATTTTGTATTGTACATGTTCATAATTTCTTCAAAAAACATGGTCAAACTTCACATAGTTTGACTTTTCAAAAATAATATAGGCCTTATTCATTGGAACGGAGGTAGTATATTGAAAGCGGTACATGTGTATTTTTTTAGCACTATAATTGCTGAGTGCAGCGATTTGGAACCCGAGCTCCAAGGAGCTTCGTACTTTCAAATAAATAAATAAATAATGGTATTTAAATTTTCAAAAGATCTGAATTCTTTTGCACAATACACGCCGTTCTTTTCTGCAAACACATGTAAAGTTTTTTATATACAACGATGAATTTTAGTCCACACAAAAATCACAAAATGTGGTTTCTAAATAGGGAAAAATCGATTTTGCTCTTCAGATTTATTTTTTAGATCACAACGTAAAGCATATTTCGATAAAATTTCTACATACATCCTAGACATCTTTATGTACTTGTATTATTCTTTCAGATTTTTTTGTGCAACGAAAAAAGATATGTTTAATATTTTCGTAAAATCGGCTCCCTGTAGCCCGAGCTCCATTTGAAGTTCTTGTATAATTTCTATGCTAGTTCTTAATCTCCAATTTTTTCATCTAAAATGTCCACATATAGCCATATTTCCTGCCCCAGTTTTGGCAGTGCACTTTCATAACATGATTTACAGTTTCAGTTTTTATAGAAACCTCGATGCATGTTACCAAATCTGAGTGCAGAAAAACTAATTTCTACATATTTTTTTATAGGGCATTATATCCTAGTCATGAAGGTACCTTCTTATCTACGGTGTCTTCAGGATTCTCACCACTTTTTATAGTGCTTTTCTCTTCCACAAAATAAAACAACTACTCTCAGTGGTCATCTTTGACATCTTTCTTTGGGTTAACTTGCTCGAACCACGCAAGGGACTTATAATCTTGAGTGATTCGTTTTGCCATGCATGTCATCATCGCTTCTTTCCCACCTCGACCTAAAATGACCTTCACGAACCATACTTCATATAAACCTAATTTTGGTTGATTTTAAATTGATTTTTTCAATTTAAAACTCCTAAGATCTCCGATTCAAAACTCTTAATCTGAATATTTCTAATTGGCCTCAAAGTTTATAAATTTTCAGGTTTAGACCCGAAATTATATTCATGAGAAAATGAACAAAACATATAGAAGTGGAAAATAGAGTTATGTCGACCTACCGGGCCGATAGGAAGAAGAAGCAGAACCAGTACGTGAATGAAGGGTGGTGGTGTCATGGTCTCGGGTCATGGAGAGGGGTGATTGTAGGAGGAATGCGGAAAAATGTGGGGTGCACAAGAACAAAGATGAAAGAGGTGGGTTGCTGGGCGTGGATAAATGTCATGCAGCGGCAGATCGTGGACGACTGCAGTCATTGCTTGGTGCAAGTAACTTTACGCTGCTCAAACACAAAAAACAGAACTTCGTACTTAGACTTATTTGAGCCTGTCCCCTTCAAGATTCTTTTTTTCCATGGATCCGAAAAATGATTTTAAACTATAAAGAATTGTGAATGCTAACAAAGGAAAAACATCTTTTTTAATCCAGTGAAAAAAGTTTCAATAGCGAAAATAGCAAACAGTTTGGCACAAAATTTGTTGTTTTTACATAGGTCACAACTCTGTGTTTTCTCGCGGAATTCGACGAGTATCATTTTAATTTTAAAAGTTTGGCACGTGCTTTATTGTGTCTGGAAGCAAAAAAAAAAAACACTCACTCACCCAAAAACCTAATTAATGTACTAGTTTGTTAGGTGGATGTTAAATAAATGACCTTGAGTAAAGGGAAATAATCTATAAACTTAACTAGCATTTCTGACCACAAAACCCCATAGGTATAATGGTTTTGGGCAGACAGACAACGCCCTGGAAACTGGTAGAAGCAAAGTTTGTATTCGCATCCAGAGGAATAGAATCAATTTTTTTTACTGTGTTCTTTCTCTTAATTTTTGCTCCCTGAATACTGATTTTGCTGGTTGTTCGGGCTTCCTTATTCAAGACCGATTATCAGTTCTCGTGCTCTTTTCATTTACAGAAATCGTGCGCATACATGCGTGTTAATAAATAATAAACTAGCTGGCTAGCTGTTTGTCGTAACATTCGACTTATGTTTCCAATCACATCTTTGATGGTCCTTCATTTTTTCTAGCAGCAAAAGTGCAAAACAATATAAAAAACACATCTTATAATCTGCCACTCGCCTATTCCTAACCTCATGTTTCTTTTGGCATTTCACGCCAATTTACCTCTAATCGCACCACCACTTTTATTTCATCGAAACTTAGAGTTGCTTTTGTTTCCAGGATGACCAGCATGATTGTTCCCGTGTACATTAACGCGCCCGAGCTAGCCACAATCCTCGAGAACAATGCAGGGGCCGAATTCCTTATGAAGATAAGAGAAGTTCGTGTGAGAAGGCTGCTTCATGCTAATGCTCACGGGTACCCTATACCACCATCTGCCCTTGAATACATCAAGCAACATCACAAGGCATATCTCGCTGATGAGGCACAAGCACAGTTGAAGGTAGTTACTCCCCGAGATTTAGTATGTACTTCTGGTGCTTCGGTTTCACTCCAGCAACGGATTGATAAAAGGCCCAGGTTTGATCTTGAAGACATATACAGGACAGGCCAACCTGAAGTAGACGCCAAAGGGAAATCCGTTACACCTGCTACTTATCTGGAGTCATTGGCATTGACGCTCGTCATTGGCATTGACGTTTTACTTTCATAATTGTAATTCGTCTAGTGCAACTTTTTTATTTTTTCGGTTGGATTGCGGCTGTGTGCATTTTATGCAGAGGCCGGATGTAATGCTTAAAATCTTTTAAGTAATAAAGCCCTTTATCTAAAAAATCTGGAGTTTATGTCTGAAAATGAGCTTAAGCTCTTAGAAGATTCATCTACCCCTCAGGAGTACAAAGTATTACTCAAGGCAGTAGAGATTTTCTATGAAGTAAATGGCTATGAGGCTGAGGATCTGGCCCTAGGTTCAATGGAGAAAGCAGAGTACTTCCTAATGCCCGATACTATACATTTGGAACCGTGTGGAGTTGATAACATTTGCAGAGGACCTGCGTTTTGGAAACCTGATAGGAAGCTAGTTTCTCAGGTATACGCCCTGGCTAAAGCACAGGCGCTGCAGCTTGGCATAACAGGGGACAGACAAATTAAGTGGGCAATTCTGCGAACTCAGGCATTTTCTGCTGGCTGGTACCATGCACAGAAATATTCGAGGCTTTGTTCGCCTCCGATAAACTCAGCTGAGATTTATGCCAACGACCTGGGAGCTATTGAGAAGCACCTTTCTGATGCTTGGAAGCTTGTCTGCTTCCTGCCGTTTGTCCATGAGTTCGCATTTCGAACCGTTGGTAGCACATGGTCATATAATTCCAATAATGCAATAAAATATGAAGGCAAAGCAATAAAGTTTGCTGATTCTGCATCAGTTCGTCCGGCTCTATCTTATCTGACAGGTAAAGATCTCTATGGCCCTGCTCTGCAATGGATCAGTGTCGAGATGCCAATGAAGGTCCTTCAGAGAAAGGTTGGTGTTGATGCAATACCAGCTGTTTTCGCTCTCCGAACCAAAGTAGCTCCTGCTGGGAAAGCCCTGGTCACTACCACTCATGCTGTTGTAAAAGAGATGAAGACTCTGGACTGCTAGAAATCCATACAAGATCGTATGCTTAAATTCAACGATGCAACTGTTAGTGCAATGACAGGGAAGATTCAAGCAAACCCTTTGATGTATCACGGAATGCCAAAGCCTTATAACTTAGAACCTTTGAGTGAAGAAGAAGAACTTGAGGTCGCTGCTGCTATGGCTTGCGACGAATATTTTGCACCGATAACCTTTGCGTTTACTCAGTCTGTGATGGGGCATCATCACCTGCCAGGGTACATGGCACTTAAGAAGTATGCTGGGGAGAATGCTTTTCTTTATGAGCGGTTCAAGAAGTTCTTTGCTTCTATGAGGAAAAGTATACCTAAGAATATCGGTGCAAAGGTAGTTGCTGAGGCATCTGGTATTCCCCAAGACCATGATCTTGCTGCTCATAGGACGAACTCCCTGCCTGGCACTTCGTCTTCTACTTAATTTCTGAGGCCCTGGCCTCTGATCTTAACTGGTATCTTTTGGTCGACTGGAGCTAGCTCTTCGATGCCTACCGTGTTAGGTTATGTTTTAACGAACAGCTTGTGTTGAGAGTTGTTTGTTTTGTTAAACTTTTATTCCTACTGCGACAAGTTTTGGACTCTGCGGCATGTGGCTTTCATTCCAGTTATCATGTTCGTAGGGTTGAGCTACTTACTCCAATTATTGCTTGTCGTATTTGCCAAAACTAGCTGGGTGGCCCACGCATTTGCGCGGCTAGCATGACATTAGAATAATATTGATATCTAATGTATCATTTTTACCTCGATTCTATATTTTAAATAAGTTTTATTATATAACGATGATTGTTAGGATAGTTAGTTTGTTGAGCTTCCAACTGCTTCCTCGTTTCAATCTACATGATAAAACATATGTAAGTCCTAAAAATGTAAGAGCTATATACCTTCATTGTTCAGGCCAGTTCTCTTATGTAGCAGTGGACTGTACAGTCAGTTTTCTTATCCATTCAAACTCCAACAATCAATTGTGTCTCGGCGCTGGTGGAGTGACTTTGGCATGTCATGTAGCATAAGCAAATATCGGTCATGTACCTAACCTGGATACATGATGAATAACACCTACGAATTATATATGGTCGTTGATTAGTCATCTAAATTATAATATCTCTAAATGTATTTTCCAATTTCATTTATTATTATGATAGAAATACAGAAACCAATATATTGAAATTTCCTTTCACATAAAGGATAAATTATTCAAGTTTATAAACCATTATAGACGGATGAAGAGATTCACGGACCGATCTATAAAGCTTTTTAGCTCCTATCATTGTGTCTTCTGCATTAATAAAGTTCTACCATCAGGAACAGAAAGTAAAGCATAGCATATAGTATATACTATTAGTCCGGCTCATTACCTGGCATCATATGTCTGAAACTGTTTTCCACAATCAATGTTTTTCATCTGACAAAGAATTACGAAAACCCTTAGCTCCCCTATTTGAATATAATCCCAAATCTCAAAAAGAACCTTCGTGAAAATATCTTAAATGAGTATGTACAGACTTTAGGAAAAATGGTACCCTACTATAGTATGTCCTGCACCTCTTTTGTTTAAATATAAGCTTTATAGAATGTTACCATTTCATGTATAATAGTGCACTTCTTCTGATTAATTTAGTATGAAATTTTTTCAATACTAAAGATTGGTAGTATATTTCACTGGGCCTGCTACAAATATATGATTTTTCTCTGCAGCAAAACCAAGAAAATATACGATATTTATGAAACTAAATGGCATCATCAGTGCAGCTATTATTTTAAAATAATAACATGTTATATAGCAAATAAACGATATTTACGAAATTAAATGGCATCATCAGTGCAGTTATTATTTAAAAATAACAAACATGTTATATATAAGTACACTGAAAACTGTGTTACTGTACCCTAAGACCCGTTCAAAATTAGCTTACAAAGAAATTAACAGTACATTATATTTACACATCTAGTGTCTGCAACTGCGCATCCACGTTTCAGACACCATTTATTTAATTACGATGCACCTAGGCTTCGCTCTACCATCTGATCCAAGTGTTGAACTTCAGTATACTGAGAGAACTTCATGGTGAAAAATATATTACCTTCGACACATCTTTTACCTTGATTGTTGTCCGACTCACCATTACACCTTGCAGTAAGAAAGTTTATTTGAGTTTCGTGCTCTCCATCTGGTCCTTGCATGGACGCACAGACCTTACCAGCTCATCTTGAATCCATCTTTGCAAGAGATGTCACTATATTTGCAGTGCTGCAGGCTAACATCGATGGTGGTGCCTGCGGCTTATGGATCTGAACAAATCTTATTTGGTGCCCCTTACTCAACATCATACACGGCTGAAGGTTGTATATTCCAATTCAGCTAGCACACTAAAAACTTGACAGACAGGTACAGTCCTCACACTAAAAGCACCCTAATGCCGCCTCTTCCTAGCATGCCTCGCAGACAGGTATATCGACGACCAACACGATTCTGCTCCTTGTGAGTAATTGTAGTGCCCTACAATCAAAGAATTTCATGGCTACCTATTAATACTCATAAAACTCTCTTGTCAGGATAACAATTAAGAATATCATAGCAATAAAGAGATTCCAATAACAATTAAGTTATTTTCTGGATACACGACACACTTTAAAAAAAAATCAGACCTTGACCATTGCAATACTACATGGCTTGATTAATCTGCTCATGGTTTTCGCCTCCAGGACACTCAACTCACTGGACGCCTCTGGTCCCTCTGCCCTGCCCATCGATGGTGAAAAACTGAAACCATGCACCCTCAGCTCTCCCTCAGTCGAGGGCCTAATTTCTAACCGTATCGCCTCCAAATTATGTTTTAGCCTTCGAAGTGCAGGAGGGCATTCACTTCTGATAGTCGAGAGTCTCCGCGGACTCACCTCTGGAGACGTACTTGCATTTGGGTAACAATAGCTTGGACTGCTTTGGCTTGACGGCGCACAGGGCATGCGCGTGCCGACGTGATTACAATTGTTGAGCTTTGTTATGGTGATCCCAATACCTTGCGTTGATCCGTTTCAAAAAAAAATAGACCTTGCGATGTTCCAAGAGGCCAACATCGTAATGAGACTGCAAAAGGAAAAACTGAATAAATATGATAGAGGGAAAGACGTGTGTGCAAGCCTGCAAGGTGTATGAATAATTATTCAACGTACCTATCAAATCAGAATCAGTCGTGGATGATCCTTTAGATAAGCTGCCTGTCATGGTTGTTGGAGTACGTCCCCCTGTGCCGGCCGGCCGGGCGAAAAATCCACACCTTATCAAGGATCTCTCCTCCGTCATCTTGATTTGCCTGCACGCTCTAGCACGTCGGCGATGGACATACGGGCTTCACCCGTCTCGTGTCTAGCGTCGACCGGCGGCGCAACGTTGTCTTGTGCTTCTCAACTTACTCGTGGCCGCCTGGAATCTGTATGATCGATCCGTCGTCTCTTGATTGCCATGTTGATCCTTCCACGCGATTCCATTGTAGATGTCTTTGTGTAACGTCGGATCTATCGGCAACTGCTTGTTTGCAAGATCGTGTCAGTCATGCTCGCCGTCCGCGCGGCTCCTTCCGGCGACCTCATTGCGCTAGGCATATGCACTTCTTTGCCCTAAACGCCGGCGTGATCGCTGATCAAAACCCCTTTACGCGATAACGGAGCCCTTGGTATAGTTAATTCATAGATGCTGAAGCCAATCGTGTGCAAGCTGGACAGAATCGCGAGGGTTCTTTTATCCTTTCCAACTCTGCGCATGTCTTTCCAAAGCGTTTTTAATTGAAATAAATCTGAGACGTTCCTCATGGTGTTGCTTATCTTTGGTTAATCTGAGCCATCCATTGTCTTGTGTTTTAATTATATAATAGATTTGGTTATGTACATCAACTGATGTGCCGGATCGTAAACAGTGTTGCTGCGGGACGAGGGAGTAAACAGTGCTACTGTATTGGGATCGTTTGGTTTCTACTGAAGCTTGAAAAATAGCAGGAGGAAGACTCCCACTCCATGTTCCATGCGGACCAGCGGTCAATCCCGTTTCCATTTGGGCGCGCTGTTGAAATCCTACTCGTGCCTCGATTTCTTTTCATGGGTGCTTGGGCCACGCTCGCTTCGACGAATGTGCCCTTTGCGTCGTGCAACAACTATGAAATGTAAAATACAAGAAACAAGCACAACAATGTTAGGGCCTTCCGTTTCGAAAAAAAACAATGTTAGGGCCAAAAGAACACCAAGGGCCTGTTTGGTTGCTCGCATGGTTTTTAGACACTTTGCATCCGTGGCTCCCAGCGCCTGGTCCTGAAAAAACGTGACCTGAGCCATGTTGTGCATGTAATTTGGTTGCCAACAAAGTTCTAGCCAGATCCGTTCGGCGTGGTGCACAAATGCAACGTGCTCGTGTTTGGATGCCCAGATTTGTGTGCAAAGCCATAAACTAGTCTGTTTGGTTGCCCAGTTTATGGTTGTTCCACTTACCTTGCACGCCCTAGTGGTGAACTTACCAGCCCACTAAGGTTTAGGAAGGGTTTAAGATCATACAGACTTAGGACTACCACAAGTAGATAATGATGATGATCAGGACAAGGATAATGAAGTCTTTGATGCCGCCACATGGAATCAGTCCTCCACCTTTGCCCTTAGTAGCTTTGCTTGCTTCACCTCTGCTTGGTCTATCTTTGCTTGATCCAGCTATGCTTGATCGAGCTATGTTTGATCCTGCTATGCTTTCATGTTCGAGAGGGAGCTCTTCAAGCCGGGAGTTTTAGAATGCATTCTGTGCCTCCTTTAGAGTCTCAAACCTTACACGGCAGTGGTTGGGAACTTGTAAAGCTGAGCCGAGCAAGAGTTCCAGCTTGTGTAGATTACTGGATTCTTGCCTCTGAAAACCACATACCACTATAACAAAGAACATGAACATTAGAACTTGCAAAAAGTAGCAACACATGAGGAAGTAAAGCAACATAAGCAAGCATACATTGATTCAATAGCACTACAAGCAGAACAAGTGTTTGCTGCCTAGCTAGTATGGTGTTAACCTACCACCACATCAAAAGAGGGTGTCATACTACCACCCCAAGTTCGTCGTGTGAGGGGTTAGCATATGTACTAACTCAAGCAGCCAAATATACAAGCCATAAAAAGTTTTGTTGTCCTAGCTACCCAAAATATACATCATCATCATTATCATCTAGCATGCTTGCACCACCGCCACCTCCTAGTCCTGGTAGTAGTGCTTGTTCAGGAAGTTCTGGAGCCAGAGCATACGGTGGTCCTCGGCCATCAGAACGAAGCCAAATCCTTGCGCCTTATTGTCCAGGAGGTGGCCAAGAGCAGCAATCTTGGCGGTGTCATTGAGTGTTCCCTTTGCGCTCATCACAGCCTCGTAGAGGCCGGGGTGCACGTCGACAGGCACGCTCTCCCTGACGGCGGTTGCCACCTCCCTGACGGCCTCGGTCATGCTGGTGAAGACGAGAACCTCCACATCCACCAAGGCACCCCTCTTTCTCTTCTTCTCCCCTCTCTCAGGTGGCTTCAGTGCATGATCATCAGACTTGGCGCCTCCTCGAAAGTCAGCAACACCATCAACATGGACGCTGTCCGACTCCTGCGTGTCAGGATCATCAGGCGTACCTAGAGGCTCAGATGACCCCATGGCATGCCTTCCAGTGGCCAGACCGAAGGAGAAGATGGTCTGCATCTGAGTGTAGTTCTGAATAGGCTTGTTAATTAAGGAACACAGTGTCCTTGGGTGATCCTACGGACGAAAAACAGTTTGACAGTTAGCAGTGTTTTGACACATGACACAGTTAGACAGTTAGGAAGTGCGCAATGTATAACACAAGGCCAACCATGATGTGGCCCTTCAAGTGCTCCACCTCCAAGATGATGCTGTGAGTGTCCTCATCCAGAGTGCACCACTGAGGTTCTTCAGCTTTGACACCTTGATCCACCTCACTCTTCACTTCCTCCGGTGGTTGTAGATCTGAGTAGGGGTGACCTCCTAGCCTAAGAACTCAAAAACCAGCTTGGCAACTGTCTTCAGATGCACCTCCTTAAACCCCTTGTCAGTCCTCACCCCACTGACAATGAGCTCGCACATCTTGTTGAGCACGAAGGTGGACATAAGTGGAGGCAACTTCATGGTAGTTCCCCATCTTGCTCTTCTTGGTCTTGCCACCAACAAGCCTACCTCCCTCCGGACCAAGAGAAGGCGTGCCCAGCTGTGAAAACGTCCTGGACACCTCAAACAGCTCCATAGGTTTATACCCCGGCAACTCCTCCGACTGAGAGTCCGGGACAAGAGAAAGAGCGAGCTGGCTCTCCCCTTCGAGCAAGGATGGGCTAAATTCGTCGACGGTCATGTCCTACAACGGTGATGAGAAAAATATGGGTGCATCACTAACCTGGAATCTACCAAATCTAGACTACAAACATGCTCAAACAAACATGCTCAAACGAACACGAACTGAAATAAATGGGCAATCTATGACATGCTTACATCAAATCTAGACTACAAACATGCTCAAACTACATCATGGCCTAAAGATCTATTCCATAAGCACATATCTAAACTACAAGGCCTAGGGTTCGATTGTGCTTACCGACATCGTAGCGTGGACGACCGCTCTCTGCTCAGAGAGATGGAGGAAGAAGCGCCCTGCCGCCGGCCGTCGACCATCGTGGACCGGTGACGAGGGGTCACCTCGGCAAGTCCCAGGGTCGAGTACCCCGGGTTGATTGAGAGGAAGAGAAAGGTGCGCGCTGATAGTTCCGTCGGCTGACAAGTAAGGATTTACCCAGGTTCGGCCCCTCATGGTGAGGTAAAGACCTACATCCTGCTTGTCTGGTCTGTATAGATGTATAATGATGTTACACGGTGGCTGCAAGGGCGATGGTGTGAGACGTGGTCTCGCTAGGGCTATGCCTGTCTGTCTCCCTCCCTCTAATGGGGTGCCCCTGCCTGGCTTTATAAAGGGAGCCAGGTAGGGTTTACATGAGTTTCTTGTCTTGTACTCCAAGTTGTAGCTTGTTGGGCTTCATTGGGCCGCCAGGTGGGCCTTTGTTGTCATCTTCTAATAGGCCGCATGTCGGGTCCTAGTCTTGGCGTGCACCAGGTACCTTCACCGTGGGGTAGTCGAAGGGTAGCCCCACGACAGGAGCCCCCGAGTGCTTGGTCGAATCGAAGATTCGGGTAAGGACTCTTTCCTCCTGGGCACGCCGTCGGGTTCCTGAAAGGGACAAGTAAAATGATTCGACTCCGGCCGTTGAGGGCTTACAGAGGATGGTTTAGTCGGTAATGTTTCGACTGAATATTGATCTCATGCTATCGGGGCGCGACAGCGCTCCCGATGAGTAGCCCCCGAGATTAAGCTGAATTGCTTGTAATTGAGGTTAATCTTAATTAGCCTTCAGTCGAAAGCCGGTTATTGCCATACTCCCGATGGGAGTGAATGAGGGACTCGATAATGAGTAGAGTCTCGTTCAGCCTGTTGGCTTACCGTGTATTTTTATTCAGCCTGGTGGCTTACTGTGTATTTTTATTCAGCCTGTTGGCTTACTTCTCTATGGGCACTCGAAATTTGTTCGAATGCTCGTTCAGCCTGTTGGCCTACTGAATGATTTGTTTTGTCGATGACTGTGAATTGCCAAGACGAATTTGTTATGGCCTGTGCGGCGCAGCACCCGGGAGATCATCGGGTACGGCCAAGGCGAGTTTGTTGTGGCCTGTGCGGCGCAACACCCGGGAGAGCATCGGGTGCGGCCAAGGCAATTTTGTTGTGGCCTGTGTGGCGCAGCACCCGGGAGAGCATCGGGTACGGCCAAGGCGGGTTTGTTGTGGCCTGTGCGGCGCAGCACCCGGGAGAGCATCGGGTGCGGCCAAGGCGAGTATGTTATGGCCTGTGCGGCGCAGTACCCGGGAGAGCATCGGGTGCGGCCAAGGCGAGTATGTTATGGCCTGCGCGGCGCAGTACCCGGGAGAGCATCGGGTGCGGCCAAGGCGAGTATGTTATGGCCTGCGCGGCGCAGTACCCGGGAGAGCATCGGGTGTGGCCAAGGCGAGTATGTTATGGCCTGTGTGGCGCAGCACCCGGGAGAGCATCGGGTGCGGCCAAGGCGAGTATGTTATGGCCTGCGCGACGCAGCACCCGGGAGAGCATCGGGTGCGGCCAAGGCGAGATTGCTTCAACGCGGCGGACCGGAGTCGACACGGCAGAAGGAGTAAGTGTGGCGGACTGGAGTCGACGCGGCGGACCGGAGTCAACGCGGCGGAAGTAGTCGTCGCGGCGGACCGGAATCAACGCGCGGAGGTAGTCGACGCGGCGGACCAGAGTCGACGCGGCAGAGGTAGTCGACGCGGCGGACCTTAGTCGACGCGGCGGAAGTAGTCGACGCGGCGGACCGGAGTCGACACGGCGGAAGTAGTCGACGCCGCGGACCGGAGTCGACGCGGCGGAAGTAGTCGTCGCGGCGGACCGGAGTCAACGCGGCAGAGGTAGTCGACGCGGCGGAAGTAGTCGACGCGGCGGAAGTAGTCGACGCGGCGGACCGGAGTCGATGCGGCGGAGGTAGTCGACGCGGCGGAAGTGATGAAGGTGAAGCGCCAGCCCCCGAGTGTCGGAGACGGGCCGATGAAGGCGAGGCCGCCAGCCCCCGAGTGTCGGAGACGGAGCCTGATGAGGTGTACCCTCATCAAATCCCGTGGTTAAGGACCTAGGGTTGAGATTATGGGGAGAGAACGTGGTAGTACTGGTAGTTTCGTCGGCTGACAAGCAGAGGCAAAGATTTACCCACGTTCAGGCCCCTCGGGTGGAGGTAAAGACCCTACTTCCTGCTTGTCTGTTATTGATCGCTGGAGATTATGTGGTTACAAGGTGGCTCCGGCGAGATGACGATCTCGCAAGAGATTTGGTGGTTCGAGTATGGCTTGGTCCTAGATCGGCACCCCTCCCAGCCTTTAAATAGGCTGGGTCTCGGGAGTTTGTAATCGACCTAGTTTACACATAAGGAAAGTATAAACCGACTATGTCTATTTCTAAACTTGGAAGTTACTTCATCTTGTTGGGCCTCTCGTCTTGGGTTTCGAGTCGTATCTTCGCTAGTTGGGCTTTTAGTCATCACGTGCACCAGGTACCCTCACAGTAGGGTACCCGAGATATATATCCTTGTCAGTAGCCCCCGAGTACCTGTCTGACTCGAAGAATCAGGCATGGACTCGTTCGCAAGTGCACGTCATATTCTTAGTACTATAATTGGAATTCCTGTATGAATAGCACATGTTGGCTATGTCGAGTATTTCATCGACTGTGGTTTTCGCTTATGATAATCAAGGGATAATAGCTTAGCAGGCCCAGTTCACTCGACGGATCGGGACTGGTTAACTACACATTTGGGTAACACCTTACTAGCTTTCAATCAAACTCGAGTCCCCGGACTCGAATCTGGAACAAACTGGTCAGATTCAACTAGGCCGCTGAGGTCTTACTGAGTCGATCTGCAGTATAACTTTGAATTTTACCCAACGCGTCCGTCGGGATTTTTCATCATGTCTGCTGACACGGAAAATATAAGGATTGACGTTGCTGGAACGGTCCTTAGCCCAGCTCGAAAGTTCGGTGGGTCTTACCTTTGCACTATGCGTGCAGCATCCGAGGTATTTGCGACGGACGCAACTCGGGAATGTTTCGAGTATGATTTTGCATATGAACACAGTCGATATATTCATCGACTGACACTTTGATACTATTTTATCAGGTGCGCGACAGCGCTCCCGATGGGAGTAGCCCCCGAGATTGTGCTTTATTGATTGCAATGAAGGATAATCTCAAAACCATCTTTCTCTACATTTGTTAGTCGAAGAAAACCTTTAGCCATAATTCTATCGGGTGCGCGACAGCGCTCCCGATGGGAGTAGCCCCCGAGATTGTGCTTTATTACTTGTAATGGAGGATAATCTCAGAATCACCCAGTCATGAACATCTTTAGTCGAAGAAATTTTTGATACGCTCCCGATGGGAGTAATATGTATTTGATCGTAGAAACAGTCGAGTGACCATACACCCGACAAAGAATCGAGTGATTAGTATGCTTTGGGTGAACCCGACATCTTTTCGGAACAAATTTGCTGCAATGACGTCAGGGATGACGTTTTATGGCGACTGCGCCACCTGACACGCGGTGGCGTGCGCTGTGCTGCGAGAGATGGGACGTGACACGTCTTGTGGGCCCATTGTACAGCCATTTGGACTGGAATTGACCGTTCAGGCACGATTTCTCCGGAGCCATGTTGGTAATTCCTAGATTCCCGTGCGTAGTGGGCGGAGTGGCCGGCGACGGTTGCCCTCCGTGGCCGCCACGTGTATGGTTAGATTTGCTTATGTGCCCACGATCTCGCATCGACGGTGCGGATTCTTTTGCTCTTGAGGTTAAAAAGGGGACGACGGCGTAAATAGTGTTTTTACTTGCCATTTGCTCTCCGCCGCCGCTACTTCTTCTTCCTCCTCTCGCATCGCCATTGCCTCAGAGCAAAGCTTGCGCCACCACCGCCGCAATGACGAAGCCTACCACCCGAAGGGGCAGGAGTGCTGCATCGGCGGACAGCGCCGCGGGAGCCGCTGCCAGTGGCTTGAAGAGGGAGAAGGGCGCGTGGACCAAATCCACCTGCAGCAAGAGGATGCTCACCGGCCTGCGGAACGACGGGCTGATCCCTGAGGACACCTCTCAAGTTCGCCTCCCCGGTGCCGAGGTAATCCCGCGCCCAGGCCCCAATGAGCGGGTCTGCTTTGTTGATTTTGTGAACAGGGGATTCTCCTTCCCTGTTCACAACTTTCTTCGTGCACTGATGCACGTGTATGGAGTGCAATTGCACGATTTCACGCCCAATGGGCTTTTGCACATTGCGTGTTACTTCGTCCTTTGTGAGTGCTTCTTGGGCGTCGCACCCCACTTTGGTCTGTTCCGCCGCATCTTCAACGTCAAGCGCCGCACAGCACCAAGGGACCTGGTGGTTTTGGAGTACAAGCTCGACCTGATGTCGAGTACTTCAAGATCAACTTCTTGGAGTCCGTGCAAGGATGGCGCCAGAAGTGGTTCTACATCAAGGATGTGACCATTGGCGACCAAACCTTCGGGTTACCCTCCTTTGACGCAGACGCCCTGGTGAAGAAGAGGCCATCATGGATCGCCCAGCCGACCGGAGTCGAAGCCGAAGAGGCTGACATTCTGATGGAGAAGGTGCTGAAGCTTCAGACCACTGCCGGTCGAGAGGTCACAGGGATCCATCTGCTAGCCATTATGGCCAAGAGGCGAGTGCAGCCTCTCCGAGCCCGAGTGCATGCTTTGTGGGCATATGGTGGGGCTTCTGATCCAACCCGCTCACGCGCAGTGGAGCTATCTGATGCGGAAGCGGAGAAGTTGGTAAGGAGCCTTACCAAGCTTACCGATGAAGATCCCTGCGAGATGAACTCGCATGTGCCTCCTTATGAGACCAGCAACCCTCTGCCAGAGGTAACAGTTGATACTACATCTCAGTTGATATGTTATGCATGTGTGATGTTGAATAATTTGCTGTTTATGTGTGCAGGGTCACAAAATGTTTGAGTCAATGCCTCTCTTGCCAGAGAGCGGCCCAGTGCCAGACAATGAGCCACTCGAGATAGATTCTGATGATGAGATGGCTTCACTCGCCACCGCACACACGCCAGAAGCCGATGAGGGCGATGCTGAGGTGCAGGGCAAGCAAAAGCGGTCCCGCGACGAGGAGGATACAGCTGACTCGGAGGAAAAGGAGGAAGACAAGATGGAGTCGATGACGGCGCCACTCGAAATTCCTCCAATTCGCTCGCTTCCCCCTCGACCACCGAAGAAATCGCGCCCGAGCATGGGTGTGCTTGCGCCTGGTCGATTGTGCGACCTCACTGAAGAGTAAGTACTATGTGCACTTTCTTTGTCATGTTATGAATAATATCACCTTGTATACTTATAATGTGTGAACCAGTGTTTCCTCGATGAGGATATGCCTCCGCCACCTACGGCGGAAAAGAGTAGCGCAGCGTCTACTGCACGGACGCTGCCGCCGGAGCAGCCGCCTACCCCTGCGACTCCTGCCGCTACAACCACAGCTACGCCACCCCAGCCGGAGGTTGCAGCAACTGAGAGTGGAGCTGCGGCTGCAGGTGTCCCTGCGTCAACTTCTTCCTTCTTGGAACACGTAAGTTTGTGCTTGCCAAAGTTTGAATCAAATGTGAAATTTTTGCCTAGACTCAGTTATTGAGTTGTGAATTTGCCCATGTCGTGTACTTAGGCGTTTGTGCGAGAGTTGCTGAAGGCTGGTGCCCAGTATGTGCACAAGGAGACTGAAGCCGCCACCCTGCAGCAGCAACTCGAAGTTGCAAAGAGTGCGTATCTTTTTATGCTATCACCACTTGTTGAGGGTGATTTCTCTTGCAGCCTACTAATCATGTGCATCTGTTTTTGTAGAGGCCGCCACTGAAGCGGCAGAAAATTTGAACAACGCCACCCGTCGAGTGGCTGATCTGGAGAAGAGGCTGAAAACAGCCAAAGTTAGGGAGGAGTCGGCGATTGGTCGACTCTCTGCCGCCAGCACCAGCTTAACTGGTAAGAATTTTTGCTCTGCTCCTTAGATGTTTGAGGTTTATGATACATGGTGCTGATTATTTTACCCTTATGCTAAGCGTGATGGATGGCCCGACTGCTACTGGCAAGCAGAGCCTTGGCACTTCACTTGATGAAAGTGTGACTGTCTCGGAGGCCACCAGTAGCAGAGCAGGGGAGATGCTAACGCAGGTGGCAAGTGCCCTGGGTGCCCTCTATGGCAGCTTCTTCCCCGGTGAGGAGCTACCATCTTCCTTTGCAGAGCTGGTTGATCTATTCAAGCCTGAAGGGACTGTCGTTGCTGACTTCAGTCGCGAGCAAATGGTAAGTGGTGCTCGGACTACTTTTCTCATGTTGCTCGCGCACGGAGTCGAGGCAGATTTTGACACAGCCACAAAGAAGTTTCCACGGGGTCCTGATGGCAAAACAGTCGGGCTCGGCACTTGGATGGAAGCCGCCAAAACATATGCCCAACAGCTGGTAACAACTGTTGAAGAAAGGGCAGCCAAGGTCCAGGCGAAGAAAACTTCCTCCAAGAAGTCGACGACTTAGCCAGTGACTTTGCTTTTGCTATATGTAAATTGCGTCACTTTGCTTTTGCTATATGTAAATTATCAGACATCGTATCTGTCTTATTATGAAACATGAACTTCAGTGATCGGGAGGCGCAGCCCCCGAGCCTTTTGTTT
This sequence comes from Poa pratensis, assembly GCA_947311845.1. NCBI lineage: Eukaryota > Viridiplantae > Streptophyta > Magnoliopsida > Poales > Poaceae > Poa > Poa pratensis. The sequence continues at coordinate 70,616,826 of CAMZMU010000117.1, forward strand.
GAATTCTTTTATGCTTCCTTATTGTCGGAGAATGACTCCCACGAAACAGGGGTAGTCAAGCTCACGAAGAGAGTTCGTGTAAGGGGCTGAACACGTTGGTCAAACAACCCTCAACCTACACGGCGACGGTGCTCGTCGAGCAAGTGGAGGGACATCACGACAGAGATGAACACCAGCCCGTACCCAGGTTCACGGCCCTCGTGTGGAGGTAATACCGCTACTCCTGCTTGTCTGTATTGCACTGCTTGTAGAGGTTACAGTACAATGAGCTTGCCGAGGGCTCTCTTTTGGCAATGGTGTATACAAGGAAGGGAAGCAATGGTCTTGTTCTTCCTCGCGCGTAAGTGGCTATGCTGGAATGCGAATGCGATCCCTTGCTATGGTGCACCTCGTCCTCCTTTTATAGGCGCCCCGTGCTCCTTCCTTGCACTCGCACTGCGGTAGGGCTGTCACGTGGCGCAGAAGGTGGAGCGCGGTGCATCGCAGCCCGGGTGTCCATGGACGCGGTCCATGAGCGTAAAGCTGACTCCTGTTGCAGAGTACCCACCGTCCATGCTGGACGGCCAGCTGGGGCCGCAGAGGAACGTGGGGGTGCCCACGGTGACGTTGGCCTTGGAGCGTAGCGCCGGCCGGTCCCCTTATCACCAAAGAGGAAATCCTTGTAGTCCGGAGCGGGTGGCACAGCTTTATTGACCCTTTAATCACCAAAATTGCAGCTGCGGCGTCGTCGTCACCGCGCGCAGGGGCGCGCGTCACTCTGCGGCCGCTGCAGAGCCCATGTGCGCTCTGCAGAGGTTGCTTTGCAGCGAAGCGATCTCCACGAGGGCTTAGACGCCCTGTAGAGAATTCGGCGTTGACCTCTCCCCAGGGGAGATTTCCTTGAAGAGGGGCAGCAGTGGATATGGCCTCCGCAGGCCTCTGCTGCCTCAAATGCCCTCGCGAGGCAATGAGCCTCGCGAGGCTCTCCAGGCCGTAGGCTTGGTCCTTAGCGAAAATTCGCCATCAAGTGTCGAGGGCCGTATAGGACAGGCCCAGCACACCCTGGATTTCACTGGGCCGACAGTAGCCCCCGGGCCCATGATGGGCGCGATGTAGTCCAATGGACGCAGGCGAATCGTCATGGGCCCAAAGTGTCCGGCCGGCCTGAGACACGTGCAGGGCAGTTACGCCGCGACGACACGTTCTCCTCGGAGATGATGGGCGTAGTGGGGGGTCCCACCACGTCTCGGTAACGCCGGGCTTGTGCCTCCTTTCTCCGATTTCTTCCTGGCGGTTCTGGAGCGCTACCAGATCCAGGTCCTTCATCTCCATCCTAACTCCATCCTTGTCCTCGCCATCTTCGCCTACCTCTGCGAGGCATACATCGGCATTCCACCCTCGGTGGACCTCTTCCGAAGCTTCTATGCGCTCCGGTTCACGGCGAACAAGGAGCGGTCAGGGTGCGTGTCCTTCCGCATCGCGGAGGGCATGAAGGGCACGTACATCCCCATCGCGCGGAACGGCGAGAACATTGTGACCAATGTGACGAAGAGGGTGGAGGACTTCCGCAAGCGCTGGTTCCTCATGAAGTTCGGCAGCCGGAGCGCCTTCTTTGACCTGCCCGAGGCGCCTCCGATGAAGAGGGCGAGCTGGTCTTCTAAAGCGCTCAAGGGAGCCGCGCTTGGCCCGTGATGAGGCGCTTGAAGGACCTCCGCGAGGCAGGCCTCACCGGGCAGATGGTGGCCAAGGACTTCGTGAAGCGCCGCATTGCTCCGCTCCAGAGGCACGCGGACGCAATGTGGCTTTACTCCAACCAGAGGGACAAAATGCGCCTGAGCGCAACCCTCTTCACGCAGCAGGAGGTGCGCACCATTATGGAGACACTCTTCACGGCTCCTGATATCCCCCAGCCCGGCGATAAGGCGGTCCCGCTCCACAGGATTGACCTTGGGCGCCGCGTCTCGCTCGTGCAGACGATGCCGAAGTTCGACCGGTGGGGCCTGGTGCCCAAGGGACATGCGGGGCCCCGCGAAGATCCTGAGTCGCGGCGCAGGGGGCGCCAGCTGAGGGCGACGAGGAGACGACGGTAACGCCTGTGGAATCCGACGCAGGCGCAACCGGCGCCTCGGGAGGCTCTGCCTCTCCAGCGGAGAACTCGAGCACCTCGAAGAGCGCGGCGCCTGAGGTTGAGGCCCACGAGGCTTCCTCAGGCAGCAGCGGCCAGTTCGTGGTCGCTCCCTCGCAGCGTGCCGAGGGGCAAGAGGAGAGCGACGATGACGGAGCTTCATCAGGCCATTGCGAGCCCCGCTCCAAGGCCGTTCATGACCGGGCCGCCGGGAGTCCAGCGGGCATCTCCCTCAAGAGGAAAGCCGAGGCCGCTCTCGAGGGGTCCGGCGCCGGAGCCGCACCACCGAGGCCGTGGCGGTCGTCGAACACGGTGTGGGTCGATTCCCGCGCCAAGACATCAGGGTAAGAACCGACTCCCTTTTCTGTTTGGCTTGTTCTTGCGTAGGCTTCCTGCGGAGTTTTTGAGTTTTAGCCTCTCCAGGGGCCCCGAGGTGCCGAAGAGGCGGAGACTTCGGAGGCTTGGAGAGATCCCCAGCGCTGCAGCGGCGCCTGCAGCGTGTACAGTGACGAGGTGCCTCCCGAGGGCACTGCTTCATCTCCTGAGGCTGCGGCACCGCCTCCTGAAGCAGAGGAGCACTGCAAGGAGATGGAGGGGGAGGCAGAGGTGGCGACGCCTCCACCTATGCGGCCTGACGTCCCCCCTGCAGCCGGAGGGGACGGCGGATGCGGATGCGGCGAGGTTCACGCCGCCGGCGAAGGAGTGTGCCGCGGTGACAGGGGCGTCCGCGGGGGCGTGCGCTGACGTCGAAATGGAGGAGGCCGCCGCGTCATCGCCCCCACCGAGCACGAAACTTGGAGAGGCCACAGCGGACTCTGAGGCCGCTGGGGAGGCGGCCTCAACTGAGAAGGCCAACCCTGTCCCTGGAGAGGAGAGCGCTCCCCAGGGGCAGAAGAATGACGTGGTTGAAGATGAAGATGCCCCGAACCCCCAGGAGGCCTCCAGCGCGGGGTGAGGGGGGTTCTCATCAAAGCCCCCTGAAGGCCCTTGTGTGGACCAAGAGGGGGGCTCGCACCAGAGCCCCCAGGCGCGCCTTGAGGCCACTCGGAGCCCAAGGTTGGACGCTCCGGAATCCTCGGCAGGCGCCGGCATTTCCAGGCCCTCCGGCGAGCCATGGGCCTTAGTTCTGCGGGGGCGGCGCCCCGTCGCAGCCCGCCGTGGGGCTGTCCTCCGCTCGGCGAGGGAGGTTCTCGACGAGCTTGAGGCCCAGCTTGCCGAGGAAGATCGCTCCAGGGCGGAGGAGGCCGCTGAGCTTGCGCGGGGCTGGGCTTGTCTTCATGAGACCGTGGAGAGCTGCCGCCGGAAGAACGAAGCTGCCCAGGCGCAGCGCGAGGCAGCGCTGCGCTCTGCTGAGGAGATCCGCATCAGCGTGGTCCGCGAGGTCGAGGAGACCCTAGCGGACCTGGGTGCTAGGCGCGAGGCTCTCGAGGTGGAGACCGAGGCCAAACACCAGGAGCTGGCGGCGCGCGAGGCGGCGGTCTCCGCCAAGCACAAAGAGCTTCTAGACCGCGAGGCGGGGATCGTCGCCGAGTCGGAAAATGTGCGGCAGAGTTTGGAGAAATTCCGTGAGAGTTTGAGCATTCGCGAAGACTTGATCGTGCAGCGCGGAGCTGATCTCGACGCCCGCGAGGCCGAGGCGCGCAAACGCGAAGACCAGGTTGAGCAGATCGAGAAGGATCAATCCGCGCAGCGGGAGCACCTGGAAGCCCGCGAGTACAAGGTCACTCAAGACGAGGAGTTCTACCAGAAGCGCCTTGCGCAGACCAACGAGAACCTTCGCAAAAAGGAGGAGAAGATGGCGGAAGAGTCTGCGACGAAGGAGAACTCTTTCGCGACAGCTGTAGAAAAGACTTCGCGGATAAGGCCAAGAAGCAAGAGGATCGCTTCACGAAGAGACGCAAAGAGCTTGAGGCTCGCGTCCAGGACCTTGAGGCCCAGAAGAAGCGATTCGACTCTCGCCTCCAGGCTGCCGCGGAGGCTCGGGCGCGCGCGGAACAGAACTTTGCCTCTTTGATGGCGGACATGAAGGAGTTGACCGCTCAGGTGGGCCCTGTCGTGGAGCGCGCCGAAGAGGCTGAGCATCGCGTGCAGGCGGCACAGGTCTTGACGCAGCAACGGGAGCGCATGTTCCAATCCTTAGTGGCCCGGGGGAATACTCTCGCGGGGCAGCTAGGAGTGGATGCACCTATTGTTCCCGTCCATGGGAACGCTGACGCCGCCACATATCTTGCTACTTCGACCAGCTCTTCTCTGTGCTCGAGGGCCCTGTGGCGGAACTTGGCGACGTTGTTGATGAGGAGTGCCGCAAGCTCTTGACCGTGGCGATCGATCGCGTCTTCGCCAACCTCCAGCGCCTTCACCCCGGCTTCGACTTCGAGTCAGTGACCGAGCCCATCGAGGGAGATCCGGCCTGGGAGCTCTCCAACTTGGTTCGAGAAGAAGTCAACGATTACGTCGACCGCTTCAAGAGGGTTGAGGCGGAGCAGGCCGCTGAGGAGGATGAAGGCGCCGAAGAAGAGAAGGCTGAAGAGGACGGCGATGGTGAACCCTCTGCCTAGGCCACTCCTGCAACAAGATGCGCTTGGCGCAATTATCTTTGTTTTAAGACTTGTTTTAATTCACGCTGGCTTGTAAGATACTTTGATCGTATGCAAACATGTGTGTGTGCCCCTCGAAGGGTCCTTTATCCCTGTTCCATGTCTTTCTTCGCTCTACGTCGTCAGGACCCATCTCTTTGCGCTATGACACCGCCGCTACGGTATGCCGGAGCGTGACTCGGCAAGGCCGGGGGGTGTTTAAGGCTTGGAGAGGTAAGGGCTCTCGAGTCGCGGTGCTCGAGGGCTCCCCTTTGACGCACAAGCAGTCCATGGAGTGTGAGAGAGAAAAAACCGCTCGAGGGGCGACAGGTGCCCGTGAGAGGGAGAAAAACTTCTGAGGAGCGCGAGCGCTAGACTTAGCTTGGCGAGACTTTGGCCTCGTAGAGGGCGTTGGCTTCCCTGATGGTGCGCTCCCTTCTAGGGGTCGGAGCGTGACTTCTCGACCTTGGGGAGGACTTCTTGTTCCCTGTATTGGTTAGAGAGGCAGACCCAAAGCAGGCACATGGTAGTAAACACCCATGCGCGCTTATAGGCTTCCTCATGGGTATCTCGCGAGGAGAGTAAGTACCAAGGTCCTTTGGTGAGGTGGCGTGTTTTGGGAGCAAGCCCATGGGCCAGAGCTCTTTGGGGAGGTAACAGGCGTGAGAGCGTGCTCACGTGCTAGAGCTCGGATCCTTTGGATTTTGCGGTGCTGTTGGGGTGCTCTTGAGGCACAGTCACCGTACTCAGCCCCCGCTCGCGAGGTGCGCATGGGGAAGAATATGAGCGCGAAATGAACTAAGATGATGAAAAGTAAAACTCACCACCAAAATATTACATAGCGGCGCCTCAGCGCAATGTTTCATCGAGAAACGAATTGGTTCATTACACTTGGTGTGACCAAGATAAAGTTTTCCATGTCGAGGCATGGGGACCACATTCAGTGGCTGAGACTCTTCACGGCCTGCGGCGGCACGTAATCAGGAGAGCTCAGAGGGGCTGGCCCTCGGGAGGAGAAGCTTTTGTGAAGCTTGGAGGTGAAGTTGTGTGCTTCCCTCTAGAGACAAAAAATGTCTGGCGTGACTATGATCACGGGTAGAACTTGCGTAGATGCGCGATGTTCCATGGATTCTTGACCGGAATGCCGTCCTCCGTTTCGAGGCGTACCGCGCCAGGCCTGGCGATGTGTGAGACCCTGTAGGGGCCTTCCCACATTGGCGAGAGCTTGTGGAGACCTTCCCTGGAGAGGATTCTCCTGAGGACGAGGTCGCCTGTCTCGAGAGTGCGCGGACGTATGTGGCGGCTGTGGTAGCGTCGCAGGTCTTGCTGGTACTTGGCTGCCCTGAGGGCGGCACGGCGGCGCAACCCGTCAAGGAGCAGCAGGTCGTCGCTGTGGAGGTCTGCTTGATCGTCCTCGTTGAAGGCAAGGACCCGTGCGGATCCATGCTTGATCTCTGTGGGGAGGACTGCTTCAGCTCCATACACGAGGCAAATGGCGTCTCACCAGTGGGCTTCGTGGGGTTCGTGCGGATGGACCAGAGCACGGACGGGAGTTCGTCTATCCAGCCCTTGCCGTAGCCCTTCAGGCGATTGAAGCTCTTGTCTTGAGGCCCTTGAGGACCTCAGCATTTGCTCGCTCGGCTTGGCCGTTGCTCTGTGGGTGAGCCACCGAGGCGAAGCAGAGCTTGGTGCCGAGGCTCTCGCAGTAGGCCCTGAAGATGCCGCTGGTGAATTGTGAGCCATTGTCGGTGATGATGCGATTAGGCACACCAAAGCGGCAGACCAGGCCTCTGATGAATTTTACTGCTGCCCTGGCCGGTATGCTGCGCACTGCTTCAACCTCTGCCCACTTGGTGAACTTGTCGACTGCCACGAAGAGGAAGCGGTAGCCCCCTTGTGATCTCGGGAAGGGTCCCAGAATGTCAAGGCCCCAGACCGCGAAAGGCCACGAGAGCGGGATGGTTTGGAGTCCCAGTGCAGGCTGATGAACTTGCTTGGCGTGGAACTGGCACGCATCGCAAGACTGGACGATGGTGGTGGCATCTTGAAGCACTTGGGGCCAGTAGAAACCGCTCCTGAAGACCTTGCCTGCCAGGGTGCGTGCAGAGGAATGGTGGCCACACTCTCCACTGTGAATGTCTCTGATCAGCATGCGGCCTTCCTCGGGGGGGACGCACTTGAGTGCAATTCCATTTGGGCGCTTGCGGTACAGGTCTCCCTCGAGGATGTAGTATGACTTGGCTTGTCGAGCCACTCGTTCTGCCTCCGCGTCTTCTTCAGGAAGGACTCCCTTCAGCAGGTAGTCTTTGAGTTCGTCAACCCAGCCTGTCTCTTGGTGCACCATAGCCAGCAGCAGACGCTCCCCTGAGGATGGACCGCAGTTGGGTGCCCCACCTATAGGAGGTGGTGGGAGTACTTCGTCTGTGCTTGCGGCTGCTGCTTCTTGTGGCTGCTTTATGGACGCCTTGGAGAGTCTCTCTTCAAAGACGCCGGCCGGCTGGGCCTGCCTTCGTGATGCTCGCTTGGCGATGTCATCTGCCTCTTGGTTCTCCTTTCGCGGGATGTGCATGAGCTCCATGCCCCTGAAGTGCTTCTCGAGCTTGCGACCTCTTCAAGGTAGGCGGCCATGTGGTCGTCTTAGGCGTGTAGCTCTTGTTGGAGAAGTTAACCAGGAGCTGGGAATCACCCTTTATGAGTAAGTGCTTGACGCCAAGGGCGATTGCGGCTCTGAGCCCGGCGAGGAGGCCCTCGTACTCGGCGATGTTGTTGGAGATCTTGTCTATTGTGAAGCACAGCTGGATGGCGTAGTAGAGCTTGTCACCTTTTGGTGAGGTTAAGACAACGCCAGCCCCACCATTGCGGCAGGCGAAAGCTCCATCGAAGTGCATGGTCCAGTGCTTGGCATTGTATCTCCCGATGACGCGGTTTCTTCTTCGCGAGGCTCTTCAGGAGTTGGGTCTGTCCACTCGGCGACGAAATCCGCCAGCGCTCTCCCTTTTATGACTCTTGTGGTGTCGAAGCGCAAGTTGAATGGCTGCAGCTCAATGTTCCATCCTGCGACGCGGTCAGTAGCGTTGGGGTTGCGCAGGATCTGCTCCAGGGGGAAGGACGTGACCACCGTGATGGGGTGACCCTGGAAGTAGTGGCGCAGCTTCCTGGAGGCGATGAGTAGCGCGAGGAGGAGCTTCTGCTGCACTGGGTACCGCTCGCGAGCATCTCGCAGTACAGTACTGACGAAGTAGACTGGATGCTCGACGAGGGTCGTTGATGGTGCGGCAGCGTCGGCTCCCTCGAGAGGCTCCTCAGGAGTTTTGGCGAGGTTTGCCTGTGGAGGAGCCTCGGCAGGGGCTCGTGGAGGGCTCGACTTGAGGCTGTGGGCCTGGCACTGGGTCTGGAGAGACTGTTCCTTCGTCGGGAGGTTCTGGACTTGGTGTGGCAGTGCTTTTCTTGGGAGAACTGGCTCTTCTCTTTCCACCACCAGGACGGCGCTAGCAGTTTGTGGAGTGGCTGCTAGGTACAGCTTCAGATGCTCGCCTGCCCTGGGGGCTACCATGACTGGTGAGCTAGCCAAGTATTTCTTCAAGTCCTTAAATGCTTCGTCAGCCTCTGGAGTCCACTTGAAGGTGCCGGATTTCTTCATGATCTTGAAAAATGGCAAGGCTCTCTCGCCGAACTTGGAGATGAAGCGGCCTAAGCTGGCCATGCATCCTGCTAGGCGCTGCATGTCCTTGAGGCGGCGAGGTGGCTGCATGTCTTCTATAGCCTTGATCTTGTCAGGGTTGCTTCTATGCCGCGGTGGGACACGAGGAACCCGAGGAGCTTGCCTGAAGGCACCCCGAAGACGCACTTGGCGGGGTTTAACTTGATGTTCACCTTGCGCAGGCTGGCGAAGGTTTCCTCGAGATCCTTCAAGAGAGTGTCTCCCTCGCGAGACTTGACCACGATGTCGTCGACATAAGCTTCTGCATTTCTTCCCATCTGAGCCCCCAAGGCGATCCTCATGAGCCTCTGGAAGGTGGCGCCGGCATTTTTCAGGCCAAAGGGCATGCAAGTGTAGCAATACACACCACAAGGGGTGAGAAATGCTGTTTTCTCCTCGTCTTCCTTGGCCATTTTGATCTGGTGGTAGCCTGAGAAGGCATCCAGGAAACAGAGGAGATCACAGCCGGCGGTGGAGTCCACACCGTTGGAGAGCCAAGTGGGGTGGGCAACTTCTCGAATGATGTCTGCTTCTTTCAGCTTCTCTACTTCTTTGATGATGAACGCTTGCTTCTCGGGGGCTTGTTTCCGCGCTTTCTGCTTTACGGGGCGTGCGTCTGGACACACGGCTAAGTGGTGCTCGATCACCTCCCTTGGTACACCGGACATTTCTGACGGGTCCATGCGAACATGTCAGAACTTGCCCGAAGGAAGGCGACGAGCGCGCTTTCCTATTTGGGAGGCAAGCCAGCGCCTATGGTGACGCTAGCCCCCGAGCCCTCGCCCCCGAGCCACTGGTGCTCAGCGACACCTTCTTTGTCGATGCTTGCTCTTGAGTGAACAGCTGCTTCTTCTTCTTGGGCCTCTCGAGGGGCTCCATGTCCTCGTCAGCGGGGAATGCCATGGCAGCGGCCTTGTAGGCGATCTCGACGGCGCGCGTGGCGTCCTGTACGTGACCACGTATGGTGATGGTGCCACCGCTGCCAGGGATTTTGACCATGTTGTAGGCGTGGTGCGTGACGGCCATGAACTTCGCGAGGGCGGGTAGCCGAGGATGGCGTTGTAGGGCAGGCCAATGTGCGCGACGTCGAAGTCAATTAGCTCGGTGCGGTAGTTCTCCTGCGTGCCGAAAGTGACCGCGAGCCTCACTTGCCCCAGAGGCGAGATTGAGCCGCTGGTGACCCCGGTGAAGGGCCTGGAGGGCATGAGCCACTCGTAGGGCACTTGAAGTGTCTCGAAGGTCTCGACAGAGATGACGTTTAGGCCTGCACCCCCATCTATGAGCGTCTTGCCGACGGCGATGTTGTTGATGGTGGGGGTGCATACCAACGGGAGGGTGCCCACAGTCTTGTAGACCTGGGGTGATCTTTGGCGTCGAAGGCAATGGTGTACTGGGACCACTTGAGGGGGCGGGACGTCTCGATCCCGGGAAGCGCTGCGTTGAGCTCGCGAGCGAACTGCTTGAACTGGTTGTTCGACCTGGGCGCCTGGGATCCGCCGAGGATGCATGCCATGGCACCCTTGGGGCCTGGTAACCTCCAGGCTCTTCGTCGGGAAGATTGTTGTTCTTCTCGGCGGCATTCGCCTGAGTTCCCTGGGGCCTCTGGAAGTTGCCCTTGCGTCCACCTTTGCGGTAACCATGGCCTCTGCCGCGGCCACCGCTGCCTTCTTCTTGCTCACGCTTCTTGCTCAACTGCTTGAGGTCATAGCAGTTCTCCGTCGCATGGCCGCGCCTGTTGTGGTAGATACAGAACGGGCGGTTGTCCACCTTTTTCTCGCCAGCTTCTGGAGAGTCCTCGCGAACATGCTTGGCGTCGGGTTCAGCTGCCAGGACCGCGGTAGGCTTGCGTTTGATCTCGTCGCGCCTCTTCTGGGTCTTGGATCCCTCGACAGGGTCATCTGTCGAGCCCACCTTGACGAAGAGGAGCCCTTCCTCTGCCTTGGCGCATTTGTCTGCGATGTCGAAGAGCTTCACCACGGAGGAGAGGGTATCGTGGATGCCGAGCTTCTCGAGCATCCTGTGGTTGGTGACGCCCTCTCTGAAGGCCGCAATGACGTGCGAGTCCGGGATGTTCGGGATCTTGTTGCGGACTTGGCTGAAGCGCTGGATGTACCTGCGGAGGGTCTCGCCAGGCTTCTGGCGCACAGCTCGCAGGTCGTTGTAGGTGAGGGCGCGCTCGTACGTGCCCTTGAAGTTCGCAACGAACTGCTGGCAGAGCTCCTCCCACGAGTCAATGGAGTCCTCGGGAAGGTTCAGGAGCCACGACAAGGCGGAATCCTTGAGAGCGTGGGAGAACCAGTTGGCCATGACCTTGTCGTCTCCCCCCGCAGCTTGGATGGAGGTGGTGTAGAGCTGCAAGAACTCGATGGGGTTGTTCGTGCCGTCGTAGCCCTTGGGTAGGTCAGGCCTGAACTTCTGTGGCCAGACGACGCGCCGCATGTTGCGGGTGAAGGCCGCGCAACCTGTGGCGTACGAGGCGATGCCACCCTGAAGAGCACGGCGGTTCTGTCGTCCGGCTTGGCCGATTTCCTCGACGATGCGCTTCTGGAGGTCCTTCTGGCGCTCCATCTCCACCCGCGCGTCTGGGGGTGTCCGCTGCACGATTTGACAATCGCGCGGCGAAGACGCGTGGGATGCGGCCTTGTGCGCCGCGGCTGGAGGCGGACCTGGCGGAGGCGGCGGCGGAGGCGGAGGTGCGCCATGCGCGGTGGTTCCAGCGCGTACGGAGTTGTGGTGCACCAGAGAGCGCGACGCCACAGGAGCAGCGCGCGGTGCCGCCGCAATGTCGACGAGGTGCTGAAGGCGGCCGAGCCAGTTGTCGTGCGCCTCAGCTGTGGGACGGTAGCGGAAGAGTTCCGCGGCCATGAGCAGTGCGGTGTTTGGGCTGGGCGCTGGACGCCGGAGAGTGGAGGCGCTGTGGCGCTGGGACGGGTGCGAGGACTCAGCGTCCTCGCCGTGCCCGTGGTCGACGTCGTCGTCGAAGCGGTCGTCGTGGTGGCCGTCGTCGTCCTCAGGGTGCTCCACACGCGGCTCAGCGGTGTTGCGCCCCGTGGCACGGCTGGCGCGGGGACGGCCGCGAGGGTTGGTGGTGTTGGCAGCGGGCTCGGTGGTGGCCCTGCCTGATGCCCGCCGGGTGGAGCGAGCTGCGCGAGTGTCCGCCATGGTGCAGAGGTCGATGAAGGTTGAAGACGCGCCTCAGCCCCCTACCTGGCGCGCCAATTGTCGGAGAATGACTCCCACGAAACAGGGGTAGTCAAGCTCACGAAGAGAGTTCGTGTAAGGGGCTGAACACGTTGGTCAAACAACCCTCAACCTGAACGGCGACGGTGCTCGTCGAGCAAGTGGAGGGACATCACGACAGAGATGAACACCAGCCCGTACCCAGGTTCACGGCCCTCGTGTGGAGGTAATACCGCTACTCCTGCTTGTCTGTATTGCACTGCTTGTAGAGGTTACAGTACAATGAGCTTGCCAAGGGCTCTCTTTTGGCAATGGTGTATACAAGGAAGGGAAGCAATGGTCTTCTTCTTCCTCGCGCGTAAGTGGCTATGCTGGAATGCGAATGCGATCCCTTGCTACGGTGCACCTCGTCCTCCTTTTATAGGCGCCCCGTGCTCCTTCCTTGCACTCGCACTGCGGTAGCGCTGTCACGTGGCGCAGAAGGTGGAGCGCGGTGCATCGCAGCCCGGGTGTCCATGGACGCGGTCCATGAGCGTAAAGCTGACTCCTGTTGCAGAGTACCCACCGTCCATGCTGGACTGCCAGCTGGGGCCGCAGAGGAACGTGGGGGTGCCCACGGTGACGTTGGCCTTGGAGCGTAGCGCCGGCCGGTCCCCTTATCACCAAAGAGGAAATCCTTGTAGTCCAGAGCGGGTGGCACAGCTTTATTGACCCCTTTAATCACCAAAATGGCAACTGCGGCGTCGTCGTCACCGCGCGCAGGGGCGCGTGTCACTCTGCGGCCGCTGCAGAGCCCATGTGCGCTCTGCAGAGGTTGCTTTGCAGCGAAGCGATCTCCACGAGGGCTTAGACGCCCTGTAGAGAATTCGGCGTTGACCTCTCCCCAGGGAGATTTCCTTGAAGAGGGGCAGCAGTGGATATGGCCTCCGCAGGCCTCTGCTGCCTCAAATGCCCTCGCGAGGCTCTCCAGGCCGTAGGCTTGGTCCTTAGCGAAAATTCGCCATCAAGTGTCGAGGGCCGTATAGGACAGGCCCAGCACACCCTGGATTTCACTGGGCCGACACTTATGCGTTGAATTATTCTGACTGTAGAACCGAGCTTCTAAACCATCGACTGGCCCTGTTGTGGGCGGTTCTTCGAAGTCACGAAGCGTTAATCACCAGAAAATTATGGACTTTCTTCATCAAAAGCTTTCCGAAGTTACTCGCGAGCTGAAGGAAACGCAAAATGCGTATACTGAGTTGCAGTCGAGGTCATCCTCAACTACAGAGCGAGAAGCCTTTTTGCTTGAGGAGTTGGAGATAATAAATCTGCAACTCGAATGTAAGACATTTTTGAATCATCGAGATCTCCTCTTAGCAAGGTGACTCGACTGGGCGATGATGAGCCCTTTGCTTTTGCGCAGGTGTTTGTTCTGACCCAATAAAGGAGGAGGCACGAATTCAGGATCGACTCGATGGTCATGCGAGTAGCACTGAGTACTCCGCCCACCCCTTCTGGTCAGACAGGGAGAAGAGTGCCATTTTGGTAAGGCTTCTGGACCGTGCTTGGCGCACAGCCATTGGACTGGAGACTTGCAGGCTGGCTTTATTTTGAGTCCACGAAGCTTTGTTTCCTTTGAATGAGCAACCACAGGGCCTTGTGGCTTTGCTGAAGAAATTTCGAAAAGGCAAGGCGATCAAGAAGTTTGTGCGTGAGCAACTGATTAGCGGGCTAACGTTGCTCTTGCCTTTGTGCGATCGCACCTTCCGCACCTTGATTTGAAAAAGATTGCGATGGGACCCGCACCCTTACCAGGTGGTGGTCCTGTGCCGATGGAGGAGCACTACCAAGAGACACGAGTGGACGCACTGGTCCTAATCCATCGTGTGCTGAAGGAGGAGGAAAAATGGACCGAACCCAAGGAAGAACCTGTTGAGTAGGTTATGTGTATGGGAAGTAACTCCAAAGTGTAAAACGCAACACTTGTGATTATTGTACATTATTTGTTTACACGTATGCAGCCCCCGAGCCTGTTGAGCAGGGTGTATGAAGCAACATGCTGTAAAATTAGGACTATCCAGCCCCCGTGTATTTTGAGTGAACTTGATAGAAATATTTTATAGTATCAAAACATAAGCTGCACAGTCCATGACTATTTATGTGCGGTTATGAATTTTTGCAATACTTGAAGCTTCACTTGACGCTTCTAGGCCCAACCCTCGAACAATTGAGTGGGTTGAGCAACTTTTGTGTTTATGTATGTTTTTTATGACTCAGCCCCCGAGTATTCGAGTGCGGCTGGGGTATTATGTTGTGAACAAGCAGAAACACATGCTTTTTGAGATAGCGCAGCCCCCGAGTGCTCGGGTGAGGCTAATTTTGTGAAATCAATTTATGCGAGTAGTAAGCAGGGAGAAATATGAGGAATCATGAATTATATTCCTTTTTTGAATGTTAAGCTGCAGGCCGCCTCATTAAAAACCTTCCAGTCCCCTTAGGTACCCTGGTAAGGAAAAGAGCGCGTCTGAAACCTGCAGCTATCCGACATATGTGCCTATTACATTGTTCGATTGATCAAATCTAAGCATAGAAACGGCGCAGCTGCGCAACGTTCCAAGGATTATGCGAGAGTTCTCCTGTCTTCGCGTGCTTCAGTCTATATGCTCCACCACCAACGACCTCGGTGATGATAAAAGGTCCTTCCCATGGAGAAGCGAGTTTATGCACCTTCTTTTGCTTCAGTCGAAGTACCAGGTCGCCAACCTCGAAGGACCTGGTACGCAGTCGACGGCTGTGATAGTTGCGGAGGTCCTGCTGATAAATAGTTGTGCGTGCGAGCGCCGTGTTACGTGCTTCTTCTAGCAAGTCGACTGCGTCTTCGAGTGCCTCGTCTGCATCTTCTTCATTGTATGCTTCGACTCTTGGTGCGTTGAACCTTACGTCTGATGGCAGAATTGCCTCTGCGCCGTAGACCATGAAGAATGGAGTGAATTTTTTTTGAGAGTACGCCTAGGCGTACCGTAGTTTTATAGAAGAGAGCAAAGATCATTTACAAGAGTGGTTGATCAGCCAAGCTGTCAACACAACACCACACCCAACACTACAAAGGACTACTCTTGCTGAATATTGTTACTCCTATCAACACCTATCCTAAGCCAGGAGTTCAGCTCATCTAAGATGCACTGAAGCAACCTTTGCACCGAGTGTTGTCTGCTAGGATTATTGAAGCATCTAGCGTTTCTTTCCTTCCACAGACTCCAGCAAGTTAGAATAACCAGTGTGTCAAAGGTTCTCTTATCCTTGCCTTTGAAGTTGCGCCTCGCCTTCAGCCACCAGGAATGCAGGTTGTCCGTTGGCTCCGGAGCGGCAGCTTGGGCATTAGTTCGTCGGAAACACCAGTACCAAACCTCCCTGGCGTACACACACTGAAGGAGGATGTAGTCGACTGTATCCTCTTCCTGCAAGCATGTGTAGCATTCCGAGGTGGCATCCTGCAGGCCGTGTCTGAATCTCCTGTCGGAAGTCCAAAGCCTATACTGCCAGGCGAGCCATGCAAAGATTTTGCATTTGAGGGTGGCTCTAGACTTCCAAATGCAACCAGCTGCCTCAAATCTTAACCTGCCCTGACAAAGCATCTCGTAAGTTGAGCTCGCTGTGTATGCGCCAGAAATCGATCCGGTCCAGGTGAAGGTGTCTTCAACAAGCTCATCCCGCTGGAACGTATGCATCCGCACCCAGAGAAGCACACACTGACGCCAACCTTCATCCGACAGGGGTTTTTTGATGTCACTAATCCACCTATTTTCCAAAAAAGCCTCCTCAACCGTGCGCTTGTTCTTGATCTGCGTCGAAACAGCAGGCAGAACCAGAGGTGCAAGGTCAGCCACAGAGAGGCCATCCAACCATCTATCGGTCCAGAACATCACCATGTTGCCTCTCCCCACTCTGATGCTAGCTAGACTGCGAAAAAACATCCTTAGTTTCCGTATCCTTGAGCATTGGGAGGCCCTGCCATGGTCTTGTGGGATCTGTGCGACGAAGCCACTCCCATCTAGCGCGGAGAGCCAAACCCTGCAGCTGAAGATTTTTTATGCCCAGGCCCCCAAAGCAAGTCGGGCGACAGATAGTTTCCCAAGCAACCATGCATTGTCCCCCATGAGCCTCCTCTTTTCCTGCCCAAAAGAAACCTCTCCAGCATTTGTAGACCTGCTCAAGGAGCCAGAGGGGAGCATTGTTCACCATCAGATGATGAATCGGCCTGGCACTCATAACCGCCTTGATCAACACCAAACGTCCAGGTTTATCCAACAGACCACGCTGCCAAGCAGGTAAGAGTGCCACAGCCGCATCCAAAAAAGGCTGCCATTCCGCTTTGGTCAGAGGACGTAGAGCCAATTGTAGCCCCAAGTACTTGATAGGAAATCTAGCAATTTGGCAGCGTAAAACCCTCTTCACCAAACTTCCAAGCTGTGGTGAGCCTCTGATCAAAGTAGCAGCGGATTTATTGTAGTTGATTCGCAAGCCCGAGGCTTCATCAAAAAGGTTAAGAATCTGTCTCACCGCATGCAGGCCAAATCTGTGGGTGTTCACAAAGATTACCACATCATCAGCAAAAAGAGAGACACGTTGCAGAGGAGTAATGCCTGGGATTGGTGAGATGATTTGGTCATTAATAGCCAGGAGGAAAAGGGCAGAGAACACCTGCATTCCAATCACAAAAAGAGTCGGCGAGATAGGGTCGCCTTGCCGAAGACCTCTGGCATGAATGATTTTCTGGCCTGGGACACCATTCACCAGAATTTTAGTGTGGGCCATGTACAGCAGCAAAGCAATCCATTTCAACCAAATCACACTGAAGCCAATTTTACGCAAGACTTCAAAAGGAAAGCCCAAGACAAGGAGTCAAAAGCTCGTGTAATATCAAGTTTTAGAAGAGTTCCAGGGTGTCTTCTCGAGTTAATCTTCCTGGCAACTTGCCTAACCATGAGGAAATTGTCATGTAAGCTGCGGCCGCGAATGAAGGCAGACTGGTTGGTGCTCACCATCTCCTGCACTCTTGGCCTCAACCTGTTGGCCAGCAGTTTAGAGAAAAGCTTAGCAAAGCTGTGCACAAGACTAATCGGACGATAATCACCCACTGTCTGGGCATCCGGCTTCTTAGGAATTTGGGTTACTAAGGCACCGAATTGCGTTGAGGCATTGGGTGTTGTGCGTAGGCTCCATAGCACAGACGAAAGCTCTTCTACCCAAGCACCCGCAGCCCTTTTGAGTGGCACCAGGAGGCGCTTCTTGATTCCACTTGTCACAAGCCCATTGGCCTTTTCGACTTGGCCGTTTGATTGCGGGTGCGCCACAGATGCATAATTGAGCGTGATATCTTGCTCTTTGCAGAAGGATTTGAATTCCTCAGCCGTGAAGTTTGTACCGTTGTCAGTGATGATGCTATTTGGCACACCAAAGCGGTATATGATGGATTTTATGAAATTGACTGCTGTAGTGGCAGTCGAACTTGTGATGGGTACTGCTTCAATCCACTTGGTGAACTTGTCGACCGCCACCAGAAGGTGAGTATGCCCTCCATGGGAGGATTTTTTGAGTGGCCCAACCATATCGAGCCCCCACTGGGCGAAAGGCCAGGCCAATGGTATTGTCTTCAACGCCGATGCGGGTGCGTGCGGCTTTGTGGCGAATTTTTGGCAGCCGATGCACCTTTTGACTATGTCCTCCGCGTCTTTGAGTGCTGTGGGCCAGTAGAAGCCTGCGCGAAAGGCTTTGGCTACGAGTGATCGACTGCTGGCGTGATGCCCGCAAGTACCTGCATGAATATCACGAAGGATGGCTTGGCCATCTTCAAATGCTATGCAACGCTGGAACATACCTGATATGCTGCGTTTGTAAAGTTCACCGTTGATGACAGTGTATGCTTTAGATCGTCGAGTGACGCGTCTTGACTCTGTGAAGTCTTCGGGTACCTCGCCGCGGAGTATGTATGCGAGGAAGGGTTGAGTCCAAGTTGGCTCGATGAGGAGTACCTCGACTGGTGGGTCCTCTGTGCTAGGTGTTTTGCTCTTGGCTGGTGCGGCTGGTGCAGGAGTTGCCGCTTCTTTTTGATTGATCTGTGCTCTATGCGCTCGAAGAAGACACCAGGTGGCACTGGTGCTTTGGTCGCACCAATGTTGGCTAACTTATCTGCTTCTTCATTGCTTTCACGCCCTATGTGCCGCAACTCGCAGCCTTCGAAGCTGCCCTCCATGATGTTGTACAGTCACGGTAGGCGATCATGTTATCTGCGATTGCGTCACAAGCCTTCATTGTTTGCTGCACCACCAGATTCGAGTCGCCGTAGATCATCAGTCGAGTGCACCCGAGGCTTTGGCCATCCTCATGCCATGGATCAGAGCCTCATATTCTGCTTCGTTATTGGATGGGAACTCGAATCCCATTTGCAGGATGTAGCGGAGCTTGTCGCCTTTTGGTGATATGAGGATGACACCTGCGCCTGCGCCTTCGTTTTTCTTCGAGCCATCAAAGTACATAGTCCAGGAATTGGACACATCTGGTGCTCCTGGGAGCTGAGCTTCAATCCACTCGGTGTGGAAGTCGGGTAAAACTTGTGCTTTGATGGCCTTCGGGTAATCATACTTGATGTCTCTTGGTGCTAGCTCGATGAGCCATTTTGCTACTCGCCCAGTTGCATTGGGGTTTGTGAGGATGTCCCCGATCCCTGAAGTGCTGATTACAGTGATCGGGTGCTCGGAGAAGTAATGCGTCAGCTTCCTTGAGGACATGAACACGGCGTATGCCAGCTTCTGATAGTGCGGGTACCGCTGCTTTGATGTGGAGAGCACTTCACTCAAGTAATAGACTGGACGTTGTATGCTTTGGGCGTGTCCCTCCTCTCTGCGTTCGACCACTAGAACAGTGCTCACCACCCTGTTAGTTGCAGAGACATATAGGTATAGTGGCTCGCGTTCCTTGGTGCTACGAGGATTGGAGGGCTTGTGAGGACTCGCTTGAGGTCCGTGAAGGCTGCTTCGGCTTCTGGCGTCCACTCGAACTTATCTGCTTTCTTCATCAGTCGATAGAACGGGAGTGCTTTTTCGCCTAGCTTGCTGATGAATCGACTGAGCGCTGCTACTCGACCCGCCAATTTTTGCACGTCATGGAGCTTTGAAGGCCTTTGCATCGTCAAGATGGCCTGTATTTTCTCCGGGTCCGCCTCGATTCCTCGAGCTGAGACTAGATACCCGAGGAGTTGCCCGGCTGGCACGCCGAACGTGCACTTCTTCGGGTTGAGCTTGATGTGGAAGCGTTTGAGGTTTGCGAATGTCTCTCGCAAGTCATCGAGTAGTGTGTTTTCCTCTCTTGTGGTGATGACGATGTCATCTACATAGACCTGGACGTTTCGCCCAATTGCTTCTTGAGGCAATCTTGCATCATGCGCTGGTATGTTGCGCCTGCGTTCTTGAGCCCGAAAGGCATTGTGGTGTAGCAGTAGACCCCGAGTGGGGTTATGAACGCCGTTTTCTCTTCTCTCTTCCTTCATCCTTATCTGGTGGTAACCCGAGTAGCATCCAGGAAGGACAAGCGAGCGCACCCGGCGGTGGAGTCGACGATCTGGTCGATTCGAGGTAGTGGAAAGTGATCCTTTGGACAACACTTATTGAGTGCTGTAATCTACACACATCCGCAGGATGTCTGTATGCTTCTTCTCTACAAGTACGGGGTTGGCCACCCATTGTGATTTCTTGATCTCTCTGATGAATCCTGCTGCGAGTAGCCTGTCGACTTCGGCTTCGACTGCAGTTCTTTTTGGGCCGGATATGCGGCGCATTGTTTGCTTGACTGGTTTAGCACCTGGAAGTAGCTGGAGAGAGTGCTCGGCGAATTCCCTGGGAATACCTGGCATGTCTGCTGGACACCATGCAAATATATCCCAGTTCTCACGGAGGAATTCGACGAGCGCGCTTTCCTATGCGATAGGCAGACTCGACGAGACATTGACTGTCTTGGTCGGGTCAGTCGGGTGCACCTGATGCGATCTTGTGTCATTGGTGGCATTGAATGCTCTGTCGACTGCCACCTTTTTGTGCTCTGGCATAAGTGTTCGATCGTTGGAGACCGCTAGATCAGCGAGTGTTGCTTCCATGCCAAACATCTCAGAGATTTTGCTGAATTCTCGGTCGCAAGAGTCAGACTTTTGGAAGTTCCCCTTGACTGTGATTACTCCTTTTGGTCCAGGCATCTTCAGCTGGAGGTATGCGTAATGTGGCACCGCCATGAATCGAGCGAACGTCGGGCGTCCAAGTATAGCATGGTATTGTGACTTCCAGTCGACCACTTCGAACTCAATCGACTCTGTCCTGAAGTGGTGCTTGTCCCCGAACGTTACGTCGAGTTGTATGGTGCCCTCTGGGCTTATTGCTTTCCCTGGAACGATACCGTGGAAGGTATTTGAGGATCTTGGCAGGTTTTCGACTGACCTGTTCATTTTGCGGAGCGTATCTGCGAAGATGATGTTTATGCCGCTCCCACCATCCATGAAGACCTTGGACATGGCGTAGCCTCCAATTTGCGCGTCGAGTACCAGAGCAGAGTGCCCTGGTCGAACAACCGATGGAGGGTGGTCCTCTTTGCTGAAGCTTATTGCAGTATCGATCCCTTCAAGTATTCTGTCACCGCAGGGGTGACATGACCGCCATGTTTACCTGTCGAGTGCGAAGCTTTTGCTCCCTGTTGGAAGGTCGACCTTTCTGTATCATGTACATCTGCCCTTGGGGCGGAGGGTACTGTGGTTCGTCCACCCGAGGCACGGGCTGTATGGCACCCGCGAGATTTCCGCCTGGGGCAGGCTGTGGTGGTGGAGGTGGTGCCATCAGAACAGGCACGTTGTTTGGCTGAGGCACGGGTGCAGGTGCTTGTGCGGCTGCTGCCTTTCTGCGATTTACGTAATCAGTCGCCATTTGGTCGAACTCCCTGCAGTTTCTCATCGAGTGGTTGGATCGCAGTTTTCCATCGTCCCCCTTGTACAGGTGGAATCTGCAATCAGCGTCCATCTTTTCTTCGAATGATCGCTCAGATTGTGCCCGTGACTTGCGCCAATCCTTCCTCTTGTAGCTGTCACTGCGTTGGCCATCCGACGATCATCTCGACTGTTCGCCGATCATCTCGACTGTCTCGCTCTTCCGACCGTCGGTCGCTTCTGTCCTGATCATTGCGGGGTGTGGAGAACCCAGCCGCCATGAATTCGGGTCTGTCATCGTCGTAATGACGTTTTGAACGTTTGCGCCTTCGGTCGTCTCTGTACGAGTCTCTATGGCTTCGACTGCTATTCTCATGTTTGTCACGGGGTGAGGACCCGCGTGTGGTGCGTGCCATATCCTCTCCATCTGCCCACTCAGTCGCGATCTGCAGAGGTGGGCTACAGATTTTGGCTTTTGGCGGCCAAGTGCTTCTTTGAGGTCTCGCCTGGCGAGGCCCATGACGAAAACATCCATGGCCATATCTTCTGAAACCACTCCAACTGAGTTACGTATCTCAGTCCATCGTCTGATGTATGACCTCAACGTTTCGTCTGAACGCTGAACGCAGGCCCGCAGCTCCTCGAATGTTTTCGGGCGCTCACATAGAGGCTCGAAGTTTTTGATGAAATCCCTGCGGAAGTGATCCCACGAGTCGTATGTTGATGGAGGTAGGGCCTTGAGCCAGTCGCGAGCTGTGCCTTCGAGCATGAGTCGTATGTACTGCATGGCTGTAGTGTTGGTGCCCCGCTGGCACGCAACTGCCAGCCTGTAATCTTCCAGCCACCCGGAAGGTTCCTGTCGACCCGTGTACTTGGGCTGTTCGGATGTGAGTTTGAATCCTTTGGGCATCCGTGTCTCGCGGACGCGTCGAGTGAAGCACAGAGCTCCATGTGGCTCAGGCTCTCGATCAGAGTATGAGTCGCTACTGTATGATCTGCGTGATCTGCTCCTGGACCTGCGCCTTCGCGAGCCGCTTCTTTCCTTCGAGTGGTGGCGACGACCACTGTGATTATGCTCTTCCCGAGCGCGTCGACTAGGGCACGGTCTCGACTCCCACCTGGAGTTCTTGGAACTTGGCGTATGGCCTTTGCAGCTAAGGCGAGTGATTTGATCTGTTGGCGGTGTAGTTTTGCATTGGGGTCATCCGCTGGGGGCTTGATTGCCTCCAGGTATGCTGCAGCGGTGTAGAGAGCACCTGCTGCTGTTTTGGGCACCGGCAGTCCTTCCTCGTCGTATGTCATGAAGGAGTTGCCTAAGTTGCGGGTGAGTGCCGCTTTCTCGCCTGGCGAGAGGTGTGACAACCTTGATCTGCGTCCTGTGTCTGCTCGCCCGGTGGAGCTCAGGGAGAGCTGTTTTCTGCGCACACTCGACAAGCTCAGGGAGTGTCGGAGACGGAGCCGACGAAGGCGGAGTTGACGGAGGCGAGGCCGCCAGTCGGCGGAACGCAGAGTGCCGGCGATACCGTTGGGTCGCGTAGCCGTCGGCCTTGTGGACGTAGGCGTGCTCCGCCGCGCCGTCGTCGTGGAGCCGTGGTCGCGCTGCCACAGATGCGAGGAGCAAAAAATGCCAGGGCGTCGGAGCCGACGAGATTTGATGAGCTCTGGCGATCGAATCAGCTGGCTCGGATCGGTCGATCTAATACTCGTATGTGAGCAGCTTGTGCTTGGTTCTCCTCGTACAAGGACACACACGTTTGATGAGCAATTAGTACAGGGTATAATCTATATAGTAATTGACAGAGTAAGGTAGAGATCAATCAATGATAGTGGTCCACTCCCACGAGCATGGGTTGCATGTGCGGAAGTCTGCCAAAGCCAGGCGGCCTCGCTGCTCCTTTGCATCTTGCCGGTGGCACATGCGTGCGTAGCTACGTTCGACTGCCGCCGCTACGTGCGACTGCCGGCTACGCGTAGAACGCCACCGAGCAGCTGTTGTTGGTGAAGTCGCCAGCCGTGATGCAGATTGGATCACGCGAGGCTGCTCGCGGGATGCCTCCAACGGAACGTCGCCGTCAGATTGGATCGCGGGCATCCAGAAGCCGCCGCCGCAGTTTGTTCGACGAAATCGAATAAGTCGGAGTCGATGCGATCTAGCCGCCGTTGCCGATGGAGATTGGATCGACGAGGCGGCACACGGGACGCTGCTGCAGTTGTTGATGATGACGTACGTGTCGAAGTAGATGCGATCTGGTCGCTGTTGTCGATGGAGATTGGAGCCGCCGAAACGTTGAATCCAGCGCGCGTTCTTCCCACGGACGGCGCCAATTGACGAGGGGTCACCTCGGCAAGTCCCAGGGTCGAGTACCCCGGGTTGATTGAGAGGAAGAGAAAGGTGCGCGCTGGTAGTTCCGTCGGCTGACAAGTAAGGATTTACCCAGGTTCGGCCCCTCATGGTGAGGTAAAGACCTACATCCTGCTTGTCTGATCTGTATAGATGTATAATGATGTTACATGGTGGCCGCAAGGGCGATGGTGTGAGACGTGGTCTCGCTAGGGCTATGCCTATCTGTCTCCCTCCCTCTAATGGGGTGCCCCTACCTGGCTTTATAAAGGGAGCCAGGTAGGGTTTACATGAGTTTCTTGTCTTGTACTCCAAGTTTTAGCTTGTTGGGCTTCATTGGGCCGCCAGGTGGGCCTTTGTTGTCATCTTCTAATAGGCCGCATGTCGGGTCCTAGTCTTGGCGTGCACCAGGTACCTTCACCGTGGGGTAGTCGAAGGGTAGCCCCACGACAACCGGAGTGGAAGGAGGCGCCACTTACCTGGTCGTCGTGGATGAATCTGGTCTCGGACGAAGAGCACGAAATGGGGGGGGGGGGGGAATGGTGGCGGGAGCTGGGCGGTGAGAAGAGAGGGGTGAAATAAGGGAGGCAAAACATGGACGGTGAGCGAAATTTCTCCCACCACCATTTTTGCGTGCACGAGCTCGGCTCCAGCGTTCCCCATTTTGCCTTGCGGGAGGGTGGCTCTGCAGAAACGGTGGAATCGGGCGTTCCTCTCGGGCCTGACACAAAGTGCTTTAAGGTTCATACTCGTGCAGGCACGCGAAACGGGCCAGGAAACCAAACAAGCCAAAACATAGGTGAAACACCGCGTTCCTATGGGCCGTGGCCCGTGGGCAACCAAACACGCCTCATATCCTCAAAAAAAACCTAACACGCCTCAATGTGAGGAAGAAAAAATATACGAGGGAAGGTACAAGATAGTATAAAGGGTGAGCATGCTTTGGGTGGCCACTCCCTAGTAAACTGGAAAGTGGTTTGTCGACCCAAGGAGGTGAGTGACCTTGGTATTACTGATCTGGAAAGGTTCAGCCGCGCCCTTCGGCTGTGATAGCCTTGGGTACAGTAGACTGACCCCGAGCGCCCCTGAGTTGGATCAAAGCTGTCATGCGACGACATTGATAATGCCCTATTCAGGGCATCAACGAAAATCATGATTGGAAGTGGAAATTCCGCCCTATTTTGGCATGACAGATGGTGTGAGCATGGGCCTCTTGGAGTCGTGCGCCTGACCCTTCAAGATTGCAACAAGGAAGAACGTAACAGTTACAGTTTGTGAGGATAACAATTGGATTTGTTTCATCGTGAGAATTAACACCCTTAAGTAGCTCAACCAGATCATCGACCTGTGGGGAATTATCTCTGCTATCCACCAGCTCACCCGATATGTTGTGAACGCACGCGGAAGATGCTACAAGGTTTCTGGGTGTTTGCTACTAGTTTGTGTTTTCTTGGATTTTTCGATGTTTCATACATGTGTTCAAAATGCCTCAAACACATGTTTGTTTGTGGCGTTACTATTTTTGAAATATTGCGAATCTATTTTCGCACAATTTTGTAACATCTTCCTGATTTTTTGTTGTTGTGTAAGCACTTTTTATTTCGTTCTTTTTTTAATGTTGCGAAACATTTGCATGGGTGGTAGATATTCCTGCAAAAATATTGTGATATAATTGTCGCACTATTTTTTTTAGAAATGTTGTGATCTTTATTTGAATTATTTTTAACTTCTGCTAATTGTTTTATTGCTATGAATACTAGTATTTATTTTTTCCGCACGGTGTCGGAACAAGGTCCACCCACATAAAAACGATGGGGGTAAAAAAAACGATGGAGGGTAAGGAGCATTGAGCCCAGCTGCGGAAAACGGCAGAGTTTTGGCCCATTGAAGAGTGACCGACCGATGGCTAGTCCTGTGTCAAATCCTATATATCGCCCGCTTGCGGTGAGAAATGGTCGCGTCGCCTCAATGAATGCATCGATGGGCCGACACATTTGGCTTTTCTCCTTTCTTCTTCCTTTTTCTTCTCTGCTTTCTTTTTCGTTTTCTTTTCAGGTTTCTTCTTTTTGTTCACATTTTATGATTTTGAAAAATAATCAGTTTTGAAAAGTGTTCAAAATTAAAAAAATGTTCAGGTTTAAAATTATTCAAATTTGAAAGCCGTGTAAAATTTGAAAAAAAATTCAAATTTAAAAATTGTTCAGAATTAAACTATTCAAATTTGGAGGTTGTTCAGATTTAAAAATTGTTCAAATTTAATAATGAAAAATGTTCAAATTTAAAAAATATTCAGAATTTGAAAATGTTCAGATTTTCAAAAAGTTTTGTAATTTTTCATTTCCTTTTAGTTAGCACCGTATTAGCCCTAGCTCATTTGTTTTTCAACTACCATCATAGCCAATAGGGAACCGGTCTCAAGCTTTGTTTAGGCGGTCTGACGAATTCCCTCCTTCAAGAGACATGTCATATGGAGTTTGGAGTTACTTGGAGTACCTAATAAAACAGTAAAATCTATGCACAACATCGATCAACTACCTACCGTTGGTGGCTCGATCGGTATGTAAAACGTGTAATGACATGCAATGTTTGGTGAGGCGCATTAGTGTATGAACGAGTGAGCGCTTAATTATAAAATGACGCCGCCGCACAGGCTTTTGCTGGCCTCAGTTAACATGGAATGCTTAGAAAATGATGTCAGTGACAAAAGTACAGCTTTTAGTCGGATGGGCGTTCAGCGCATAAAGCTATCAGTATACAGGTGCACAAATTCTCTCGGGTTTAAAGTGGTCCTGTTTTAGTATTTTTATAAGGCTCCACTGTTGAAAGCCATGGAAAAGCAGACGATATTATATTAAGATTTAGGAGCGGAAAACGTGTATATAAATCAAGGGAGGTTCATGTTCATGATGTTCTCCAGTAATTAGGCAGCAAGCGGTCTGGCTATCAGTTGATCGAGATCTCCAAAATCAGCGAGAGCGAAAACCTTGAGCTAGGAGAAGCTCAAGTAACAAGAGAAGCCATAGCGAGATCAGGTACGTACTCCACCATACTAACACAGATGAAATGTGTGCATTAGCTATCAACATTTGGTTCTACTCGTTTGGGGGTTTTCATTTAAAGGAAGAAGGGAAAAGAAGAAAATTTATACGAGTACTAAAGTACTACGTAATGACTGTTCTGTACCGTGCTTGACGGCAGAACCACTGCGATTACATTTTGCGCACCCAACGTGGTCCTCATATCTCCACCGATGCCACCCCGCCATGGCACGAGCACCGGCCGGCGGCCACCACCATCCTACGCCGTGGCGGCCAGCCTCGCCGGTGTCCTATGCGGGGCTGAACCCGGTGCCTATCTAGTTCGACCATCCCAACAAGGTGTCGCCCCGACACCCTCGGCTTCGTAGTTCCTACGCCGCCGCAGCCCGCAAGGGTGCCCCCTCGCAGCCCTCATCCTTCACCTACTACGGCGACCAGATGCCATTGTTGGAAGCAGGCGCCGAGACGGCGCGCAGGGCCTACTACGGCGACCGGACGCCGTCGTTTGAAGCAGCTCCTTTGTCACGTGCCCAGGCAGCGGGGACTTCGGCCATGATCTTTTCATCATCATCGAGCAGCTACCACAAGGTCAGCCGTTCCAGGCTCCATCTGCACCGTAGCCCCCTCCCGCAAAATGCTACAGTACTGTCTAGTGCTTCTGTGCCCATCCGCTCACTGCACGGAAGCTGTTCGGTGAAATGCTTCAAAGAACTGTAGTTAGAAAATATTGTGGATTTTTTTTGGTTCAGCCAAGTGGTTCATGAAGGGGGTTTTTATTTAGAACATCACTTCATCTAGATCTATAAACTAAAAAAAAAGTGGCCCAAATGGCGGGGTTTTTTTTTCATTTGGATATATTTTTTTCAACCAAGAGCACATGCAACCGAGTGCACCTTCGAGTTACCCACATGTAAATCTTGCTTCCTTTGCTTGAACCTAAACCCTGCACGAGCTCAGATCCCTTCACCACATATCGTATCTTTGACCTTGTTAAAATATTATGAATGCACCACATCGATTGACTACCTACCGGGTTCGGTAGCAAGTTAAACGTGTGATAGGTTGCAATGTTTTGTGAGGTGCATTAGCATACGAATGAGTGCTTAGTTATAAAATGATGCTGGCTTTCACAGGTCTCAAATAACCGTGATTATTAGTTCGGCGGGAGGAGCATTAACAATGAATGCTTACAAAATGACTGGTCACTGAGATACTGATGGAGATTTCAGTCGGACGAGCTTTCATAAAGTGCCTTTTACTCTCTTTTTTCATGTTAGCTGAAGCACACTATCCAGATGCATCGCTCTTGCTTAAATTTGTCCTTGTTTAGTAGTTTAAAAGTAGCCGGTTGAAAACCATGGAAAAGCAGATGAGTAGGAGCAAAAAACATGCTTATAGTTACATAAGGGAGGTACGGAGGTACATGTTCCCCAGTAATTAGGCAGCAAGAAGTTTTCTAACAACTGATCGAACTCCAATCAGGGAAAGCAAGAATCTTGAGTAAGGAGAAGACCAACTAGCAGGAGAATCGTATCAGGTATGTATTAAAACATAACACCCCAGATGATTTTTTTTGCATTAGCTACAAACATTTTCTTAAACTCTTGTCTTAATTTTCACTTAAACATAACAGCCCAACTCATGAAGCTTCCTACAAGTGCAAACATGCATTGTACATAATGTCGAGCAGAACTATTTGTGACCCAGCTGCTTCATAGATCAATCTTAGCTAACATCTTTCCATCCAAATTTTTCCTGTTTTAATCTATGCATAATACTGAAACCAGGGAAACATGAAGGTCAATGCAATCATCCGACTGCTGGTCATGATGCTCACCGCTGGCTATGCACATGTTACCACCTGCAGCTCCTTATATGGAAACGAGACAGACATGTTGTCACTGCTTGAATTCAAGAAGACAATCAGTCTCGATCCACATCAGGCCTTGGTGTCCTGGAACGACAGCACCCACTACTGCAATTGGAAAGGTGTTCGTTGCAGGATGAATAATCCACGTCGAGTCACTTCTCTTGACCTTTCCTATCAAGGTTTAGTTGGGCAAATCTCCCCGACACTCGGGAACCTAACATTCCTGAAATATTTGGACCTGTCAGATAATGGCTTCACCGCAGAGATCCCTTCTTTCCTTGGCCATCTGCGCCACCTCCGTGAACTCTCTTTGAGTAACAACACTCTGCAAGGATGGATTCCTAGCTTTGCGAACTGTTCCAGTCTTGAGGTTCTGTTGCTGAATGGCAATCATCTAGTTGGGCAAATTCCTGTAAATTGGTCTCCTAGAATGCAATCACTGGGTTTTTCAGATAATTATCTTACTGGAAAAATACCTGCTTCTCTTGCCAATCTTACAATGCTGATCGAATTTAGATGCTTGAATAATAAGATTGAGGGTGGCATACCTAATGAGTTTGCCAAGTTCCGCAGCTTGCAGTTCTTAAATGTTGCAAAAAATCTGTTGGTCGGTAGGTTTCCACAAGCCATCTTGAATCTTTCAACTCTTGTTGAAGTCAGCCTTACTTCGAACAGTTTCAGCGGAGAGGTACCGCCCAATCTTGGTAACTATCTACCTAATCTCGACCTGCTATATTTAGCCATCAACTTATTTCAAGGGAATATTCTCCTAGTTTAACAAACGCTTCCAAGCTTCACCGTGTTGATATATCACAGAATAATTTCACCGGTGTGGTGCCTGGCTCCATTGGCAAACTAAGTAAACTAACCACGATAAATCTAGAGGTCAATAAACTCACAACACGTAGCAGGGAAGATTGGGCATTTTTGAATAGCTTAGCCAACTGCACTGATCTTCAAAAATTCTGGATTGATGGAAATCATTTAGAAGGAGAAGTACCATCTTCATTAGGTAACCTTTCTGTTCAGCTGCAAGAGCTACGTTTGGGAGCAAATAAATTATCAGGGAACTTTCCTTCTGGCATAGCAAATCTTCCCGGCCTAACTCTATTGTCAATGGGAAGCAATCGATTTACAGGTGTGGTTCCTGACTGGATCGGGAGTCTCAAGAAATTACAATCAATATATTATGCGATAACAGTTTTACGGGATATATTCCTGTATCCCTTTCAAATTTATCTCGACTAGGGATTCTTGATCTAAGATCCAATAAGTTCCGTGGTCACATACCCCCAAGCTTAGGAAGACTGCAAATGCTCCAATATTTATACATTCTCAATAACAGTCTTCAAGGTAATGTACCAAAAGAGATCTTCAGAATTCCAGTGATATCTGAAATTGATCTATCTTTGAACAACCTTGATGGGCCACTTCCAGACGAGATTAGTAATGCCAAGCAACTTTTATACTTGGCCCTTTCATCAAATAAGCTATCAGGAGATATTCCAAACACTATGGGTAACTGTGAAAGCTTGGAAGAGATCGATTTGAGTTCAAATATTTTCCAGGGAGGTGTCCCCACTTCATTAGGCAATATAAGGGGCCTAAGAGTCCTGAATTTTTCTCATAATAACTTAACTGGGTCAATACCGATATCTCTTGGCAACTCACAATATCTTGAGATACTGGATTTGTCTTTCAACCATCTTGAGTGGGAGGTCCCAAAAATTGGAATCTTCAAAAATGTAACGGCCCTACGGATTGGTGGAAATCGGGGGCTTTGCGGTGGTGCATTGGAGCTCCACTTAGTTGCATGTTCTGATAAGCCTTCAGACTCAACTAAGCACAACCTATTCACTATACTCAAAGTAGCAATTCCAGTGGCCAGCATGATTTCACTTTCCATGGTCATATTTGTCGTACTGTTTCGGAGGGGGAAACACAAGAGAAAAAAAATGACTTTACCATCATTTGGTAGACACTTCCCCAAGGTTTCATTCAATGATCTAGCCAGAGCAACAGATGGGTTCTCGACATCCAACATAATTGGAAGCGGAGGATACGGATGTGTATATCGAGGAAAACTATTTCAAGATGGAAATTATGTTGCCATAAAAGTATTCAACATGGATACAAGGGGAGCACAGAAGAGCTTCATTGAAGAATGTAATGTCTTAAAAAATGTGCGGCATCGTAATCTGGTCTGCATCCTAACTGCATGCTCAAGCATTGATCCTACTGGGAATGATTTCAAAGCTCTAGTGTATGAGTTCATGCCTCGAGGAGACTTACATAGACTACTATACTCAACCCAAGACTCCGAAAACTCTTCAGATTCCAGCCATATTACACTTGCTCAGAGGCTAACCATTCTAGTGGATGTAGCAGATGCACTGGAGTACCTACACCATAGAAACCATGGAACAATTATTCATTGTGACATGAAGCCTAGCAACATTCTCTTGGATGACAGTATGACAGCTCATGTTGGAGACTTCGGCCTTGCCAGGTTCAAAGTTGATTCAGTGGTATCTTCATCTGGTGGTTCATACTCTACATCTTCAGTTGCAATAAAGGGCACGATTGGATATGTTGCTCCAGGTAATTTCGATTTTATATCTGGTATCACCTCTTTATGTTGATAATGACCTTCGCTTATACTAATATTGGAATTAAATTAATCTTGCATGTGATCTCCAGAGTGTGCAACAGGTGTTCTTGTTTCGACTGCTAGCGATGTCTATAGCTTTGGAATTATTCTACTTGAGATATTCTTACGGAAGAGGCCGACTGATGATATGTTCAAGGATGGAGTGGGCCTTGCAAAATATGTTGCGATGAACTTTCCTACTGGAATATCAGAGATTGTAGACCCCGAATTACTACAAGATCAGACAGAATTTCCCCAGGAAACTAAAGTGGCCATCAAGGCAAAGGACTTGAACTGTTTAATATCGGTGCTAAACATTGGACTATGTTGCACCAAGCTGGCCCCGAACGAGCGCCTCAACATGCAGCAAGTGGCTGCAAGGTTGCACGGAATCAAGGAGGCGTATCTCAAAGGGATATAAGGTAGACACTTGATTTTTTTTTGTATGGTGCCAGGTGTTTTCATAATTTAGAGAAGGTTTTTTTTAAAAATGCATGTGGCATTCCTTTCCTGATAAAATCATGACTCTTGTTCCTGTCGTAATTGTACAGGTGCAGAACTGGAGAATGCTGGCAGTTGCTGAGACAAAAACTGGAAGTCAACTTCTGCGAGATGAACAAATAAAACCAGGATTTAGCTATGCTGGAGAAATGATCAATATATGTGTTCTTGCTTGGGATGTTGGTCAAGGCAGAGCTTCCTCTCTGAGGACCATCAATGGCTCTGTTCTTATTTTTTATTTTCCTTCCTTTCTAATACACTATTTCCGTACAAACGATGATGTTTGTTAATCTAACTGTCACAACCATATCATACCGCCTCAAAACAACAGAAATTCAACTTATATGTTGATATTAAGTTGGTTGTACGAACAGTCGATCTATATATGCTTGAAAAGACATTACTAACCCAGTATTGTTTAATCTATAACCTTTTCACGACGAGGAATCCTGAATTTTCCATTTTACATCTAGATGATCCTTATTGTATTCTCTATGCTGAACTGATGAAGATTGTATGTGTTTTCCCTTGTCAATTTGCCTGTTAGACTGCTTGGCTTTGATTTCGACTAGGATTTCTGTATCGCTGAACGTTTATCTGGGAGATCACTTTGAACCGATCAAAAGTTGGTGATATACTTATATTGATGATAGAAATACATAACTTAACGTAGTGAATATTGCAGGTAATGATTGGCATGAACTGCTTTCTGCTTTCCAAGTGGGTTTATAAGGAATATGATAGTTTACAGTCTATTTCATGGGTACGGGTGGAGCCATGTAATGTAATTGAATTTTATTCCTGCTAGATTTTGCACTCGAATGGCGGAGCTAGCCCGATTTCAGAGCCTGCGCACATGTGCTCATCTTTTTCATATCAGATCGCAATTTCTGTCATCCCAGGCCAGAGCTCTTTGAGGGCCGTCGCGAACTCTGGACACGTGCCTGGAGCAGATAAGGTAGTTCGGTAAAATCGCCCCAGCTCGGATGCTTGATAGATTTCAAAATGATATTGTACCTTGCACTACTGGAAAATCACTCTTCGCCGTGTGGTCAAAACACACGGCGAAGACTAGAATCTACCTCGGCGAAGCGTTCGCCGAGAGAGGCACTCGGCAGAGACCTCTCGGCGACAATCGCCTCGGCGACGCCTCTTCGCCGAGTGCTTTCTATCGGGTATACACGGCAACGTCTTCGCCGAGACAATTTAACGGACACCCGGCGAAGAAAGATAATCCGGTCCGTCGACTGTCAGATGTGTGTCAGTACTTCGCCGAGTCCGGGCGTGTCGGCGCTCGGCGAAGAAGGAACGCACAGGCGGCGCCACGTGTCCTAGAAATTGGGTGCCGGCGAAGGCTTCGCCGACATGGCCTTCGCCGAGTGCCGGATTCCTTTGCCGGAGGACGCTTTGCCAAGAACTTCTTCGCCAAGCATATTCTTCGCCGAGTATTTTTATCGCCGAGTGTTTGCATTTTGCCGAGTGCCTGGTGTTCAGCCGGTCTCGGCGAAGGCAACTCCCAGGAGAGACCATATGGCACCTCTTCGCCGAGAGCCCGTCTCGGCAAAACCGAAAACCTCGGCGAAGGATGTTCCCAGGTGACCAAATGGCACCTGTAGCGCCTCTTCGCCGAGAGCCCTACTCGGCAAAGGCATGTTCGCCGAGTATAGCACACGGCGAAGATAGTACATTGTGCCAGATTTTGCTGCTTTTTAAAAATCCCTGCATTTTAAACACAATATATGCATATATATATATATATATATATATATATATATATATATATATATATCAATTATATCACTGGATCACTCCCAAAACATTGAAAGGAGACACATATAACAAAAATATCGCACACATTGTCCGAAAGTTCACAAAATAGAGTCCACAAGTTCATAAGCACACAACCCAAGGTCAAACAAGTCCAAAATACATCGCACTAGTTCACAGCTAGCAGGAAATGCCACAAAATCAGATGTATCACAAATCCAGTAGTCACCGAAGGCCTCATGGATGCAATCCTACAAGATTTAAAGCTATAAGCATTAGTTTCAAAACATGTGTGTGGAAATGTGGGTATTGACATGTATTTGGGACCTGAGCTTACCTAGAGTCACTCGCCGATGGCGCTGATGATGGGCTTGCAGCCCGCCTCCACCATTCCCTCCGTCTTCACCATCCGCGGGAGTGTGGGATCTAGACGATCGATTGTCCTATGAAGATTCAGAAGTGGCATACAAATTGTTCATACAAAATATTACATCACAAATGGTTCATACAAAATATTACTCACAAATGGTTCATACAAACAGAAATTCTAAATCGACGAGTACAAAGCTTCAGAAGCCTGTGTCTACGTTTGGATCATAACTTGGACCAGGATCATCATCATCACTATCACGATTGTACCACCAATCTTCTACGTAGTCTAGAGGTGGACCGCTCGGCTCCTCTACATCGGGTAGGTGCATCCGTTCAAGAAGCTCCATGTCTTTCTGGTTGACAACCAGCTCACCGTCCTCTTGCCCATGGTTGACTCTAATGCCATCGTCGTCTTCTTCCATTTCATCTACAGAAGGCAAGGTGATGTTCAAACGGCCTGACAGCCCATCTTCTTGATAATACTCTCCCTCGTAGGTGTTCGGGTTTAGGTGGTGATGGTAGTCGTCATTGTTAGGGGTAGGTACTTTATTACGCGGCGGTACCGAGATCACTACATCCCACCCTAGTAGACGTTTTACAGTTTTGCATGGGTATGGGAGATAAAAAACTTGGATGGCTTGGTGTGCTAGGATATAGACATCATCACCCGCGTAGACGGATTCTCGCTCAATTTCGACCAACCCAATTTCAGGTCTTCGTCTCACTCTTGTTGGATTGAACCAATGGCATTTGAAGACAACAGGGTTCTTCTTTTTGCCGAATTCACAATCCAGTTCAATTATTTCCTTGACTATTCCATAGTAATCAAGGTCACCTCGCACTTGGCATAAGACCCCGGAATTTCTTGTCTTCGGGTTTGGCCGAGTTTTTTCGTAATGATCGGTATGGAAGCGGAACCCATTCACGTCATAAGAATTATAGGTCTTGACGGCATAGGTGCATGAGGTAAGTTTCTTCAACTCGGGCCTCATGTCCGGGTCGGATATTCCCTACAAGTGCAATAGGAACAAGTATGATATATTAGTGTTGACGAAACGTATTGCACAAACATGGAATGAAACAAGGGGATATTCCCTACTTTAGCTTTGAACCATGGAATGAAACCGCCGCCTCCTTGACCCCCTTTTTAAAAAGGACCAACTTGTCATTGTCGGTACATGGTCTTCGATGTTTCCATGTTTCTGTCTCAAATAACCTATGAATGGCAACGATCAAGGAACAGAGTTAGTCCACAAACTAGGAAATGGAAGTGTGCCAAACTATTCACTGAGCACTTTACTACTATATATTAAGATGGAGCAGATTCACGCCCTCACAGCGAGCCAGCGCGTCCTGGCCCTGTAGCTGGAACATAACGCGAGTTACTGTTCCCCGCTACAGTGCACAGCGCATCCTGGCCGTCAACCATCCATCCAACGATCCAACAGCTCTGCGCGCTGACTTTTTTCAGAAAGAGACACGCAAGGTGAGAAATTGCCCCGCAGTCCAGAATTCACCACTGCGAAGGACCTAAACAAAATTATAGGAAAACACAGGGACCCCAATGCAAGATTACCCGCACAGCCCACTTCTCGCTTCCGCGCGGCGGCGCTGGCCTAAACAAAATTATAGGAAAACACAGGGACCCCAATGCAAGATTACCCGCACAGCCACCTTCTCGCTCGCGCGCGACCGCGCCGCCGACACGCACCGCCGCACCTCCGCTCCTCCTCCAGCGAATCGACGAGCGCGGGAAGGTTCGCCGTCGTCTCCTCTCCATCCTCTTCGACAAACACCTGCCGAAACTTCCACAACCGCCGCCAAATCGTCGCCGGTCGCCGTCGCCGTTTTCGCTCTCTGCCGCCGCCATCTTGCTCGCCGCCGGCGACGACGACGACCAAATGGTCCACCGCGCCGCCCCTTCGACTCGCCCCGACCCGCTCTCGCAGATCCACGCGGTCCTAGCCCCGTACGCCTGCGCCTCTGCTCGGCCGCGAACTCGCCAACGCGCCGGCGACCGCCGCCGTGTGACGTCAACAGATGACGTCACCCCGTCCCCACCTGTCGGAAATTCCACATTTCCAATAATAATTTCCGTAATTGCTAAAATACTGGACTGTGGAACCCGCCTGTCAGTCAACTAATAATTACAACAACTTTTTTTTTTGTAAAAATCATTTCTTCCAATCTGTAATTCAGAATAACACAAGCAATATACCAAAATTTGCAATAAAATATGCCCTTTGCAACTATTGCATTTCCATACATAATTAATCAACTACAATTTCTGTTTAATCAAAAAGGAAAAAAGGAAATACAATACATTTTCGTTTAAGAAACAACTGTAATTTTCCTTTTTCAATTTCACTTCTTCATAACATACTTCCAAACATAATTAATCAACTTCACTTTCTGTTTAATCGCAAGAAGAAAAATAAATACGATACATTTTAGTTTAGGAAACAATTGTAATTTCCCCTTTTCAATTTCACTTCTTCATAACAAAATTGTAAGTACATTAATTTTGTGTTTAGTCAGTAAGATGCTTGGTTTGTCGTCGAAAAAAAAAAATAAGTTCTAATATTTATTGCAAGACTTAAATTATTCAAACACTCAACAGATCATTCACCTAAATGTTTTCTTTCGTTGCTTTAATGTTTTTGCTGCGTCGTACCAATTAAATGTCAAATATGATGACTATTTCTGTCATTTGAACAAATTTCACATTTTAAAATTTTAAAATTTGGAATGTCTTCCAAACCTGATCATTTCACAAATGTTAAAATAATTCGCCTCCAAATTACTGTCGAATTTGAACATCGTTGAAACCCCGGATATTTTTGAAACATTAACTTTTCGGATTTCAACAATTTTGAAATCTACGCAAATTTTAAATGTGGACATTTTCAAAATTAAATTTTACCACACAGTTGCGAAAAATATGACAAACATATCAACATGAACACAAAAAATTAAACGCTGCCTACTTATACCATATAATCAAATTCCAAATTTCGATA
Source organism: Poa pratensis (assembly GCA_947311845.1). Classification (NCBI taxonomy): domain Eukaryota; kingdom Viridiplantae; phylum Streptophyta; class Magnoliopsida; order Poales; family Poaceae; genus Poa; species Poa pratensis. Next base: position 70,652,889 of record CAMZMU010000117.1, read on the forward strand.
TTTCAAATACATTTCAAATCTGAGCATTTAACTATCTATCAACCATAAAAAAAAATACATACCAACAATATGACCAACAAAAAAAAAATCTCACTACTTATGTCATGTGCTAGAATTTCAAATTTACATATTTTCACAATTAAAGGACATTCAAATCTCACCGTCTTCTAAAGTAAAAAAAAAAACTAACCAATTTTAGGCCGTATCCTTTTTTCTTTACTTTCAATAATTTTCAAACCAATACGATTTTTTAATACATATATTCTCAAATTTGAATTATACCACAAATCCGCGACGTAAAAATTTGCATATTTTAAAAATTTAAATACCTTACAAATCAAATGTACATAACTTCGCAATTTAAACAATTTCCAAAATCTATACAATCTTTTAGACGTAAATTTCCTTTCAATTCCATTAATTTCCAAACATTTGAAAAAAAAATGCCCGCCTTTAAAGATTTGAATTTCACCCACACGCGCGGCATCGCCGCGCAAATTTACCTAGTACTCAATGTAGGGTTGTACTTCCGTCGTGTTCTTCAAGACATAAGATGTAATGTTCGTCCACTCATCATATGATAATTTCTTCTTCTTGTGGCCACTTGATTTGACACCGGAGCCGATGAAAATGCTAAGTTCAGGTAGATCTTCGGGTTGGCCATATTGAGACGAGGCACTGGATTATGAACAGTGGTAAGATTGTCACTATAGAACTTAGTGGTGAAGTTTGACACCTCCTCGTTCAGTGTTGCCTCAGCTATGGATGCTTCGATGCGGCATTTGTTCGTGCTTTTCTTTTGAAGGTCCTTCTGCTCTCTCTCAGTTGCAAACATCCAACGGGTCTGCACAGGCCCCCCCAATCTTGCCTCGGTCGCGAGATGCACCAACAAATGTTGCATGGGATTGAACATGCCTGGTGGAAAGATAGCCTCTAGCTCGCAAATCAACTCGGGTGTCTGTTCCTCCAACTCTTCAATCACCTTGATATCTAATTCTTTAGCACAAAGCCGGCGGAAGAAATAGCTCAACTTTGCCAAGACTAGCCAAATTTCCTCATCGATATAGCCTCGAAACATGACCGGCATTATCCGCTCGATCCATACGTGATAGTCATGACTCTTGAGCCCACCTATCCGCAACCCAGCCAAATTCACTCCCCTCATTATGTTAGCTGCATAGCCATCAGGGAAGAATAGGTGATCCAGGACCCACTGGAGAATTTGTTTCCTTTGGGCCCTTGTTGGGGTGAAACGGGCCTTTGGTTTGGACCATCCTTTTTTGACTGTGCCGGGAGGGTCCATCTTCATGTTTGGCCTATCACATAGCGCCTGCTGATCGACTCTAGCCTTGACATTATCCTTCGACTTCTCGAGGTCCATTAGTGTGGACCAAAGGGCCTCGGCGATATTCTTTTCAGTGTGCATTACATCAATGTTATGAGGAAGAAGGAGATCCTTAAAGTAAGGGAGCTTCCAGAAGCATGGAATGTGTGTCCACTGGTGTGTGTCTCCATAACCCACAAAGCCATTCCCATCTGCATTGGGCACAAGAGCTTCTAGCTGAGCTTAATGGCGGCACCATCCATGGTAGGTATTGGTACATATGCATCAACAACTACATCTTTCAAGAACTTCTTTGCGTCTCTCTTGAATCTATGACCAGGTTTAAGGAACTGGCGATGCTTATCAAAACAAGAATACTTGCCGCCCTTGTCAGCCAAACGAAAGTCATAGCCTGCATGCACACTGGGCAAGGCCACTTCCCGTGCGTACACCATCCGCAGAATATCGGCGTGCCGGCAAGTCATGCAGGGACGTGTGGTACCAGACGTACATAGTGAAGTGCTCCTTTGTTACGGCGTCGTACGTCCGTACCCCTTGTTGCCAGGCAAGCAACAAATCATCCACCAACGGCTCCATGTACACACTCATATTCTTCCCCGGATATTCAGGCCCTGGAATTATCAGCGACAAGAACATGTTTTGTCGTTGCATGCAGACGCCAGGGGGAAGATTCAACGGAATGACAAACATCGGCCAACAACTATATGTGCAAGCAGACATACCATATGGGTTGAACCCATCTGTTGATAAGGCAACTGCTACACTCCTGTTTGTGCCGGCTTTTCGGGATACTTCTCAATGAATTTCTTCCATGCAACACCATCAGACGGATGTACCATCTTCTCAGGACGATACCTCTTCCCATCTATCGGCCATCTCATTTGTTGGGCAGATTCGTTGGTCATAAAAAGCCGTTGGATCCTCGGTAGGAATGGAAGATACCGAAGGACCTTTTTGGCTACTGTGAGCTGCGTCTTCTGACCATCACCGTTGTCGACCTCCATATACCTAGAGGACTTGCACTTGAGACAGTATTTTCATCGATGTGTTCTTTTCTAAATAACATGCAGCCCTTTGGACAAGCATCTATCGGCGTATATTCCATCTTAAGTGAACTGAGGATTTTCTTCGACTCGTACATGTTCTTTGGCAGAATATGTGACTCCGGTAGAAGAGAGGCAATAACATGCAGGAATGCATCAAAGCAATTAATGCTTACGTGATACTGGGACTTGACAGCCATTAGGCGACTTATGGAATCAAGTTGAGAAACCTTTGTATGGGCGTGGAGGGTTTTCTGCGAGGCAAACAAAGTATCATAGAACTCCTTTGTGCTCTTGTCCACCTCCCCATCTGCATCTTCAGTTGGAATTTCAGGTGCACGTGCATTAGCGAATTGATCTAGCATTCTATCAGCCCCAGTATCAAAAGCTGTTGATGCCTCCTCGGTGCGCTGTCGCGCGACCTTCTTCCCTCGAGATGCACGCTCGCCATGCAAAGTCCAACGATGGTAGTCTGGCATAAACCCAGACTTGGCAAGGTGAAAACCCATGTCTTCCTTTGTTTGGCGACGCTGGTTTTTGCAACATTTGCACGGGCACCAAGTTAACCAGGGTTTTTAGCAAATGCAAACTCCAGAAACTCTAAGGTCTTAGTCAGCCATTCATCGTCATCTGACTCGCACCGGCTCGGCCACTGTACATCCAATCATGATCCTCCATCTCTAAACAGATTAATGCAGACATATATTTAACAAAAAGATTCATGCATCATTAATTTAATTATTCACATAACTATAGATTTTACGCGTTGAATGCACTCACCTATATCTACTAGGTAAAGCTAAGGCCATCCCACCCGAGTATGTGTAGCTTGTGTTCGTTTCCATGTCCTACTCCTATCCAAGACAGAATTTCGGCATCACCTCCCCGCTGCTCTCCCAATACATGTCTCGACAAAGTTTCGAGAGATTGTGTATCCGGAGAACAATATGGGAGGCGCCACCGAAATTCTGTCTCGGATAGGAGTAGAACATGGAAACGAACACAAGCTACACATACTCGAGCTGTCCAAAACGTGGACAATTCGAAACGGCCACGGTTATAAAAGATATAGCTCGTTGTATATAAATATATACCCTGGACAAGGTGTATACATAAATATATACAAACAACTCTTTATATATGATGCATGTAAAATGCATACATGAACTTTGCATTATTTTACTTATATTCCAGTCATATTTGCATCATATAAGGATTATATCACTGTTTTATAATGATTTTGGGAATATTTGGTATGTTTCCTATTTTTATGGAATTAACCCTGCACAGTCAGAAAACCCTGTTTTCTATATTTTAATGTTTCAGGGACCCAAACGACGTCCACATGACCTAATATTTTACGGGCATCAGTTTTTGGAAGGAACAAAGCGTAGGAGCCAAGGAAGCGCACGAAAGGAAGCCGGAGGCCAAAGTTGAGTGGGCCCACGCGGCCAGGTACCTGGGCCACGTGGGACCCCCTCTTTTGGGCCTCGGAGCTCCGTTGCCGTCGATCTTTCCTCCACCGACTCGGTTTTGACCTAAAACCGACTATAAAAATAGCCCCCCGACGTTCTCTGGAAGGAGCGCCGCCGAAACACAGAAATACCGAAACAGAGACCTGGAGCTGCAGATTGGAGGGGGAAAACTCCGGCGGGGCGCTGCCGGCGTGGTCTCCATCTTCTCCAACGACTTCTCCACCGTCTCCATGATGAAGAGGGAGTAGTCCACCCCTGGACTATGGGTTTGTGGAAGTAACTTATGTATCTCTCCTCTCTTGAGCTTCACTAATTAGTACCGTATGAGCTGCTGAACATGATTACGGTCATCTATGTAATACCTTTGAGGTGGATCTTTTTATGAGTTAATATATGTTTGAGATTGCAATAGTTTTGTTTCAGTTATGAAAGTAGATGCATATTATGTACCCCTTTCTTATTTACTTGTCATGATCAAGCATGTTTATGAGAGCAGGTAACTACGTCATCGGGTATCAATATATAAACATATACCCCGAGAGTTCGATATTAAACCCTCGAGTCACCCCTCGTGGGGAAAACACGTCTTCCACTTACTACACACTCTGCACTTGGAGTCTCAACCTAACCCATTTACTTTTCACGCAGGTAACTACGTCATCGGGTATCAATATATAAACATATACCCTTGACAAGGTATATACATAAATATATATAAAGAGTTTCGTCTTTATAACTATAACCCTTCCGAACGGGAGACTCCTAGGGTTACGCGACTTGTTTGGCGAGCTACAAAATAATGCAACCTAGCAAGAGGAGCAGAAGAGCGTCATTACCCTCGAAGCGTGATCGACGAAAAGACAGGGGAAGTAGCTCCTGCCCGAGCCCTGCCCTACAGCGACGCTCCCGTCGTCAACCTCGTTGCATATCCTACAGAAATTAGTGATCACAATTAGTAAATATCAACTACTAAACTAACAATTAACATGTGACTAAGCTAACTAGCAACTAACCCTAAGCAGCAACTAACCCTAACTATCAACTACTAAGCTAACTAAATAAATACTAAGGTAACTAGTAAATAACTAACAACTACTAACCTAGCTAACTAAATACTAACAAAAAAAAACAGAGAGAAGCTCACCTTTGCTGTCGCTGGAGGAGGAGCCGTACGGCTGGAGGAGGAGCTCGGGCTAGTGAGAAGCTCGGGCTGGAGCAGGAATTCGATGAAGGCCGAGGGGCTAGAGGAGCTCGGGTGGTGCACCTGCAGCAGGGGAGAAGGCCAGAGGCAGGGGCGGCTCGGGGTGGAGGAGGAGGCAGCGGGGCACGGCACGCGGCTGCGGGGGATGCCGCAGCGGCGCACGGAAGCAGTGGAGGCCGGCCGGAGCTACCTCGTGCCTCCCGCCATTGCTCCGGCCGGCGCAGGTCGATGGGGGCTGCGGTGGGGCTAGGGTTTGGGTGGCGGAGATGGGGGCTCCGGGGCGGCGGAGATGTGGATGGCGACGGCGGCAGGACAGCGGCGTGGAGGGGAGCGGCGGCGATGGAGATAGGGATGACGGCGGCGGCGGGACAGAGATGGAGATGGAGATGCGCGCGCGAGGGATGGGAATTTGGTCGATTCGGGCCGAAAATTTTCCTCCCCGCCGATTCTTTGCCGAGTAGGCTTCTTCGCCGAGTGTCCCTCTCGGTGAAGTGTAGGTACAATAAAAAATAAACTAGTAATTGCTTATTTATATTAATTATTTCTATTAAGGGTATTTCCACCACAGTCTAAATTAAAAAAATATGATATGACACCACCTATGTTTTGGTGTGGTTCCGACACCCCAAACCCCCCGCCTCCGTCGAAACCCACCCACAGTTGACCAGAAGTCAACCGTGTCGTCTACCCCTTCGACGGGCGTCGAAAGGGGGTAGCTACAAGGACTTTTATACTTGGTTGTGTTTGGGTGGGCCATGTGAACATAATTAACCTGATTTGGCTCATGTTATCGCATGATTCCATCCGTTGCACCCGAAATGGGGTTTGCGCATAGAAGAGCATAACCTTCGAGGGGGATAAGTGCGGTTTGTGAGGAGTGTCACACCTCGGAGTCCCGAGATGTCTCTAACAACCTCCCACCACACTCTCATACATATTATGTGACACCACCTATGTTTTGGTGTGGTTCCGACACCCCGAAGCCCCCGCCTCCGTCGAAACCCACCCACAGTTGACCAGAAGTCAACCGTGTCGTCTACCCCTTCGACGGGCGTCGAAAGGGGGTAGCTACAAGGACTTTTATACTTGGTTGTGTTTGGGTGGGCCATGTGAACATAATTAACCTGATTTGGGCTCATGTTATCGCATGATTCCATCCGTTGCACCCGAAATGGGGGTTTCCGCATAGAAGAGCATAACCTTCGAGGGGGATAAGTGCGGTTTGTGAGGAGTGTCACACCTCGGAGTCCCGAGATGTCTCTAACAACCTCCCACCACACTCTCATGCATATTATGTGACACCCCCTATGTTTTGGTGTGGTTCCGACACCCCGAACCCCCGCCTCCGTCGAAACTCACCCACAGTTGACCAGAAGTCAACCGTGTCGTCTACCCCTTCGACGGGCGTCGAAAGGTGGTAGCTACAAGGACTTTTATACTTGGTTGTGTTTGGGTGGGCCATGTGAACATAATTAACCTGATTTGGGCTCATGTTATCGCATGATTCCATCCGTTGCACCCGAAATGGGGGTTTCCGCATAGAAGAGCATAACATTCGAGGGGGATAAGTGTGGTTTGTGAGGAGTGTCACACCTTGGAGTCCCGAGATGTCTCTAACAACCTCCCACCACACTCTCATGCATATTATGTGCCACCACCTATGTTTTGGTGTGGTTCCGACACCCCGAAGCCTCCGTCGAAACCCACCCACAGTTGACCAGAAGTCAACCGTGTCGTCTACCCCTTCGACGGGCGTCGAAAGGGGGTAGCTACAAGGACTTTTATACTTGGTTGTGTTTGGGTGGGCCATGTGAACATAATTAACCTGATTTGGGCTCATGTTATCGCATGATTCCATCCGTTGCACCTGAAATGGGGGTTTCCGCATAGAAGAGCATAATCTTCGAGAGGGATAAGTGCGGTTTGTGAGGAGTGTCACACCTCGGAGTCCCGAGATGTCTCTAACAACCTCCCACCACACTCTCATGCATATTATGTGACACCACCTATGTTTTGGTGTGGTTCCGACACCCCGAAGCCCCCGCCTCCGTCGAAACCAAATCATACGGTTTCCCCGAGCTACAGTCCCACACTGGCTGCGATATCACATGCAGTGTGGGACTGAGCTCGGGAATCCGGATGATTTGTGTTGGACGACACGAATTAATCTGAAAAACAACTTGTGTGGAATACCTAAATATAGCTGAAACAAAACACACGGTTTCCCCTAGCTACAGCCCTACAGTGATTCACGGTCGAATGCCGTTGCATTCACTGTAGGACGTAGCTAGGGAACCCGAATGTTTTGTGTTTTAGCACAAGCTAGAATGAGTGAGTAACCTGTGTGAGAGGTGGACTATTTATAGGCGTCGTTAGGGCTGAGAAACTGGCGCCAAAACAGCAGGCACCGGAGAGGGAAAAGAGCGGGAAAAATGTACGTTTCGCCGAGAATGATACTCGGCGAAGATAGCCTCTCGGCGAAGAATTGGCGCGTACTGAAATTATTTCTCCCGCCCACCTAGTTTGCCGAGAGGAACTATCGGCGAAGCTAGACACCCGGCGAAGAAATGGCGCGGATCTAAAATTTCCTTCCCGCCCATGCCTTTGCCGAGTGCCGTCCACCGACACACTCGGCAAAGAGGATTCAGTTTGCGCGGCAAACAAAAAAAATTTCACGCGTTTTCTTCGCCGAGTGCCTTCCACCGACACGCTCGGGGAACATTTTACGGAAAAGGCGCCAAATCTCAATATTTCCCCGCGCACACTTTACCGAGTGCGGCTCTCGGTGAAGAAAAGGAAATTCAATTTTTTTTCCCGGCCACATCTTTACCGGGTGCGGCACTCGGCGAACTGCACGCATCGCCGCGCATAGGTGGGACCCACCGGCAGGCGCCACGTGGTCGTCCATTTCGCCGAGATCCGCTCTTTGCCGAGTGTTTTGTTAGGTCTTTGCCGAGACTATTTTCTTCGCCGAGAGCTTTATCCACGAAGTCCCGGCGAACGTGCTGTTTGCCGAGTCTCCTCGGCGTCGGCTTAGACTGTCTTCGCCGAGTGACCCCGACATTTTGCACTCGGCAAAGCCTAGACCACTCGGCAGAGAACGATTTTCCAGTAGTGTTGGCACTTGCTGAAATATAGTTAAATGCATCAGCGGTCCTAATTCTTTTGTTAAAATGTCATTTGGATCCTAAATCCTTTTAAATGCACGTTTGAGCCCATATCTATTTTAAGTTATTTATCGGAGATCCTAAACTGGGCTGACCAGACCAGTGTTGACCGGCCACGTCGACTACAATTTGAAAAATACCCCCAAATTTATTTCATCCAAATCGCGGTCCCGTTCCTGCAAGCTGGCCACCGGCGGTTGCTCAGCCCGCGGGGTGATGACCGTGTCTGGCTTCTAGCTGCGGCCAGCAAGGAGGTCCCGTGACGCCCACAGGACAAGCAGCGGCGACCTCGCCACCCCTTCTGAGTTTTGACGCGTTGCCCGCGAAGGTCACCACTCACCACGACGCATGCTGCGAGGCCGAGCTTCATCGGTGTGTGCGACGACGCCCCTGGCCAGGCCAGCTCTATGTTGCCGACGCGCGCGACAGGACCGCCCATCCCCTTAGAAACGACGACGACGACGACACGAGGACAACAACGAACTCGAAGCTCATCCCGCCTCGCTCTGGTCGCCCCAACGGCAGCGCGCATGCAATTGCTTCCACGCGCGAGTTTGGCAGCGCCATGCTGGAGTTGACGTGCGCCTCCCAGGAGCCCATTGCTCGTTGTGTCGGAAGTTCACCATGCTCCAATCGACGCAATCAGTTGGGACCCCGGCCAGCATCTGCGGCCGTCACACTACGTCATGGTCTACATATAAGGACATTTTATAATGCCCCGAAATGTCATTCATGTGCCCCAAAAACCTTTTAGGGGGCCCAAAGGTTATTAGGTCATTTTGTTTAAATGCCCCCAAAAGGTTACAATTTGGGGCAGTTCTAGAAATGCCCTAAAAGGCTTTTAGGGCATTATTGTGAAATGCCCTAAAAGCTTTTTAGTGCATTTCACAATAATGCCCTAAAAACCTTTTAGGGCACTTTGGAGAAGTGCCCCAAAAACCTTTTAGGGCACTTTGGAGAAGTGCCCCAAAAACCTTTTATGGCATTTCACAATAATGCCCCACAAACTATTCCAGGCACCTAATAAGCTAAACTACAGTGCATCAGTAGAGCATTCAGTTGTAGCAACATCAGTTCAAGGTTCAGAACATTCAGTAGATCATTACAAGGTTCATAACATCTATACCCGAATCAGTTTTAACATGCAGAAAGTATACATGAAGGTTCAGAGTATAGGACAGTAGTTTCAGAACAATCTACACCATGAAAAAAAAAAGATAGGACAGTAGTTTCAGAACAATCTACGACAGTGCATCAAATCCTATCAAAATGAGGACAGTAGAGTGGCAGCATCAGCATCAAGTCCTGGACATTCATCTGTAGCATCTGGCATAAAATCCTGGGCAGTGGCTTCATCAACACCTGGGAGTGTCACCTGCCAAGTGGAATAAAAGTACATATAAACAAACAGGACATGATAAAAGTACATATGTCAAGTAGAGTAAGAACAACTACAGTTAGTACCATCTTGTGTGTTCATCACGTCAGTAATGCTTCTCTGTAGCAAAGAGAAATGGTTTTCCTGCATAGAGAAAAGTTCCACTCATGAAATTCTTAAGCAAAAACATCAGGTCAGACTGAAATGGCAACTGTAAGTTGTCCGATGTTTAGCTATTACTCCCTCCGTTCACAATTATAAGATGTTATAGCTTTTTTCTGAAACATGTGTATCTAGACATGTTTTAGTGTGTAGATTCACTCATTGTTTGAACACAACTCCATAGAGAAATAAGTGCAGGAGAAAGGTTCAACAAAACGGAAGCTACAGATGCCAACAGATGGAAAAAGTATGCACGACCTGCAACCAATGCGAATATAGTGCACATAAAATGTATTGCATTGCCATAAATGATCTACTCCCTCCGATCCAAATAAAGTTTCACAGCTATATGTAAGAGTTGTACGTATTAAGTTGTTTCCTCCCGACTCTTTATCTGGATCGGAGGGAGTATAATCAAATATATACTACTCAGTCCAACTATTATGCCGTATTCCTGCTCTAGAGAATACTAGTAAGTATACCCAACAGGTTAGCACTGAGTCTGAGTCAACCAAAAACAACATGCATTAAAACCAGGGTAGCGTAATTGAAGTGAGTTACTGCCTTTTGGTCAAGTCCTTATGACACGCACACATGTTTCTACAATGTTGAGCATTACCATTGCAAGCATTGTACGAAGCAAAACAAAACTGAAACTCAATAAGCCACAGAGCAGTATCATCTACGTGCCACTTATATAAGCTTTCTTTCATTCAATCTACTAACTAACATATCCAACACCGTGGTGAAGATGGAAACATCACATAATATTGTTTAGATAAGCTCCAAGGAGTGACTTATTAGCCGAATGAGAGTTCATGAGTTCAGTGGAGTCTTTCGTCTCGCGATACTGATAATTAGCCGAATGAGAAGCAAAACCAAACTTCCAAAAATACCGTAAATTTGATTATTTGAATACCAAATGGAACAAATGCAGGTTGCTAAACTTTGGCTAAAGAATAAAGATAAAAGATCTTTATATTGTGTTGACTGGTTGTTAGACATCTGAGAGCATTTGCAAGTCCAAATAAAACTTTCCTAGAAAATAAATAATGATGAGAACCAAATTATTCTTCCGCGTGGCAAAAATAGTTATAGCGTGTGAATACATGTTCTCTATGGTAAGAGCGAGAAAAACCTAGTTATCTCACTTGAAAACAGAAGGTATAATGTACAAATGATAGCAGCCTACAAAAGATTTAGCACATGAAACAAATAAATATAGAAAGTACAAGGGAAGACATGAAACTAGCCAACATTTTTAGATTACATACGTGTACAACACGGGGACTCCAGATAATATTTTAAGAGCAATGCAAATTATTAAATCACTGTAACTATGATTGAAAGACTAAAATGGTTAGGCATTGGAGCAACAGTGATCCCGACCTTTAATTGCATTTGGAGCCAGCTATTTGCACAAACTAATGGCTTAAAAGACAAATGGGGGCTACTTCTTCCCAAGTACCATTAGGCAACACAAAATGGTGTAGTGCAGAATAAGGTAAGTAGAACTTGTAAAAGCTATCTGATCAAGTTCAACAAAAGGGAAACAACAGTCATGAGAACCATAGCTGCTGAAACATCAGTGATCATCCAAATTCACAGACAAATAGCTTATAAGCCCAATGGGGGCAACTTCTTCCCAAGTACCAACAGGCAATCACAAAATGGAGTAATGCAGAATACCAGAGAAACAATGGTAAGTAAAACTTGCACACGCTATCTGATGAAGCTAAACAAAACAGAAGCAACAGTCATATGAACAATAGCTGCTAGAGCGTCAGTGACCATCAAATTCAGAACAGCCAAACAGTTTGCTTCAAACAATACCTGCAGGCTCTGCACTCGCGACTTCAAACAATACTTGCTTCAAACAAAACATGCAACAGTAATGCCTCGGTATAGCCTTTCAGAACAGTTTCCTTCTCACTCTAGAAACAAGCAAACACATGACACCATGGAAAGTCCTTAGATAACTGAGAGGTTGCTCCCAGGCCAGTGAGAAATGCTTGTTCGGAATAACAGGAATGTAATTGGTATGATAACAATCACAAAGGTTGTGGGATACCTGGTTTACCTGATTATTTTTCGATGGAAAGCGCATGGAATCATCAGGATCTGTAAAATACAAGGAATCACCAGGTAGGAGCATCACATAATTTATTCACATGTGAGTTGCTAAATACAATGCCAACGAAGTTAGAAAACACTTCATTTACAGGGTAAAGAACTAGCACGGATCAAGCACAATGGTACCTACGAATTTGCCTGAAAATCTGATGGAATAAACACAAAAAATGCAAGTACGAAAAAAACTGAGAAATTAGTATGCACCAAAGGAGGGTGTATCTTCAGGAAATAGTAAATGGTTGAGAAAACCTGGGTGCTAACTCAGTTTAGGTAATTTTATTTTCTAATCCCATTTTTTAAGATTTTGTCAAAACTGGGAACAGAATGCAAATATGGGGGCATTAATAGGCTTCAAAACTATGCGATGGATGAGGACATCCTATGAACGCTGGTATGACCTTTCAGACTTTCAGAACCAAATAATTGGTAAACGCTAAAAATCCTCATAAAACACATGCATCCAAACGAACGCTCAGCACTGGAATTTACTGGCAATAGATAAATTGGTCCTTCCTCTCAGTTAATTATTGACTAGGTGCCACTGCACTAAACTCCACGACCCGATGTCGTTTTTATATTAGCGAACAGGGATTGACTTTTGCCAGGGAGCATTGCGACGACACTCAAGTCTGCACCAGGGCTGAAAAACGCACGACGTGCCACTGGAATGACCGAAACAGCTGACGAATCAAACATCTTCATTCTTCATATATGCATATATTTGAAATACGGAATCGCGAAGCATCCCATCCAATTTCCCGCTGGCTCTATGTGGACGTACGGCTCCGCGAACTTATCGTGTAACAGGATAACGACCGGAAATTCGAAATCGTTTGACCCGTAGCAATGTCTACGAGATTACGGCGAAACCCTAGCCCAAACGTCGAGCCACGCGGAAATTTTGGACGGGAATCGATGCGGCACGGCATCCGCGGCACAAACTCCGAAGCCTATTTTGAAAAGGGACCGGGGGGATTCGCGTACCGGTACGGCCGTAGTGACCCTCGCCGCGCGAGCGGGGATACCGGCGCGAGGTCGGGGAGGAGGAGGCGGACGCGCCCGACGCGGAGGAGCCGGAGCCCGTCGGGGAGGGGGGGTCGGGGCCGAGCACAGAGGCGAGGAAGCGGCCGGCGCCGCAGACGAGGCCCGCGAGCCACCCGCGAAGAGGAGGGGACGGTGGCGGCGGTGGGGAGGCGCCTCCGGACGGCGACGGGCGGGGGTCGGTGGGGGGCGGGCAGGTTGAGGCTATAAGCGGGTGGGGCGGTGGCCGATTCGGGCGGCTCGGCTTGGTTTGAGGGAGGGTGGCGGTGGTGGATTGGGGGCGGTGCTAATTTGGGAAACGCGAGGGAGGGAGACGGTGGGAGGCGGAGGAGGAGGATGGTGAGGCGTGGAGAAGAAGAAGACGCCAAGGGAGGGGGAAAGGGGAAGAGGAGAACGTGTCCTCTCGTCAGTTAATTTTCTGCATTTTTCCTCTCTCGTTTGTGCGTTTGTTTGGAAAAAAATCCGCAAGGATCGTAAATAAGCATGCAAGCGGCCGGTCCAACGAACAGGGCGGACGTCCGCTAGGCACGGCTGTTAGTTCATATCAGCAACCTGATAAGCTAATTGTTAAGCGAATCGGTTAAATACGAAATGTGGTGGACACATATTTTAGTCGAAGCGGGCGTCCGTCTACATGCCTAATCGTAAATTATCCCCGCGTACGCTCGACGTGACACGGGAGGCAGTTTGAACAACCGAAATCTGGAGCGATGCTAACAGTTCCGAGGATGGTGGAATTGTTTTGGGCAGTTTTTCGAGAATTCCTTTTGCTTTTGCTTCTGATCATGTCTGACATGCTTGCAATTATATGATACATATTTCTATATTAAGCATGTATTGAGTTTTAGGGGCAACTTGATAAATGCCCCTAAAGACCCCATCTTTTGGGGCACTTGGATAAATGTCCTAAAAGACCCTACCTATTGGGGCACTTTATCAAAGTGCCCTTAAAAGACCATGCATATTGAGGCATTTCGAAAAAATGACTTTATAAGTTAAGTTTTTAGGGCACTTTGATCAAATGACCTCTTTTAGATACAATTTGGGGCATTATAAAAAATGCCCCTAACAAAGTGCCCCAATATCCATGCCGTCCACTAGTGTCAGTTCGTGTTCACGGCTGCCGCACAATTTTATACGTGACCCAGCGTCTCCGTACGTGAGAGCAGTCGCGCACCTCTTTTTACCCAAAAAAAAAAAAAAAGCCTCGGCCAGCATCGCGCGCATCCGCGACCACAGAATAACAAGTGCCTCGTCGGTCGGCAACTAGCTAGCTAGCGCGTGCAGTGTGGTGTACTGGTGGCGTCTGCTTGCCATGGGACTCGTGCGTGTACACCCGGGCCGGCCGTGCAGTTCACCATGAGCTGCAGCGGTAGTCCATCGCGCCCGGCAGTGTCAGTTCACCCGCCTGGACGCCAGCGCGCACAGCTCTCGACCGACCGCACGACACTCCCTCGACGACCTCTCCCGCGCCGCCGCCGGAAATGCCGGCGGGCCAAGCCCTTCTTCGGCGCCGAGATCTGGTGGCGGCGGAGGATCTTCCCGATGGCCCGGCGGTCATGGTGAGGTGCGGCGACGCATCCTCGCTCTCTACCGATGGCGCGGCCGCGTGGTGCGGCGGCTCCTGCCAGATGCAATCTGGCTTTGGTGGATTTCAGGGCCTGGCCGTGCTGCTCGTGGCGGATCTGAAGATGGCTGGCGGGGGCATCGTGCTGGCCGTGGTTCTCCGTCAATGGTGCTGTTCGGAGGTGGTCTGCTGGCCACGGCGGCGTCCCCGCGTGGTGCGGGTGTGCATCTAGGTGGCTTGGCGGATTCCTGACGCTCCGCTCGTGTGACTACGGCTGGTGGTCAGTTGGTGGTCTAGCTCAGATTGGAGGCGGCAAGGCACGACCAGGTGAAAGCTTGCTGCCGGCTTTTGCCGGAGCTGACGACGATGACGTCCGTGGACGCCACTACCTTCTTGAAGGCGTTGTCGTGGTGCGATGCCTTTTGCTCCATTCGGTGGCGGCTCCGGGGGAAACCTCAAACCCGTTGGGTTGGCTGATGTCGGCGCTCGCATCGTGCTTGGAGTTGTGACTGGCTAGAGGGACCAATGGAGGGTGCTTGAAACACTTCATCGTATTTGGACGTAAGGTTTTGTATTAAATAACATACTAAGTTTCAGGCTGGGAGAACTTTTGCCTGCCTCCATTCATCTTCGTTGGATCGTTTTTGGAAGGCCCAGGTCGGGCCAAAGTCCAGGCGTGACTTTGAGGTTCAACGTCACTCAAGCTGAGTCCGACTTAAAGGGAAAGACCCGTCAGATCATTTTTAATAATTTATGTCAACTTAATTGACTTAAATTACTCTAACTTGGATTACAAACTAATACTAGTCGTTCCATCACAGTTTATAAGTCACGCAAGTAGTTTAAGAACACACTTTAACCAATAATTTAGTCAACAAAAATTAAATTTTATATCACAAAAATTATATCATTAAAAACTTCTTTTTGATATAAATCTAATGGTATAATTTTTGTTACATATAATTTATATTTTGTTGACCAAATTTAATGGTCAAACTTTTTCTTAAAGTGCATGCGTACCTTATAAACTGTGATGGAGGGAGTAGTAAAAGCTACTCCATAACAAATAATTATGAGCGAATGATAACACTAAATTATCATAAAAAATTGTGACCATAAAGTAGTAGTAACTTTTCTGTTGCATATTCTTGTATGTAGACAGTAGTCATGCAAATCCGTTACTTTCTCTGTAATGAAATCTATGGATTTTCTTGTTTTGACCTTATTCAAACTATCTTAAGTTTGGCCAATTTTATAGAGAAGCAAGCCAACCAAAAGTTATTTTTCGTAGTGTACTTATTTATGTTCTACCCCCTCCATTCTAAATTAGATGACTTTCTATTCATCCACATGTGGATGTATCTATACATATAACATGTCTAGATACATTCACATGTCGATAAATAAAAGTCATCTAATTTGAAACGGAGGGACTTGTTGTTGGTACTATTCTAAGTTTCGTCAAAGAGCAAATTCGAGCCTCATGACACTTACACACCCACAGTAGAATGTGGGAAAAATATTTTGATTTTTTTGTGCAATTTTAAAATTTCATTTCAAATACGTATTTAAAATTCAAGAACTTAATTATATATACTCCCTCGAATCCCAAAAAACACCGGAGAGGATACGTATTGGTGGTGCTGGCTATGTTGTTTCTTCCCGACAATTTTTATGGACCGGAGGGCGTATAATTAATGTCATGAAAATACCGAACAACTTTTCACATATTTTATATCAAATATTTCAGTGAACTGCAAAGTATCATATTTAAAGGTTATTAGGTTAGACAGAAAAAAAGGAATTGTTTGAGGGGAAAAAGGTTAACACGGATTTTGATGCACCTATGAACAGGTCAAACAGGGGGTGTACTTCACAACCTTGGTCAAACTAAAATACTTAACTTGTCTCAGAAAAACATAGAAATCCATTTATTCTGAGCTGATGCAGACTAGTTAAGGATGTTCATAGTGGAGAGTTACTTAGAGAAGTTACTACTCTATGTTACTACCTCCACAGAAAAAAGTTAATTAATTAGCTTGTAGACTCATATTGCATTGGAATGTGTGAAGTTAGACTAGTCACAATGGGAGTACCATATACTAGTATCATGCACATGATACTAGTCTATGTTACTACCTCCACAATGGATAGTAACATATTTGTGGTATCATATAATACTACATTTATTAGTTTGTAGACTCATATTGCATTGGAATCCATTATGTTACGGTATCTACCTATGATACCACTATCACCTCTCTCTTCATTAATTGCAGTGTCATGTCATCTTTTTGTCAACATGGCATCCATGATACTACCTATGATGCCCCATTGTGACTAGTCTTAGACTAGTCACAATTGGGAGTAATTTAGACTAGTAACATGCATATGTTACTACTCTAAGTTACTACCTCCATAGTGGGGAGTAACATGTGTGTAGTGTCATATTTAATATGTTATACACTCATCTTGCCTCGAAATGTGTGATGTTATGGTAACATAGCTAGTTACCACAACCATCTCTCTCCTCATTAATTACCCGCCACATCAGATTTTTTTGCTTATGTGGCACTGATGTTACTTCTATGTTACTCCCCATTGTGACTAGTCTTATGTTAACTACCTATGTTGTCCACTTCTCTCTCTTCATTAATTACATGACACATCATAATTTTTATCTATGTGGCATCTAGTATGTTACTAGCTATGTTACTCCCACGATGGCTAGTCTAAATGAAATGATGAAAATATAGGAATACTAGGCGATAGTAGATTGGAAGGGCTGAAATCGCATAAATTTGTAGGGATTTAAGGAACATAAAAGGCTGCATACCTTAAGCGAAAGTTTCTTGAGGAAAGGCGCGGCTTCCAGGACAAAAAGAGTCCAGACCATTTTCTGAGTGTCCAGGTCGCAGAGATGAATAGCTCTCAGGTTACTGAACGCGGGGAAGAGCTGTCCTGGATACCCATAGCAGTAATACAAATGATGTGACGAGAGGCTTACGTCCTGCAGACAAGGAACATTGCCAAACCGCACCAGGAAGATCCCGAGCAAGAGATCAAAGCTGTCATCGCAGAACAGCCGCTCCAGTTCCGGGAGGCTGGTCAGCTCGACTCCTGGGTACAAGGAATCACGGATCTCCAAGGCCCGGAGCAAGGAGCTGGGAGCGTCTATCCGCAGGCTGGGGCCTTGGAAGCTAGAGCCGCCGCAACGGATCAAGCACAGGAGCTCAAGCTGGTTGCAGGCGTTGAGGATGGCCAGGATGTCCGAGTCTGTAAAGCTGATGTTTTGCAAGGTGAGGCTCGTGAGCCTGCCGACAGCGACGGGGCAAGCGGTAAGAAACGCCATGAGGCGACGTCCAAACACAGCATGGCGTACATGGCTGACCCTGTAGAAAGGGTAACTCCAGACGCCCTGTGGCGGCGCCGCCGCTGTCGACGATGGCGTCTCCGATGGAGCGCAGGTAAGTCCATGAGGTAGAACGCGAGGCGCAAGCTCTTGATATGGTCCGCTGTTTGGTGGGAGCTAGGAACCACCTACCTAGAGGCGTCGGTGTACGTCGTCATGGCATGGTCCTCCGTGTGAGGAGAGAAATCGCAGCAGTGCGGTATAATGTCAGCGACGTCGATGTCGAGATCGGAGAGCAGGCGAGGGAGGAGCCTCAGTCGTCTCGCGAGGGCGCCGACCCTGAAGGTGCTGCGCAGGTCGAGCAGCTGGAGGACGGCGAGGAGGACATCGTCTGGGAGCGCGCTAAACCTATCGTGGTGCTTGTTGACACTGGTAGAAAACAGGGCTTCCATTTGGCCGATTTGTCCCGGCCGAAATTAGAACCGGAACTAATGGGGCCATTAGTTCCGGTTCGAATGGCCAGGGCGTCGGAGAGCACCAGTCCCGGTTCGTAAGGAACCTTTAATGCCGGTTCGTGTAACGAACCGGTCCTAAAGGGTTGCTGCCGTGGTCGCAGACGTGGGGCCCGCACGAGCACGAACCGGGACTAAAGATAGCCCTTTAGTACCGGTTCGTGATACGAACCACGAACTGGTACTAACGGGTTCCCCTATATCATCTTCTTCCACCCGAGGCCACTCCATTTTTCCTGCTCGAAACTTCACCATTTTTCTCCTCTGTTTCCTCTCCCAAGCTCTAGTTCATCTCCATTTTTTCACACCATTTGTCAAGATTGACGGCACCCCATCTATTCAAGTGTTAGCAACTTCATCCTTTCTTCCGGCGTTGCTACTTTAGCTTATTTCATTGCTAGTTTAGCTCATTTCATTTTTGTAGTGCTAACTAGGTGTTTGATGAAATGTCTAAGTTAGAGAGTTCATTTTTTTATATGCATTTTGAGCTCAAATTAATTTATGATTTGTGGTTTTTAGTGTCGTCTCATCCCCGTCCTCACCGCCGTCGATAGCCCGCGCCGTCCCGTCACCGGCACCACCTCGGTGAGCCTCTTGTTTTTTATATGCATTTTGAGCTCAAATTACTTCTATGATTTAAATGCATAGTTATCACTTGTATAATTTTCTTATGTTTTTTTATATGTATAGTGTCATGGTTTTGATATCCGTCCCCGTCGGCCCTCGTCCGGTCTATGATTCGGATGTGGTATATTTTTATAACTATTTGTTTCATTTCGTGTTTATAACAATTATGCCTACCAAATTGACATAGATTTTTTTATCTAGGAGGTAGTTGAACCGGAAATTCCAACCGACCCTATTGTCGAGTTTTTTGAAAAAGAAAACAATGATTTGAAAGCAAAATTGAAAAGAAGTGAAGATCTTCATCTACAATGCCTAGAAGAGAAGATGAAATTGGAGTTCGATCTTGCCGACGTCGTCGATAAACACAAAATCCAGATGGATACAATGCGCTTGAAAATTAGAAAGATTAGAAAATATGTCATTCATAAAGAGGCTTGATATTATCATGCTGTTGGTTCAATAATTAACTTAGTTGCGATTTTGATCGCATTTGTTGTTGGGTTTAAATTCTTTAGATAGTTGTATGTTAGTTTCAATGTATGTTTTATGTGAACTATGTATTGTATTTGGTCACTACTCTACTTTGGTTTTAATGTGATGAACTTGTATTAATTAATTTGGTCACTATTATATATTCATTTTTGTAGTGTAATGGTTTTTGATATATTTATATAATGCAGATGAGCCGGCAATGGATGTACGATGACCGACGTTGTCCCGACTTTATTAATGGCATGCATGATTTTCTCCGTGTGGCTGAGACAAACAAGCCGCCGAATGGTTTTATTTCTTATCCATGTAGTGTTTGTAAGAATACGCAGGATTACTCTACCTCAAAAATCATTCACGTCCACCTGTTGCTGTCCGGTTATAATTGTTGGACCAAGCACGGAGAAAGAGGGGTTATAATGGAAGACAATGAAGAAGAAGAGGATAATGACAACTATCCTATTTCACGGAAGACGGTGGTACTACAATGGGGGAAGACGAAGCTGAAGAAGAGCAAATTGTTGATGAGCCCGATGATGATCTTCGCCGGGCCATTTGTGATTGATACGTCTGAAACGTATCTATAATTTTTGATGTTCCATGCATGTTTTATATCAATTGTCACATGTTTTATATGCACTTTATATCATATTATGACATTTATTGGACTAACCTACTAATAGTTGCCAAAGTGCACAATGTTCTTGTTTTACACTTTGATGTGTAGAAATTATCAAAATTGGGCAAAGGAAACCTTGTTAGAGTCAAATTGGGACTTTCCAGAAATCTGTCTGAAAACTATTTTCAAAGATCGTCACGTTCGGGTCTGAAGACGATGTCAAATGGAACAAGTCTAGTCGCGAAAGTTGCAGGGAATTTTCCGCCGCACGTTTTATACAAAAGGTTCATCTCCATCAGAGTTAGTATGCGGCCTGTGCAGTCCCCGACAAGTCGGCTCGGCCAGGAAAACCCTGACCCGCGCCGAGGCCACGTGTGGCTGCCTCGGGGACCTTCTGAAGCTGCCCTTTGGACCATAAATAGCCCCCGCGGAGTAAACCCTAACACAATTGACGATTTCCCCAGAAAAGTTCCAGAGCTCCGCCGCCACCAAAAACCCTAATTCGGGGGACAGAAGTCTCTGTTTCGGCACCTTGCCGGGACGGGGAATTGCCCCCGGAGCCATCTCCATCGACGCCACCGCCATCTTCATCGCCGTCGCTGCCTCCCATGATGAGGAGGGAGTAGTTCTCCCTCGGGCTGAGGGCTCTACCGGTAGCTATGTGGTTTATCTCTCTCTCCCATGGTGTGATCTTTATGTGATCATGAGCTTTGTAATCTAGTTGAATCCATAGATGTACTCTTCATTATCTTATATGCTACTCAAGTGGTTTTATTAATGTAATCTCCGGAGTCACCTTTGTCCCACGGTGCGAAGTTGACAGTGTGCGCCCCGTGTGTGGCTCTTAGGCTAAAGATAACAGGAATACTTATCATGAGTTATTATTTGCGTTGGATGTCTCTATGAAATTGCGGTGTTTGTCTAGTACCTTCTAGGGCGCTCAAGTTGACAGTGTGGGGTTAACTAGACATGGGAATGCGACTTTAAGGTGTGCTTTTATAGCCCTACGCGGTGGATTGGTGTTCGTTATCCAACGAGAGAATAACTCAGAGTAGCATAGTGAAGAGGAAATATCTATGTATTCAATTATATTATTATTGTTGAGAGTGTCCACTAGTGAAAGTATGATCCCTAGGCCTTGTTTCTAAGCATTGAAACACCGTTTACAACCAGTTCTGCTACATGTTTGCTTGCTGCCATTTTTATTTCAGATTGCAATTACCACTTATAATCATCCATATTACTTGTATTTTAATGTCTCTTCGCCGAACTAGTGCACCTATACACCTGACAAGTGTATTGGGTGTGTTGGGGACACAAGAGACTTCTTGTATCTTAATTGCAGGGTTGCTTGAGAGGGATATCTTTGACCTCTACCTCCCTGAGTTCGATAAACCTTGGGTGATTCACTTGAGGGAAACTTGCTGCTGTTCTACAAACCTCTGCACTTGGAGGCCCAACACTGTCTACAAGAATAGAAGCGTGCGTAGACATCAAGCTATTTTCTGGCGCCGTTGCCGGAGAGGTAAGGTAAAAGGTACTCACATCCTCCAGCTACTTAGCTATTTTCTAGCACTGTTGCTGACGTGTGAGTGCTCGAAGGTATTTCCTTTAGATTCTGCAATTATATCTTTTTGTTTCTTGTTTTTATTTTACTAGTTAGGCTTAATGGAAAACAACAAAAAAATTAGAGAGCTCTATGAAATTTATCTTGAGTTAGGACATGACTTGTTTGAAGAGAAAATTAAAAAACCTATGGAAAATTATTTGCATGATGGTAGCAATGTTATTACTATAAATTCTTTGAACACCATTATTGCTAATGCTATGGAAGAATTTAAGCTTGGGGAGATCGGTTTTGATGAAAATGATCTTTTAGTCCCCCGGGTATTGAGGAGAAAGTTTATGTTGATTATGATATGCCTCCTATATATGATGTTTACAATGATGAATATGATATTTCCAGTCCATCTACTATTGAGGATAAAATTCATTATGATTATTCTATGCCTCCAATTTATGATGATTACAATGATGGATGTGATACTTTTACTCCCACTATTACTAATATAATTAATTATGCTTATGTGGAGAGTAATGATACTTTTATGCATGTGGATCATGATAAGAATGCTTTATGTGATAGCTATATTGTTGAGTTTATTCATGATGCCACTGAAAATTATTAGAGAGGGAAAATATGGTTATAGAAATTTCATGTTACTAAAACACCTCTCTTTATGACGAAAGTTTTGAGCTTTCTCTTGTGTTGCTTTTATATGATGGTACTTTAAGACCTACTGGTCATTATGAGAGAGGGAGACACGGTTTCATATATCTCAATAATATTAAGTCTCCTCTCTTTATGTTGAAATTTTTGAAACTGCACTTGTTTTGCCTTCCTATGCTAGTCACTTTGTGCTTTATTGATTTATTTTCTTACAAGATTCCTTTGCATAGGAAGTGGGTTAGACTTAAATGTGTTTGATATTTGCTTCTTGATGCTCTTTCATATTCACCTCTTATACATATGAGAGCATCATCAAAATTATCATGCCTAGCTAAAAGGCTTTAAAGAAAAGCGCTTGTGGGAGACAACCCATTGTTTTTATTTTCTGCTATTTTTATTTGAGTCAAGGTGCTGTTTACTTCTGTAGCAATCCTTTGTATCTTTATTTTCTCGCATTGTTGTGCCAAGAGTAGCCTCTAATGTTAAGATGATGCTTAATTTTGATTGCTGCGCAGAAACAGATTTTTGCTGTTCACTGTACGAAATTCCTAAAATCACCAGATTGTTAATTAAATCTGAAATTTTTGTGCGTAATCTTTATGAATGTCTGAATCTTTCATTAGACTAGAGTTTTTCGATCTGAGCGTCGTAAGTGCCGAAAAAATTCGTCTTTGCGGACTGTTCTGTTTTAGACAGATTATGCCTTTTTATTTTGCATTCTCTCTTTTACTAGTGTTGAGTGAAATTCTTTTTTGGGTGGAAGAGCTTCACATAACATCAGTGGCAGTAGCTAATGTTTAAAGTAACAAGTCATATTGCGTCTTTATAGAACATGTGAATTTTTGATTATGCACTAACCCTCTAATGAGATTACTTTGAGTTTGGTGTGACGGAAGTTTTCAAGGGTCAAGAGAGAAGGATGATATAATAGGATCAAAAAGAGTGAAGAGCTTAAGCTTGGGGAGGCTCCCATGGATCTCCCCAGCATATTTCAAGAAGACTCAAGCGTCTAAGCTTGGGGATGCCCAAGGCATCCCCTTCTTCATCGGCAAAATTATCAGGTCATCTCTAGTGAAACTATA
Source organism: Poa pratensis (assembly GCA_947311845.1). Lineage (NCBI taxonomy): Eukaryota > Viridiplantae > Streptophyta > Magnoliopsida > Poales > Poaceae > Poa > Poa pratensis. Next base: position 70,676,312 of record CAMZMU010000117.1, read on the forward strand.
TTTTAATTCTTTCACATCATATGTGCTTTTCTTGGAGCGTCTGTGTGCTTTTATTTTCAGTATTGTACTTTTATTTTTGCAATAAGCTTGATCACAACATTCTTGATTGGGAGAGAGACACGCTCCGCTTTTTCTTGGAATACTCTTGTTCTTCACTTATATCTGTTGAGTATTCAATTTTCGCGCTGTTTAGCTTCTAGCTCTTGGTTTTCATGTACCTCTTGTCAGAGCTATTAGTTCTTTTGTAGAAAGTACTCTCTTGCTTCACTTATATTTGTTTGGAGAGTTGCTTGGTTAATATGTTGGTTCAGAAAATGTTGCGTGTGGTAGTGGTATAATGAAAACTTGCATAATCTTGTAGATCATTGAACTTTGATAACCTGATTCCTTGCAAACGTTTTGAGGTATTAAGTAATAGATGGTAAAGCTTGCTGGTTAATTAAGTTAAAATCATTAGTGGATTATTGTCTTTAAGCTTGCACCGTACTACAAACACTAAAATTGTTGAAGGTGTAGTTGGACTTGATAGCTTTCCATGTCTGAAAAGTGGTTCGTAATAACTAGGTTGTGTGTGAAGGTCGAGGGATCTAACGGGGTACTTGTGCCGCCGTGAACGGCCCTCCTTGGGGTAAATGTTAACCATGCGCTTAATGTTGAACCTGCTAGTTGTTTGCAATAAACTTGTGAGTTCTTTTTGACTAATGTTAAGCTACGGTTTTGGCACTTCCACCATCCAAATTTGCTAGCCTCTTCGGTGCTGTGCATTGCCCTTTTCTCACATTGAGAGTTGTGCATACTTCGCCAGTACATCCAAAACCCGTGGGAGGACTTCCTCTTGTTCTCCTACACATAAACCCATACATCTTCCTCAAAACAGCCACCATACCTACCTACCACAGCATTTCCATAGCTGTTCCGAGATATATTGCCATGCAACTTCCATTTTACATTACATGACTTGTTGTCATTTATCATTTATATATTGCTTTGCATGATTCTATACAGCTGATGTGTGGTTTACCCATGTTACGCTAGATCATTGCACATCCTGCTACACTGGCAGAGGCATACAGTTTTATACATCATGTTTTGTTCATTATGAGTTATTTGTACCAAAAAGTTTGTAATCATATTAGAGTGTTGCCCCTGCTAGAAAAGAGCCATGGAGGCCATCGAAAAGTGAAACAGAAAAAAAAGAATAAAGAAAAGGGGGGCAACACTACTATCCTTTATCAAAGTTGTGCTCATGTTTAGCACTTGCAGTATTCATAGTCATCATTTGTGCTCATGTTTAGCACCTATGCTCCATTTGAGAGAGTTTTCATGCTTTACTAGTATAACTATGTGGGGAATATTACGTTATAGAACTTGGGTTGTATATTCCAATGATGAGCTTCCTCAAAAGTGCTCTAGGTCTTCGTGAGCAACCGAGTTGGATGCACCCCCACTAGTTCCATTGGAGAGCTTTCATACACATATAGCTCTATGTGCATCCGTTGCATGGCAATCACTACTCCTTGCATAGCTTCGATTATAAGACTTCCTCTTGTCTAATGATCACTTATAGCTTTGTGAGACTTTCTTCCATTGGCCTTCCAAACCCCCATTAACGTTCTCTTTGCCATAACATCCTGGTGCGATACTAAATGCTTACGCTCACCGGTTGAGTAGACCTCGAAACAGTGGATTCATGACGTTCATGTTTACTTTTACTTGACTGGATCCGTTCTCTATGTTATGAAAAATTGCTTGATGCTTGGAATTGAAGGATAGAACTCCTACACTGGATACTTAAAACATCTATAATGAACCTTGTACGGTTTCATGTCTTAAAGGCCGTCATTCATGAAAACTTTTAGCTTGTTTAACTATCTTGCTTTATTATCTCTTATTTAATATCAATTATAGACATTTGCTTTGAATGATTTGATCTCAGCTCACTTACCATTACATCATTATTAGATCAAGATTATGTTGGTAGCATGTCACCTCAAAAATTATTGTTTTATCGTTTACCTACTCGAGGACGAGTAGGAACTAAGCTTGGGGATGCTGATACGTCTCAAACGTATCTATAATTTTTGATGTTCCATGCATGTTTTATATCAATTGTCACATGTTTTATATGCACTTTATATCATATTATGACATTTATTGGACTAACCTACTAATAGTTGCCAAAGTGCACAATGTTCTTGTTTTACACTTTGATGTGTAGAAATTATCAAAATTGGGCAAAGGAAACCTTGTTGGAGTCAAATTGGGACTTTCCAGAAATCTGTCTGAAAACTATTTTCAAAGATCGTCACGTTCGGGCCTGAAGACGACGTCAAATGGAAAAAGTCTAGTCGCGAAAGTTGCGGGAATTTTCCGCCGCACGTTTTATACAAAAGGTTCATCTCCATCCGAGTTCGTATGCGGCCTGTGCAGGCCCGACAAGTCGGCTCGGCCAGGAAAACCCTGACCCGCGCCGAGGCCACGTGTGGCTGCCTCGGGGACCTTCTGAAGCTGCCCTTTGGACCATAAATAGCCCCCGCGGAGTAAACCCTAACACAATTGACGAACTCCCGAAAATTCCGTGCTCCGCCGCCACCAAAAACCGTTTCGGGGGACAGAAGTCTCTGTTTCGGCACCTTGCCGGGACGGGGAATTGCCCCCGGAGCCATCTCCATCGACGCCACCGCCATCTTCATCGCCGTTGCTGCCTCCCATGATGAGGAGGGAGTAGTTCTCCCTCGGGCTGAGGGCTCTACCGGTAGCTATGTGGTTTATCTCTCTCTCCCATGGTGTGATCTTTATGTGATCATGAGCTTTGTAATCTAGTTGAATCCATAGATGTACTCTTCATTATCTTATATGCTACTCAAGTGGTTTTATTAATGTAATCTCCGGAGTCACCTTTGTCCCACGGTGCGAAGTTGACAGTGTGCGCCCCGTGTGTGGCTCTTAGGCTAAAGATAACAGGAATACTTATCATGAGTTATTATTTGCGTTGGATGTCTCTATGAAATTGCGGTGTTTGTCTAGTACCTTCTAGGGCGCTCAAGTTGACAGTGTGGGGTTAACTAGACATGGGAATGCGACTTTAAGGTGTGCTTTTATAGCCCTACGCGGTGGATTGGTGTTCGTTATCCAACGAGAGAATAACTCAGAGTAGCATAGTGAAGAGGAAATATCTATGTATTCAATTATATTATTATTGTTGAGAGTGTCCACTAGTGAAAGTATGATCCCTAGGCCTTGTTTCTAAGCATTGAAACACCGTTTACAACCAGTTCTGCTACATGTTTGCTTGCTGCCATTTTTATTTCAGATTGCAATTACCACTTATAATCATCCATATTACTTGTATTTTAATGTCTCTTCGCCGAACTAGTGCACCTATACACCTGACAAGTGTATTGGGTGTGTTGGGGACACAAGAGACTTCTTGTATCTTAATTGCAGGGTTGCTTGAGAGGGATATCTTTGACCTCTACCTCCCTGAGTTCGATAAACCTTGGGTGATTCACTTGAGGGAAACTTGCTGCTGTTCTACAAACCTCTGCACTTGGAGGCCCAACACTGTCTACAAGAATAGAAGCGTGCGTAGACATCAGTGATGCACAGACAAACTGCGGAAGTGTAAACGAGAGATTGAAGTTGGAGAGCATGTTAGAGGATCACAAAAAATTGTTGTACCCAAATTGCGAAGATGGCCAGAAAAAGCTGGGTACCACACTGGAATTGCTACAATGGAAGGCGGAGAATGGTACATCTGACAAGGGATTTGAAAATTTGCTGAAAATAATAAAGAAGATGCTTCCAAGGGATAACATATTGGCTCCCAGTACGTACAAAGCAAAGAAGGTTGTCTGCCCTCTAAGATTAGAGGTGCAGAAGATACATGCATGCATCAATGACTGCATCCTCTACCGCGGTGAGGACGAGAATTTGAATGCATGCCCGGTATGCGGTGCATTGCGGTATATGATCAGGCGAGATGACCCTGGTGATGTTGAGGGCGAGCCGCGCCCCAGGAAGAGGGTTCCTGCCAAGGTGATGTGGTATGCTCCTATAATACCACGATTGAAACGTTTGTTCCAAAACAAAGAGCATGCCAAGTTGTTGCGATGGCACAAAGAAGACCGTAAGAAATACGTGATGCTGAGACACCCCGCTGATGGGTCGCAGTGGAGAAAAATCAACAGAGAGTTCCCAACATTTTCAGATGACGCAAGGAACTTAAGATTTGGTCTAAATACAGATGGCTTTAATCCTTTTGGGGAGCAGAGCTCCAGTCATAGCACCTGGCCTGTGACTCTATGTATCTATAACCTTACTCCTTGGTTGTGCATGAAGCGGAAGTTCATTATGATGCCAGTGCTCATCCAAGGCCCGAAGCAACCCGGCAACGACATTGATGTGTACCTGAGGCCATTAGTTGAAGAACTTTTACCGTTATAGCGTGAAGAAGGTGTACGTGTGTGGGATGAGCACAAACAGGGGGAATTTGACCTACGAGCATTGTTGTTTGTAACCATCAATGATTGGCCTGCTCTTAGTAACATTTCAGGACAGTCAAACAAGGGATACAATGCATGCACGCACTGTTTAGGTGAGACTGAAAGTATATATTTAGGTAACAAGAATGTGTACCCGGGGCATCGTCGATTTTTTCCAAAACAGCATCCCGTAAGAAAGAAAGTTAAGCATTTCAGATGTGAGGCAGATCACCGGACGAAGCCTACCTGCCCTACTGGTGTTGATATATATGACATGGTAAAGGATTTAAAAGTAATATTTGGAAAGGGTCTTGGCGGACAATCTGTTCCGAATGACGCTGACGGACACGTACCCATGTGGAAGAAGAAATCTATATTTTGTGAGATACCCTATTGGAAAATCTTAGAGGTTCGCTCTGCAATCGACGTGATGCACGTGACAAAAAATCTTTGCGTGAACCTGCTAAATTTCTTGGGCGTGTATGGGAAGACAAAAGATACACCGGAATCACGGCAGGACCAGCAACGTATGCACGAACGAGACAACCTGAATCCAGAGAAGTATCAAGGTCCTACCAGCTACGCTCTTACCAAAAAGAGAAGGAGATCTTTTTTAAAGTTCTGAGCAGTATCAAGATCTCGTCTGGCTTCTCGTCGAATATAAAGGTAATAATAAACATGACAGAGAAAATGTTCCAAAACCTAAAGTCTCATGACTGCCACGTGATTATGACACAATTACTTCCGGTTGCATTGAGGGGGCTTCTGCCGGAAAATGTTCGAGTACCCATTGTGAAGCTATGTGCATTCCTCAATGCAATTTCTCAGAAGGTGATCAATCCAGAAACTCTACCAAGTTTACAGAAGGATATGGTCCAATGTCTTGTCAGTTTCGAGTTGGTGTTCCCACCATCCTTCTTCAATATTATGACGCACCTCATAGTTCACCTAGTCGAAGAGATTTCTGTTCTCGGTCCTGTATTTCTACACAACATGTTCCCCTTTGAGAGGTTCATGGGAGTCTTAAAGAAATACGTTCATAACCGTGCTAGGCCAGAAGGAAGCATCTCCAAGGGCTATGGAACAGAGGAGGTCATTGAGTTTTGTGTTGACTTTATTCCTGACCTTAAGCCGATCGGTGTTCCTCAATCGCGCCATGAGGGGAGACTACATGGAAAAGGCACGCTAGAAAAGAAAGCAACAATATGTATGGACGGGCATTCTTTCACTCAAGCACACTACACAGTTCTACATAATTCCAGCTTGGTGGCTTCGTATATCGTGGAACACAAGAATATTTTACGCTCGAAATACCCGGAGCAACCTGAAGATTGGATTGATGGAGAACACGTGAAGACTTTCGGCGGTTGGTTATAAACACGTCTCATTAATGACACCGCTGTTGGAGAACATCTATAGTTGTTGACCAAAGCGCCATCTTCGACTATATTGACTTTTCAAGGATACGAGATAAATGAGAATACATTTTACACGGTCGACCAAGATAAAAAGAGCACCAACCAAAACAGTGGTGTCCGCTTTTATGCAACAAATAACAATGGACAAAAGGAGACATATTATGGTTACATAGAGCAGATATGGGAACTTGACTATGGACCTTCTTTTATGGTCCCTTTGTTCTAGTGCAAATGGTTCAACCTGAAAGGCGGGGTACAGGTAGACCCACAGTACGGAATGACTACAGTGGATCTCAAGAATCTTGGGTACGACACCGAACCATTCGTCTTAGCCAATGACTTGGCTCAGGTTTTCTATGTGAAGGACATGTCTACCAGACCGAAAAAAAGAAAAGATAAGCAAGCGAATACATCATACGATGAGCCAAAGCGCCACATAGTTCTTTCAGGGAAAAAAACATCATGGGAGTGGAGGACAAGACAGACATGTCAGAAGATTACAATAAGTTTGATGAAATTCGGCCCTTCGCAGTGAAAACTGACCCAAGCATCGTGTTAAATGATGAAGATTGTCCATGGCTACGGCGCAATCAGAAGAAAGGGACACATACGAAGAAGAAGTTTATACCACAACACTAGATAGGGATGTTGGTGGTGATGTGTAATAATGATTAAACATTTTATGTAACTATGTTGTGAAAACTCAGAAGAAAACTCTAAACACTGATTTTTGGTTCTAAAAACTCCAACGGCGCTCACAAGCGCTCGAAAAAGTTGGAACAAAACACATGGTTTCCCCTGCATATAGCCCGACGGTGGCTCGTGAGTGCCCACATATCAAATGCACCGTCAGATGTATGCAGGGAATCCGAATGATTTGTATTCGGTCGATGAACTAAAGAATTTGTAGATAGAACAAAACACACGGTTTCCCCTGCATACTGCCCGACGGTGGCTCGTGAGTGCCCGCATATCAAATGCACCGTCGGATGTATGCAGGGAATCTGAATGATTTGTATACCAAATGAACTAAAATGAGTACACACTGAGTGCCGAACATGTCCGAGAGGTGGGCTATATATAGGGTCATGTGGCTCACGAAGTGGTCGTGATAGTGCTGATCCAACAGCTCACAAGCCCTCAAAAGAAACACACCCCTGATCCAACGGCTCACAAGCGCTTGAAAGAAACACACGATCCGTGTGCTTCTTCAGTCCCGGTTGGTGTTACCAACAGGGACTAAAGGCGGGCTTTGCTGCCCTAGAGATCTATATGTATTGTCGCCGAGAACCAGGCGGCCGTGAACGGGGCTGGCTCCTCCCGCCGTTCCCCCTAATCCTACGGCCTCCGAGCCAACAAGTACGTTTATGTAATAATGTAACGGTTAGTGATGTGTAATAATGTATTAAACCTTTTATGTAACTATATGGGATGTTGTTGGATTAGTTATTCAAATTCAAACACTTTTCATGTTGAAATTTTTGTCAGATTCAAAAGTATGCAGAAGGTATTCAAATTCATATTTAAACACTTTTCAAATTCACTTTCAAACAATTGCCACTGATTTTTTGGGCCTTCGTGCGCAAAAAAAACCCTTTAGTCCCAGTTGTAGCCACCAACCAGGACTAAAGGTGGGCTTTGCGCGCGCGACTTCAGCGGCCCAAAATATAGACCTTTAGTCCCGGTTCTAGCCACCAACCGGGACTAAAGGGTCTTTAGTACCAGTTCGTGGCTAGAACCGGTACTAAAGGTCTTCTGTTTATATTCCGTCTCCCCCGTTCTTCTCGATCAGTTACCCCAGACCGACGCCGCGAGAAGGGATGAAGAAGGAGACGACGCGCCGGCCGGAATCCCCGTTCCCCTGCCCACACCGTCGCGCACCCCCCTCTCACCGGCGCGGCTCCGGCGCCTTCTTTCCCCGCGTGGCTCGGCGGCCCCCTCTCTCCCCGCGGGTACGGCGGCGCCTCGGCCCTTCCCCACCGCGGCACGACGCTCTAGGTCCTCCTCGACCTCCGGCCGCCACGCGACCTCCTCCTCGACCTCATCTGCAAGCAGACCGCGCCTCCGACCTCGACCTCGATCCGGCGCCCCGGCCGTAGCTCCGGCCGGCCTACTCAAGGTGAGAATTTCATTCTTTTTTTATTCTAATTGCATAGTACTAGCAAGTTAATTTGCATTGTAGTTAATTTTCATGATATTGTAGTTTGTAATTTCGTAGGGTTTGTAATTTGCATTCACTAGTACAGAACGACACATCGGAAACGGGCCAAAAACCCCTTCGGCAACGGAGAAAGGGTCCGTGTCCCCGCCTCTGTCACTGATGTGAAGGCCTTCATCGGTAACGGAGGCCAAAAACCGTTTCCGATGAGGTCTCCATTTGGCAACGGTTGTGCGCAGACCTCCGTTTCCTTAGTTTTCCTTCATCAGATACGGAGTTTGCCATCCACCCATTTGCACTGAGCATTTCTCATATTTCGGTTACAGGATGCCACGTTTACAAATGCCACTAGATACTTAAAATCTCACAGCACAAGCTCAAATACTAAAAAGGTAACAGATTTCATTCATATCACAATGTAACTTTACATTTCCATCATAATTTCACCTTTACAGTTGCATCACAAGATCTGACAAACATAGAGGTAAAACGATAACAGATTTCATCTATACTAAGCCTATCTTGTCAAAGGACGGAAAGAATATATGATTTCTTCCCTACATCCTTGTCCACAATCCTCGCAGGTGTCACTCTAGCAATGTCTTCTTATCTCAACTTCTTGAGAGAAGGATGTTGAAGCTTTGGACCCTATACATCAGTAAATAGAGTTACAATTGTTAAATACATATGCTAAAGCAAATACACTATGAATTTAAGCAAACTGAAACGATATCTTACCTATGTCTTGAGGTGGCTCTTATTGATGAACCGTAGCAGCCAACACACGGCTTGTCAACAAGATATTGCGATGTCAGTAGTTTCATAAGATGCCTGACACCGATCATCCTTTCCATGGAGGCCACCACCGGCTCTGGATTTTTTATGCAGTGTCACCGAAATCTAATCTAATACGTCACCGATGTGATATTTCGGCGACACTGTATAAAACACTCTTACTTAAAAAAGTATTTTATGCAGTGTACCAAAACGTCACAATAGCGACGGTGGATATGTATGGTGGAGTTTGAAAGGGAATAGCTTGATATCCCTAAATGTAAATAAGGATTTATGTTAGTTCTGACACTACTAGATAGAACGAACAATTTAACACAATAATATGAAGTATATAGTAGTATTTAGTGTGTACTGACCTGTGTATATAATTGGAGGACATTATGGGAAAGTTAACAAACACTACTGTCTTGAGTAGTGTTCATTGTTTGTTCTGTGTCTCCGACTTTTTTATGCAGTGTCACCGAAATAGACTCCTGTTTTCACATGGACTAGTTAGCTAAACTACAATCGGTTGCAAATGCACAATAGGCAAGTTAATTACATCAAGAAATTAGTACCGGATGTGAACTGAACTACTATCAACAAGTTAGCTAAACTACAACTAGTTGCAAGTGCACAATAGGCAAGTTAACTGCATCAAGAAATTATCTAGATAGAACTACCGGATGTGAACTGAACTACTATCAACAAGTTAGCTAAACTACAACTAGTTGCAAGTGCACAATAGGCAAGTTAACTACATCAAGAAATGATCTAGATAGAACTACCGGATGTGAACTGAACTACTTTCAACAAGTTAGCTAAACTACAACTAGTTGCAAGTGCACAATAGGCAAGTTAACTACATCAAGAAATGATCTAGATAGAACTACCGGATGTGAACTGAACTACTTTCAACAAGTTAGCTAAACTACAACTAGTTGCAAGTGCACAATAGGCAAGTTAACTACATCAAGAAATGATCTAGATAGAACTATCGGATGTGAACTGAACTACTATCAACAAGTAAGCTAAACTACAACTAGTTGCAAGTGCACAATAGGCAAGTTAACTACATCAAGAAATGATCTAGATAGAACTACCGGATGTGGATCTGATACCTTCTTCACGTCGCCGTTGGATCGATCTAGCAGATCCGGAAGTGGTGGAGGCAGAGGAAGCGGACAGAGCGACGACCTCGCCGTGTCAGGCGAGATGGCGAAGACCTCGCCGTGTCGGGGGACATGGCGAACACCTCGCCGTGTCGGGGGAGATGGCGAAGACCTCGCCGTGTCGGGGGAGATGGCGAAGACCTCGCTGTGATAGCCGTCGTCTGGGCGGAGACGACGCCGCCACGGCGCCGGCGATGGCCGCAACGCCAGGAGGCGCCGCCACGAACAGATCTAGCATACTGGGACAGAGTGAGGAAACGAGTGTTAGGTTTTGCTCTGTACGTCCATATATATAGGTAAAACATAGGAAACGGTTCTTTAGAAGGACCGTTTCCTTAGTGTTTCTTCCACTGAGGTGTGGGACCTACGCGCCCACTCTGTGGAATTTCTTCTACTCTCTGGAATAATATTTTCCTAATCTCTACTATATGGAGAAAACCACTTATAGGATACTTATATTAATATTAGTGATTACTACATTACATACACAGTACATATTAATAATAATAAAGTAAATTACAGTTGGAGAACTTATAGAACTACTACTAGCTACTTCTTGTTTTTCTTGCGCCCTGCTTCCGCGCAATCCTCGTCCTTCTCACGGCCTCGCTTATTGGGGCCATTGGAGGTGGTGGCGGCGGCGGCGGTGGCGGCAGCATATCGGAGGCGGTGGCGGCGGCTTTCTTCTCCGTCGCCGGGGCTCCCTTCTTCGGGACCGGCGCCTCCGCCTCGTCCTCCTCGTCGTCCTCCTCCTCCTCCTTCTCCTCTTCGGTTGACTCGTCATCAGAATCAACCTTCGGCGGGCCCAGCATCAAGGTGGGATCATGGAAGTTGGCGTATTCGTCGTCGCTCGTCTCCGGCGTCGGTCCTTCAACGGACTCGCCGCTGAAGGGGGGACTGTCCTGCGGCGACTCAGTGTGCTCCTGTGTGTCGTTGCTGCGAGGCATCTTCGCTAATCAGTAGGAGGGAGCGAGCGAGCGAGAGAGAGAGAGCAGATTCGGTGGCGTCTTGAGCTAGCAAGGATTGGGGTTTTCAAGGAGTAGTGGGCGGTGCCACTACGCCATGGCATTTACTCGCCTCGCTTCGAATTCCAAGAAGATGGAACGTGTCCACATTGGAAATGGACACCCAAAAGTCTCCGTTGCTATAGAGGCACATATCGGAAACGGAGCCAGAATTAAGACCGTTGCCAATACTATGGGGTAACGGCGTTAATACTTTCTCCGTTACCTATGTTGATGGGCCAGCCGTGGCCCAGGTCAGGTTTGTACGCACTGGCCGCGCGGAAAGCGCGATTCTCCGTCGCCTAACGCCTGCCGTTTCCATAGAGGGGTATCCGATGTGTCGTTCTGTACTAGTGATTGTAGGTATTTTTCATGATATTATTTGACAGTTGTTAGTGTTAGCAAATTTTAGTGTTAGATGTTGCATAGTACTAGATGTTAGTGTTAGATGTTAGCAAAATTTGTGTAGGAAATTCTAAAATAGTGTAGAATTTTTAAAATAGTGGAGCAAATTAGTTGTAAAAAAAATTAGATGATGGAAAAAAATTGTTAGAAGTATACAAAATAGAAGTTAAGCTAAATTTTTGTTAGTGTGTTGAGTATGAAAATTGTTGTTATGAAAATTTGTTGTTTAAAATGAGTTTGAAAATTGTGTTGTTGATATTAATTTGATATGGTACTATGTTATTTGATAGTTGCTATGAATTTGTACTTTATTTAAATTTGCTTGCTACTTAAAAATTGTGTTTTTAGTTTATTGTTCTCGGCGACGATGTCCCTGTTGGACCAGAGGGGCGATGTCCGGGACTGGGCTCCGTCGGGCTGGCACTGGGAGGTGCTACCATCCGGGACCCGCAGCTTGGTGAGGAATCCGGGTGACGTCGTCGACCCAGATCTTCTTTGGTGGCAGTCGCGTGGCAGATGCAAATTTTAAGATTCATTTTTCTTTTTACAAAATTGATTGCAGGGACATTGAGCTATGGATCCAAATTGTCCGGACGCCCCCGGCAGAGACGAGGAGCGTGAAGAGCGAATGGATCCAAATTTTTCGGACGCCCCCGCCAGAGACGAGGAGTGTGAAGAGCGAATGGCTCAGATTATATTTGGACGTGCAAACCCGCCTGAAGAAGATGCCGGTGGAGAAGATGGGGTAATTGGAGACGATTACAGCTCACAATTTCTGAACGACTCCGGTGAGGGAGTTGAGCAAGAAGAAATTTGCAGAGAGGAGGAAGTGCCCTTAACAAACTCCGACGAGGTATATTAAGCCTCTGTTGATCGATCACTAGATGCATTAATTGAGTTGTATTGCAGTTATTAACGAATCATGTTTTTTCTTTTAGCCCTCCGGATCGAGCAAATCATCCGCTGCTAAAGGGTCGAAACGAGGCCCGACCAGAAGGTTGGCCGATGGTGTAAGGATATCGATTGCCAAAGTTGCTGCTAGTGGCGAACCGCTGGAACCCGTAGAAAGCCGCCGTAAATTTATAAATCAATGCCGAGTTCTTGTTAGGGACTTGGTCCCGATCATCCTTGAAGACTGGCATAAGACGAAGAACGACAACAAGGCAACTACTTATGTCGACGACAGAAGAAAAGATTTGCTTTGGGACACGCTCTTGACACATGTCAACCTACCGCCAGGTATCCTCCCGCCGTTGAAGGAGAAAGTCAAGCAGTGGACTCTTAAGAAGATGGTCACACAATTCCAAACCTGGAAGAAAAATTTATGGAAAAATTATGTAGCGGCGGAGGAATAAGATCCAGAATTCACTGGACCACTAGTGAAGATACAACAGCACTGGCCCACATTTGTGAAGCAAAGAAAATCGGAGGCCGTTTTGGCCCGATCGGAAATAAATAAGGTAAATGCTGGGAAGAAGACATATCACCATACTTTGGGGACAGGTGGCTACAAAACTGCCGTGCCTAAGTGGGAAGCCTTTGAAGCAAAACTGCTTGATCAAGGGATCATTCCACAGACAGCGGACTGGCCCGAGAGGTCCAAGCTCTGATTGTTCGCGCATGGGGCCGGGTTGGACCCACAGACAGGGCAGATTGTTGCAAAGGGAAGATGAAAGGAAAAAATTGAGCTAGTAACCCAACAACTTGTGGACGCAATAGATAAAGTTTGAAAGGGAGAGTACGTGCCCGACAGAGAGAATGATGAGCTGACACTCGCCCTCGGGAATCCTGAACACGTTGGACGACTTCGAGGCTATGGACCCGGTGTTTCGTGGAAGCAAGGTTTTCCAGAGGATGCTGATACTTATAGAAGCCGTCAGAGAAAGAAGAAGCAGGAGTCAGACCGGTTATCGGCATTGGAACGCAAGGTGCAGCTGCAGCAGGAGCAACTAGACTCAATTAGTCAGCAAAGGGCATCTCAGCAGCAGCTAGAAGGTCCTGAAGTCGAAGCCGCCCCATCCGATCAGCGGAAAGCAGCGTGGGTTCAACGTAGCTAGAAAATTCTAGATTCGAACCGCCGGCGGCTCACTACCCCGTGGATGATATCACGGAGAAGACAGACTGTGAGCTACATATGTCAATGAAGAACATGTCCTTCAAGGAGGCGGTCGGCTATGCTTTACCAAATCAATCTGGAGCAAGCTACCATCTCGGCGGGATTCCAGCTGGCTATGCTCGTGTCGGGGTGGAGGAAGTTATGCCGTTATATGCTAATCTGGAGCTTGACATTCCTGTAGGTGACGATGAGAAGACACTGGGAGAAGTCGAGAAGGGTATCGTTCTCTGGAACAAGAAAAACATCGTGTTTCCAAACTTGGCGCCAAGGCCACCGACTCCTCCGAGTAGCAGTCCCCCACCTCAAGATCCATCCCCCGATGCTGGTTGGGAGCCCAGCGCGAGTCCATCACCCGCGCCGTCCCATCCGTCGATTACGCCCACTGCTAAGTCCATGGCCTACTCCGTCCCGTCAAAGCGGAAACTAAACTTCCCGTCGACATATACACAGAGGAAAAGTGCAAATAAGGAAACTCGAGAGGAACGCGAGTTGCTAAAGCCTCTTCCAAAGAGACCTTACGACTTGACTCCAGAGGAAACCGACGCGGTGGTGCGTGCCGATGTGAGAAGACAATTAGGACCGAAACAGCCCCTGCCAAAGGAGATAATACAACTGGAAAAAGTTACGAGATGTTTGGAAAATCTATCGAGTGGACCGCCACAGCCGCCTAAATTGCCAGATGACTATGATCGTGTTATTGAGAAGACAATTAGTCAAGACAAGCAAGAGAAGGAGGTGGCATATCGTCTAAAGAGGGAGCAGATGCGGACGGCAAAATCCAGGAAACAGGTGGCCCAGCTTGGAGAACAGGCAAATCAGTCGATCCCCCCGCTCAAGGTGATGCCCGATAAGGAAGTACACCACGACGACACTGTTCGCATAGGCGACCCCATAGTAGAGTATCAGTATGCATGGACATATGTCCACGGGAGGTCCCTGGTCAGACCTGAGCAGCTCGAGTCTCTAACAACACAATTGCGTCGATTGCATCAGTGGTACGAGAAAGCCGCAAAGGCCGGGCATGATGTCTTCTGGGTGTTATATAGGAAAGAGCATTACTTCACGGATGACGCGATGTATGTTCCGTTTTCTGAAAATTTTCAGTTATTCAATCAAGACGCCCTCGACAAAGCCCTCGTTTGTTGCTATTGTTTGAAAGTGATTTATTTCTGCAATTTAATTAAGTCTCTAGCTCAGCTCGTTCATTGCCTGTAATTATCTCACTATATTCTTTTGTACGCTATTATGCAGAATGAAGATTATCGAATGTAGAGAACGCCGCATCTATGACACTGGGTTCATTGACCCATATTATATTCATGAAGTGACCGTAAATAACCATCCCGAGGACACAGAGAAAAACTTGCGCCGGTTTTTAGTGAAACAAAATACATGCGTGTCGGAGAATGACTCCCACGAAACAGGGATAGTCAAGCTCACGAAGAGAGTTCGTGTAAGGGGCTGAACACGTTGGTCAAACAACCCTCAACCTGCACGGCGACGGTGCTCGTCGAGCAAGCGGAGGGACATCACGACAGAGATGAACACCAGCCCGTACCCAGGTTCACGGCCCTCGTGTGGAGGTAATACCGCTACTCCTGCTTGTCTGTATTGCACTGCTTGTAGAGGTTACAGTACAATGAGCTTGCCGAGGCTCTCTTTTGGCAATGGTGTACAAGGAAGGGAAGCAAGGGTCTTCTTCTTCCTTGCGCGTAAGTGGCGATGCTGGAATGAGAATGCGATCCCTTGCTACGGTGCACCTTGCCTCCTTTTATAGGCGCCCCGTGCTCCCTCCTTGCACTCGCACTGTGGTAGGGCTGTCACGTGGCGCAGAAGGTGGAGCGCGGTGCATCGCAGCCCGGATGTCCATGGACGCGGTCCATGAGCGTAAAGCTGACTCCTGTAGCAGAGTACCACCGTCCATGCAGGACGGCCAGCTGGGGCCGCAGAGGAACGTGGGGGTGCCCACGGTGACGTTGGCCTTGGAGCGTAGCGCCGGCCGGTCCCCTTATCACCAAAGAGGAAATCCTTGTAGTCCGGAGCGGGTGGCACAGCTTTATTGACCCCTTTAATCACCAAAATGGCAACTGCGGCGTCGTCGTCACCGCGCGCAGGGGCGCGCGTCACTCTGCGGCCGCTGCAGAGCCCATGTGCGCTCTGCAGAGGTTGCTTTGCAGCGAAGCGATCTCCACGAGGGCTTGGATGCCCTGTAGAGAATTCGGCGTTGACCTCTCCCCAGGGGAGATTTCCTTAAAGAGGGGGCAGCAGTGGATATGGCCTCCGCAGGCCTCTGCTGCCTCAAATCCCCTCGCGAGGCAATCGCCTCACGAGGCTCTCCAAGCCGTAGGCTTGGTCCTTAGCGAAAATTCGCCATCAAGTGTCGAGGGCCGTATAGGACAGGCCCAGCACACCCTGGATTTCACTGGGCCGACAGTAGCCCCCGGGCCCATGATGGGCACGATGTAGTCCAATGGACGCAGGCGAATCGTCATGGGCCCAAAGTGTCCGGCCGGCCTGAGACACGTGCAGGGCAGTTACGCCGCGACGACACGTTCTCCTCGGAGATGATGGGCGTAGTGGGGGGTCCCACCACGTCTCGGTAACTGCTCTGAGGGGAATAAAGCCTGCAGCGCCGGTTCAGGCAGCAGTTACTGCATCATTTGCGCGCCCGTCTCCTTGCTCTTGACGCCTGCGCTCCTGTGTCTCCGGCGTCCTCCTCCTTCACCGAGCTCCGCCGCCCTTCTCTCTTCGACCATGGGTCCCAAGAAGGGCAAGGCGGCAATGGCGAATGTACCGGCCGAGGCGCAGCAGGAGGACGAGCTCGCGCCGGCGCTGGTGGGGACTCGCATCCACACTGCTGAGGCGCTGGACAAGATCCGGCTGATGGCCGCAGGCAAGAACAACGAGCACGGCGCCACCGTTCTCAAGGCGGCGCGATTCGGCAAGCTCGCGGCGGGGCTATATCCCATCTTCTTCCCGACCATTTTCGCTGGTTTGGTGCCGCCGTTTTCTCCTTTCCTGGAGGAGGTCCTGGCCTTCTATCAGATCCAACTCCTGCATCTGCACCCCAACTCCATCTTGATCCTCGCCATCTTCGCATATCTTTGCGAGGCGTATTTGGGGGTGATGCCTTCCGTGGCCTTCTTCCGGAGCTTCTATGCGCTCCGCTCCACGGCGCCTGGCGAGCGGTCTGGTTGTGTGTCCTTCCGCATCGCGGATGGGATGGGAGGTATCTACATCCCCATGTCCTGGGACGGCGACAAACCCGTCACACGGGTGACGAAGAAGGTGGACGATTTCCGCCAGCGGTGGTTCCTCGTGGACGCCAAGACGCAGAATTCCTTCTTCGACGTCCCTGAGGCGCCGCCCCTGAAGAACTCGAATTGGTCGAGTGCGACCCTTCAGAGCCCGAAGATTGCGGACTTGGTCGCACGCATGAAGCTCGTCCGCGACGCTGGCCTCACGGGCAGATGGTTGCTGAAGACTTCGTGAGGCGCCGTATCGCCCCTCTCCAGAAGCACACAAAGCCGATGTGGATGTATTCAGGCCCGGCGGACGCAATGCGGCTGCACTGCAGCTCCCACCTTCCTGAAGTCGTAGCTTCCATAATGGGCATCCTCTTCACCGCCCCGGAGGTTCCTGTGCCGCGCAGTGAGCTCGCGAAGCCACTCCATCAGATTACCCCGAAGAAGCGCCTCGCGATCCTGGAGCTGATGCCGGAGTTCACCCCTCAGGGCCTGGCTGGGGAGGAGAAGAAGGAGGACGCGGCGCCCGTGGTGGAAGAGGACTGGGCCTCGGAGTCACCCGCCGCATCTGACGAGGATCTGGGCGCCACCTGTGGAGGGGCGAATCCCTCGGCAGGGGAGGCGAGCTCTTCGAAACCTGCTCCTCCAGAGGGAGATGTTCTGGAAATTTCGTCCAGCGGGGACGAGGATTTCCTTGTGGCCCCTTCGCGCCAGGTCGCGGAGGGGGAGGAAGACAGTGATGAGGAGGCCGTAGCGGGACGCTGCGACCCCGCTCCAAGGCTTTTCACGACAGGGCCGCCAAGAGCCCAGTGGGCACCCCTCTCAAAGGAAAGCTGAGGCTGCTCCTGAGGGGCCCGGCTCTGGAGCTGCTTCGTCGAGGTCGTGGCGGTCATCCACACGATGTGGGTCGACTCACGCGCCAAGTCATCTGGGTAAGCGTTGGCCCCTGTCTTTGCATCTTTCGAGAGTTTTCTTGCTCTCCTATTGATGGCCTTCCCTGTTTGTTTGTTAGGGATCTTGTGACGGCAAAACGCCGGAGGCTCCGCAAGGCTGCGGAGGTCCGGGGCCTGGCCTCGGCAACCGTCGAGGAGCCTGTGGAGCCCTCAGCTGAAGAGGTTGCTAATCCCGTAGTGACCGAGGCCTCGGAGCCGGTGGCGGAGGAGGCCACGAAGCCTGTGGCGGAGGAAGACGTAGGGCATGTGGTGGTTACGCCTCTGGCCGGAGCAGCTACTTCGTCTTCTACCGCGGAGGCGCGCCCCGAGGAGGAGGCGGTGGTGCGCACACCGACACCACCACGTCCCGTCACTCCACCAGAGCGGCAAGAGGAGGTCGCCGCGGAGGAAACGGGGAGTGGCTCGCCGGCGAAAGGAGGCGCTGACGTTGAGATGGGGAGAGGATTACCCGCCGCCCCAAGGCACCGACGCCGCGATGGAGGAAAATGTCCCTCCGCCGCCCCCGCCTAACGCAGATGCTGAGGGGGCGGCGGCTTCTTCTGGGATCGCAGCGGGCTCGGCGGCGGCGGACCCCATGGCTGGGCAATCTTCCCCTGCCCCTGAAGCTCGAGAGGAGGCGCCGGTTGAAAACGACGGTGCTGGAGCCCATGGCCCCAATGGCGGAGAGGGCTCGCACAGCCCCCAGGCCGAGGTTGACGCGGGCCCAAGTTTGGAGGTTCCCACCCTCGAAACTAGTGCGCACGAGGGAGCCTCCA
This sequence comes from Poa pratensis, assembly GCA_947311845.1. Lineage (NCBI taxonomy): Eukaryota > Viridiplantae > Streptophyta > Magnoliopsida > Poales > Poaceae > Poa > Poa pratensis. The sequence goes on from CAMZMU010000117.1 coordinate 70,694,796, forward strand.
TGTCTCGTGGGAGTTCCCGGGCTCTGGTCCTGGGTGGCACGAGCTGGAGCGGCGCTCGCCGCAGCTCTACCTTCCGCCTGGCGCGGGGTGCCTGGATGGGCTGGAGGCCCAACTCGCCCTCGAGGAGGCCGAGCTCGCCAGAGAGTACGACGAACTTGAGAGGGCGTGGACCCGCTTCTTCGAGGTCGTGGAGCAACGCCGCCATGACAACGAGGCCATGCAGGCGCAGCGAGAGGAGGCGCTGCGCTTCGCCAAGGAGGTCCGCGAGAGCGCGGTTCGCGAGGCTCAAGAGACCCTGGAGCCACTCCAGGCAGAGCGCCAGGCCGCTGCAGAAGATCGCGAGGCGGCCGCGGTGGAGCGCCAAACCGCTGCCTCAGAGCGGGCGACCTCGAGACCACGCTAGCCGCTCAGCGCCAAGAGCTTGCCGACCGCGAGGGGAAATTCGCCGCGGAGTCGGAGGCTACGCGGAAGTCTTTGGACCAACACCGCGTGTCCTTGGATGCCCGTGAGCAAGTACTGGCGGCGCGTGAAGCGGAGGTGCTCAAACGCGAAGAGCGGCAACTGCAGGCTGACAAGGAGCTGTCCACGCAGCGCGCGGATCTGGAGGCGCGGGAGGGCAAACTGGCCGAGGCCATAGGCAAGCATGACGAGGAGGTGGCCAGCACAAAAAGCTTGTAGAGAAGTCCAAACGAAAGCTTGCCGCGAGGAAGGAAGAGGCTGAGAAGGATGCCGCCGCCAAGCAAGAAGAATATCGCTCCGCCGTCGCGAAGAATACCGGGAAGCTCAGGAAGCAGAAGGACCGCTTCAAGAAGAAACGCGCGGACGACAATGCCCGCATTGTTCAACTGGAGCACCAGAACGCCAACCTGAACTCCCGGGTGAGGCGCGCCAGGGACGGTCGTCGCCGCGCGGAAGAGGCTCGTGAACGTGCTGATCAAGACCTCGCCTCCCTGATGGCTGATATGAGGGAGCTGGCTGCGCAGGCAGGCCCTGCTGTGGAGCGTGCTGCAGAGGATGAGCACAGCGTGCAGGCGGCGCAGGTCCTGACGCAGCAGCGGGAGCGCGTGTTCAAGTCCTTGGTGACCCGGGGAAACTCTCGCGGGGCAGCTAGGAGTGGATGCTCCTGTTGTTCCCGTCAATGGGAACGCTGACGCCGCCACATACCTCGCCTACTTCGATCAGCTCTTCTCTGTGCTCGAGGGCCCTGTGGCGGAACTTGGCGAGGTTGGTGATGAGGAGTGTCGCAAGCTCTTGACCGTGGCGATCGATCGCGTCTTCGCCAACCTCCAGCGCCTTCACCCCGGCTTCGACTTCGAGTCAGTGACCGAGCCCATCGAGGGAGATCGGCCTGGGAGCTCTCCAACTTGGTTCGAGAAGAGTCAACGATTACGTCGACCGCTTCAAGAGGGTTGAGGCGGAGCAGGCCGCTGAGGAGGATGAAGGCGCCGAAGAAGAGAAGGCTGAAGAGGCGGCGATGGTGAACCCTCTGCCTAGGCCACTCCTGCAACAAGATGCGCTTGGCGCAATTATCTTTGTTTTAAGACTTGTTTTAATTCACGCTGGCTTGTAAGATACTTTAATCGTATGCAAACATGTGTGTGTGCCCCTCGAAGGGTCCTTTGTCCCTGTTCCATGTCTTTCTTCGCTCTACGTCGTCAGGACCCGTCTCTTTGCGCTATGACACCGCCGCTACGGTATGCCGGAGCGTGACTCGGCAAGGCCGGGGGGTGTTTAAGGCTTGGAGAGGTAAGGGCTCTCGAGTCGCGGTGCTCGAGGGCTCCCCTTTGACGCACAAGCAGTCCATGGAGTGTGAGAGAGAAAAAACCGCTCGAGGGGCGACAGGTGCCCGTGAGAGGGAGAAAACACTTCTGAGGAGCGCAAGCGCTAGACTTAGCTTGGTGAGACTTTGGCCTCGTAGAGGGCGTTGGCTTCCCTGATGGTGCGCTCCCTTCTAGGGGTCGGAGCGTGACTTCTCGACCTTGGGGAGGACTTCTTGTTCCCTGTATTGGTTAGAGAGGCAGACCCAAAGCGGCACATGGTAGTAAACACCCATGCGCGCTTATAGGCTTCCTCATGGGTATCTCGCGAGGAGAGTAAGTACCAAGGTCCTTTGGTGAGGTGGCGTGTTTTGGGAGCAAGCCCATGGGCCAGAGCTCTTTGGGGAGGTAACAGGCGTGAGAGCGTGCTCACGTGCTAGAGCTCGGATCCTTTGGATTTTGCGGTGCTGTTGGGGTGCTCTTGAGGCACAGTCACCGTACTCAGCCCCCGCTCGCGAGGTGCGCATGGGGAAGAATATAAGCGCGAAATGAACTAAGATGATGAAAAGTAAAACTCACCACCAAAATATTACATAGCGGCGCCTCAGCGCAATGTTTCATCGAGAAACGAATTGGTTCATTACACTTGGTGTGACCAAGATAAAGTTTTCCATGTCGAGGCATGGGGACCACATTCAGTGGCTGAGACTCTTCACGGCCTGCGGCGGCACGTAATCAGGAGAGCTCAGAGGGGCTGGCCCTCGGGAGGAGAAGCTTTTGTGAAGCTTGGAGGTGAAGTTGTGTGCTTCCCTCTAGAGACAAAAAATGTCTGGCGTGACTATGATCACGGGTAGAACTTGCGTAGATGCGCGATGTTCCATGGATTCTTGACCGGAATGCCGTCCTCCGTTTCGAGGCGTACCGCGCCAGGCCTGGCGATGTGGAGACCCTGTAGGGGCCTTCCCACATTGGCGAGAGCTTGTGGAGACCTTCCCTGGAGAGGATTCTCCTGAGGACGAGGTCGCCTGTCTCGAGAGTGCGCGGACGTATGTGGCGGCTGTGGTAGCGTCGCAGGTCTTGCTGGTACTTGGCTGCCCTGAGGGCGGCACGGCGGCGCAACCCGTCAAGGAGTAGCAGGTCGTCGCTGTGGAGGTCTGCTTGATCGTCCTCGTTGAAGGCAAGGACCCGTGCGGATCCATGCTTGATCTCTGTGGGGAGGACTGCTTCAGCTCCATACACGAGAGCAAATGGCGTCTCACCAGTGGGCTTCGTGGGGTTCGTGCGGATGGACCAGAGCACGGACGGGAGTTCGTCTATCCAGCCCTTGCCGTAGCCCTTCAGGCGATTGAAGCTCTTGTCTTGAGGCCCTTGAGGACCTCAGCATTTGCTCGCTCGGCTTGGCCGTTGCTCTGTGGGTGAGCCACCGAGGCGAAGCAGAGCTTGGTGCCGAGGCTCTCGCAGTAGGCCCTGAAGATGCCGCTGGTGAATTGTGAGCCATTGTCGGTGATTATGCGATTAGGCACACCAAAGCGGCAGACCAGGCCTCTGATGAATTTTACTGCCGCCCTGGCCGGTATGCTGCGCACTGCTTCAACCTCTGCCCACTTGGTGAACTTGTCGACTGCCACGAAGAGGAACGGTAGCCCCCTTGTGATCTCGGGAAGGGTCCCAGAATGTCAAGGCCCCAGACCGCGAAAGGCCACGAGAGCGGGATGGTTTGGAGTCCCAGTGCAGGCTGATGAACTTGCTTGGCGTGGAACTGGCACGCATCGCAAGATGGACGATGGTGGTGGCATCTTGAAGCACTTGGGGCCAGTAGAAACCGCTCCTGAAGACCTTGCCTGCCAGGGTGCGTGCAGAGGAATGGTGGCCACACTCTCCACTGTGAATGTCTCTGATCAGCATGCGGCCTTCCTCGGGGGGGACGCACTTGAGTGCAATTCCATTTGGGCGCTTGCGGTACAGGTCTCCCTCGAGGATGTAGTATGACTTGGCTTGTCGAGCCACTCGTCTGCCTCCGCGTCTTCTTCAGGAAGGACTCCCTTCAGCAGGTAGTCTTTGAGTTCGTCAACCCAGCCTGTCTCTTGGTGCACCATAGCCAGCAGCAGACGCTCCCCTGAGGATGGACCGCAGTTGGGTGCCCCACCTATAGGAGGTGGTGGGAGTACTTCGTCTGTGCTTGCGGCTGCTGCTTCTTGTGGCTGCTTTATGGACGCCTTGGAGAGTCTCTCTTCAAACACGCCGGCCGACTGGGCCTGCCTTCGTGATGCTCGCTTGGCGATGTCATCTGCCTCTTGGTTCTCCTTTCGCGGGATGTGCATGAGCTCCATGCCCCTGAAGTGCTTCTCGAGCTTGCGGACCTCTTCAAGGTAGGCGGCCATGTGGTCGTCTTAGGCGTGTAGCTCTTGTTGGAGAAGTTAACCAGGAGCTGGGAATCACCCTTTATGAGTAAGTGCTTGACGCCAAGGGCGATTGCGGCTCTGAGCCCGGCGAGGAGGCCCTCGTACTCGGCGATGTTGTTGGAGATCTTGTCTATTGTGAAGCACAGCTGGATGGCGTAGTAGAGCTTGTCACCTTTTGGTGAGGTTAAGACAACGCCAGCCCCACCATTGCGGCAGGCGAAAGCTCCATCGAAGTGCATGGTCCAGTGCTTGGCATTGTATCTCCCGATGACGCGGTTTCTTCTTCGCGAGGCTCTTCAGGAGTTGGGTCTGTCCACTCGGCGACGAAATCCGCCAGCGCTCTCCCTTTTATGACTCTTGTGGTGTCGAAGCGCAAGTTGAATGGCTGCAGCTCAATGTTCCACCCTGCGACGCGGTCAGTAGCGTTGGGGTTGCGCAGGATCTGCTCCAGGGGGAAGGACGTGACCACCGTGATGGGGTGACCCTGGAAGTAGTGGCGCAGCTTCCTGGAGGCGATGAGTAGCGCGAGGAGGAGCTTCTGCTGCACTGGGTACCGCTCGCGAGCATCTCGCAGTACAGTACTGACGAAGTAGACTGGATGCTCGACGAGGGTCGTTGATGGTGCAGCAGCGTCGGCTCCCTCGAGAGGCTCCTCAGGAGTTTTGGCGAGGTTTGCCTGTGGAGGAGCCTCGGCAGGGTGCTCGTGGAGGGCTCGACTTGAGGCTGTGGGCCTGGCGCTGGGTCTGGAGAGACTGTTCCCTCGTCGGGAGGTTCTGGACTTGGTGTGGCAGTGCTTTTCTTGGGGAGAACTGGCTCTTCTCTTTCCACCACCAGGACGGCGCTAGCAGTTTGTGGAGTGGCTGCTAGGTACAGCTTCAGATGCTCGCCTGCCCTGGGGGCTACCATGACTGGTGAGCTAGCCAAGTATTTCTTCAAGTCCTTAAATGCTTCGTCAGCCTCTGGAGTCCACTTGAAGGTGCCGGATTTCTTCATGATCTTGAAAAATGGCAAGGCTCTCTCGCCGAACTTGGAGATGAAGCGGCCTAAGCTGGCCATGCATCCTGCTAGGCGCTGCATGTCCTTGAGGCGGCGAGGTGGCTGCATGTCTTCTATAGCCTTGATCTTGTCAGGGTTTGCTTCTATGCCGCGGTGGGACACGAGGAACCCGAGGAGCTTGCCTGAAGGCACCCCGAAGACGCACTTGGCGGGGTTTAACTTGATGTTCACCTTGCGCAGGCTGGCGAAGGTTTCCTCGAGATCCTTCAAGAGAGTGTCTCCCTCGCGAGACTTGACCACGATGTCGTCGACATAAGCTTCTGCATTTCTTCCCATCTGAGCCCCCAAGGCGATCCTCATGAGCCTCTGGAAGGTGGCGCCGGCGTTTTTTAGGCCAAAGGGCATGCAAGTGTAGCAATACACACCACAAGGGGTGAGAAATGCTGTTTTCTCCTCGTCTTCCTTGGCCATTTTGATCTGGTGGTAGCCTGAGAAGGCATCCAGGAAACAGAGGAGATCACAGCCGGCGGTGGAGTCCACAATCTGGTCTATCCTTGGCATGGGGTAAGGATCCTTGGGGCAGCCTTGTTCACGTCTGTGTAGTCGATGCAGAGCCGGCCTCCTCCATTGGGTTTTGGGACAACCACACCGTTGGAGAGCCAAGTGGGGTGGGCAACTTCTCGAATGATGTCTGCTGCTTTCAGCTTCTCTACTTCTTTGATGATGAACGCTTGCTTCTCGGGGGCTTGTTTCCGCGCTTTTTGCTTTACAGGGCGTGCGTCTGGACACACGGCTAAGTGGTGCTCGATCACCTCCCTTGGTACACCGGACATTTCTGACGGAGTCCATGCGAACATGTCAGAATTTGCCCGAAGGAAGGCGACGAGCGCGCTTTCCTATTTGGGAGGCAAGCCAGCGCCTATGGTGACGCTAGCCCCCGAGCCTTCAGCCCCCGAGCCGCTGGTGCTCAGCGACACCTTCTTTGTAGATGCTTGCTCTTGAGTGAACAGTTGTTTCTTCTTCTTGGGCCTCTCGAGAGGCTCCATGTCCTCGTCAGCGGGGAATGCCATGGCAGCGGCCTTGTAGGCGATCTCGACGGCGCGCGTGGCGTCCTGTACGTGACCGCGTATGGTGATGGTGCCACCGCTGCCAGGGATCTTGACCATGTTGTAGGCATGGTGCGTGACGGCCATGAACTTCGCGAGGGCGGGGTAGCCGAGGATGGCGTTGTAGGGCAGGCCAATGTGCGCGACGTCGAAGTCAATTAGCTCGGTGCGGTAGTTCTCCTGCGTGCCAAAGTGACCGCGAGCCTCACTTGCCCCAGAGGCGAGATTGAGCCGCTGGTGACCCCGGTGAAGGGCCTGGAGGGCATGAGCCACTCGTAGGGCACTTGAAGCGTCTCGAAGGTCTCGACAGAGATGACGTTTAGGCCTGCACCCCCATCAATGAGCGTCTTGCCGATGATGGTGGGGTGGGAGGGTGCCCACAGTCTTTGTAGACTTGGGGTGATCTTTGGCGTCGAAGGCGATGGTGTACTGGGACCACTTGAGGGGGCGGGACGTCTCGACCCCGGGAAGCGCTGCGTTGAGCTCGCGAGCGAACTGCTTGAACTGGTTGTTCGACTTGGGCGCCTGGGATCCGCCGAGGATGCATGCCATGGCACCCTTGGGGGCCTGGTAGCCTCCAGGCTCTTCGTCGGGCAGATTGTTGTTTTTCTCGGCGGCATTCGCCTGAGTTCCCTGAGGCCTCTGGAAGTTGCCCTTGCGTCCACCTTTGCGGTAACCACGGCCTCTGCCGCGGCCACCGCTGCCTCTTCTTGCTCACGCTTCTTGCTCAGTTGCTTGAGGTCATAGCAGTTCTCTGTCGCATGGCCGCGCCTGTTGTGGTAGATGCAGAACGGGCGGTTGTCCACCTTTCTTGCCAGCCTCTGGAGAGTCCTCGCGAACATGCTTGGCGTCGGGTTCAGCTGCCAGGACTGCGGTAGGCTTGCGCTTGTCTCGTCACGCCTCTTCTGGGTCTTGGATCCCTCGACAGGGTCGTCTGTCGAGCCCACCTTGACGAAGAGGAGCCCTTCTCTGCCTTGGCGCATTGTCTGCGATGTCGAAGAGCTTCACCACGGAGGAAGGGTATCATGGATGCCGAGCTTCTCGAGCATCCTGTGGTTGGTGACGCCCTCTCTGAAGGCCGCAATGACGTGCGAGTCCGGGATGTTCGGGATCTTGTTGCGGACTTGGCTGAAGCGCTGGATGTACCTGCGGAGGGTCTCGCCAGGCTTCTGGCGCACAGCTCGCAGGTCGTTGTAGGTGAGGGCGCGCTCGTACGTGCCCTTGAAGTTCGCAACGAACTGCTGGCAGAGCTCCTCCCACGAGTCAATGGAGTCCTCGGGAAGGTTCAGGAGCCACGACAAGGCGGAATCCTTGAGAGCGTGGGAGAACCAGTTGGCCATGACCTTGTCGTCTCCCCCCGCAGCTTGGATGGAGGTGGTGTAGAGCTGCAAGAACTCGATGGGGTTGTTCGTGCCGTCGTAGCCCTTGGGTAGGTCAGGCCTGAACTTCTGTGGCCAGACGACGCGCCGCAGGTTGCGGGTGAAGGCCGCGCAACCTGTGGCGTACGAGGCGATGCCCCCTGAAGAGCACGGCGGTTCTGTCGCCCTGCCTGGCCGATCTCCTCCACGATGCGCTTCTGGAGGTCCTTCTGGCGCTCCATTTCCACCCGCGCGTCTGGGGGTGTCCGCTGCACGATTTGACAATCGCGCGGCGACGACGCGTGGGATGCGGCCTTGTGCGCCGCGGCGGAGGCGGACCTGGCGGAGGCGGCGGCGGAGGTGCGCCATGCGCGGTGGTTCCAGCGCGTCCGGAGTTGTGGTGCACCAGAGAGCGCGACGCCGCAGGAGCAGCGCGCGGTGCCGCCGCAATGTCGACGAGGTGCTGAAGGCGGCCGAGCCAGTTGTCGTGCGCCTCAGCTGTGGGCGGTAGCGGAAGAGTTCCGCGGCCATGAGCAGCGCGGTGTTTGGGCTGGGCGCTGGACGCCCAAGAGTGGAGGCGCTGTGGCGCTGGGACGGGTGCGAGGACTCTGCGTCCTCGCCGTGCCCGTGGTCGACGTCGTCGTCGAAGCGGTCGTCGTGGTTGCCGTCGTCGTCCTCGGGGTGCTCCACCCGCGGTTCAGCGGTGTTGCGCCCCGTGGCACGGCTGGCGCGGGGACGGCCGCGAGGGTTGGTGGTGTTGGCAGCGGGCTCGGTGGTTGCCCTGCCTGACGCCCGCCGGGTGGCGCGAGCTGCGCGAGTGTCCGCCATGGCGCAGAGGTCGATGAAGGTTGAAGACGCGCCTCAGCCCCCTACCTGGCGCGCCAATTGTCGGAGAATGACTCCCACGAAACAGGGATAGTCAAGCTCACGAAGAGAGTTCGTGTAAGGGGCTGAACACGTTGGTCAAACAACCCTCAACCTGCACGGCGACGGTGCTCGTCGAGCAAGCGGAGGGACATCACGACAGAGATGAACACCAGCCCGTACCCAGGTTCACGGCCCTCGTGTGGAGGTAATACCGCTACTCCTGCTTGTCTGTATTGCACTGCTTGTAGAGGTTACAGTACAATGAGCTTGCCGAGGCTCTCTTTTGGCAATGGTGTATACAAGGAAGGGAAGCAAGGTCTTCTTCTTCCTTGCGCGTAAGTGGCGATGCTGGAATGAGAATGCGATCCCTTGCTACGGTGCACCTTGCCCTCCTTTTATAGGCGCCCCGTGCTCCCTCCTTGCACTCGCACTGTGGTAGGGCTGTCACGTGGCGCAGAAGGTGGAGCGCGGTGCATCGCAGCCCGGATGTCCATGGACGCGGTCCATGAGCGTAAAGCTGACTCCTGTAGCAGAGTACCCACCGTCCATGCAGGACGGCCAGCTGGGGCCGCAGAGGAACGTGGGGGTGCCCACGGTGACGTTGGCCTTGGAGCGTAGCGCCGGCCGGTCCCCTTATCACCAAAGAGGAAATCCTTGTAGTCCGGAGCGGTGGCACAGCTTTATTGACCCCTTTAATCACCAAAATGGCAACTGCGGCGTCGTCGTCACCGCGCGCAGGGGCGCGCGTCACTCTGCGGCCGCTGCAGAGCCCATGTGCGCTCTGCAGAGGTTGCTTTGCAGCGAAGCGATCTCCACGAGGGCTTGGATGCCCTGTAGAGAATTCGGCGTTGACCTCTCCCCAGGGGAGATTTCCTTGAAGAGGGGGCAGCAGTGGATATGGCCTCCGCAGGCCTCTGCTGCCTCAAATCCCTCGCGAGGCAATCGCCTCACGAGGCTCTCCAAGCCGTAGGCTTGGTCCTTAGCGAAAATTCGCCATCAAGTGTCGAGGGCCGTATAGGACAGGCCCAGCACACCCTGGATTTCACTGGGCCGACAATGCGCAGAAATACTTTTTCCTTACAACTTCAAGTGAGTGTTATTGTACCTTCTACACATTCTATTTTGCTTACTCGATGTTTAGTGTAATCGATGAGTCATGGACATATAAACGTGTGCAGATTCCACTGGATTCTGCTAATCATTAGAGTTGACAAAGGTGTCGTTCAAGTCATGGACTCGTTAAGGAAAGATATGGACGAGTACCTCAGCTTGCAAGAAATGCTCCAGAGGTAATTTCAATCATTATCGCTCTATATTGACCTCTTTTGTTCATTTTCTGATATCAAGTAATTAATAACTCCTTTAATCATTTTCTTTTGCTGGGCAGGGTTTGGAAACGGTTCATCGTGAAGGTTGCAGGGCAAGGTAAGTAGTACTATATATATAGGTCCGCGCAACTCTTTAATTCTAGTTTCAATACCATTATCATGCTTGATTATTATTTGATTAAATTATATTCTTTGTAAAGTGGTGTCTGAGGCAGCCACAAGGGACTAATTTATGTGCATACTACGTTTTCGAGTACATATACTCTTTTGTCACTGAGCGGAATAGACAACACAGAACAGCTGAAGTACGTATACACTATTCGCAATTTTTTTATTACCATATTGTGTTGAGTTCCATTCATAATTTATTTTATGATGATTTCATATATATATACACACAACTCACATATTCATATTGATCTAGATGGAACGAATGCGGGAACAGCTCTGTAGCACCCTTGCTTAAAAAGCATAGGTACATTGCGAAATATGCCAGTCTCTGGATCAATAAGACTTGCACTCACCAACAGATTGTAATATCATGCATCAATGTCAGAAATTGTTACATCGCAAGTACGAATGATCCATAAAATACTTTATTACAACTGCGCATAGCCAAAGGCTAGCTTGAAACAATAAATTGTTCAACACTTATTCAGAGTTCACACGCAAAATAAATATAACACGGAGCTCCATCATCTCCATGCGCCACTGGCGAACATGTTGGTTGTAAGCTCGAAGACTGACGACGTCACTCCTGATCGGACGAACCTGCAACATGTAAGTTGCAGCCCAGATTGTTTGGGTCAGATGCCGTTCGACTGGCTGGCAAGTGAATACTGGTGGAATATAGAATGGCAAGACTAGTTCTACATGCTTATATGGCTGGTGGAGTTCAAGGCTATTGCACAAAGCCAATTTTGTCCTACTTTTCATAAAGCATTTTTAATTCTCAGCAACAAATGAGACACAACCCTGGACGCATCCAGTGTCTCATTTAACCCGAGTTCACCCAGCAAGTTTTATTATGAAATTAGAATGATGAGATTTTTCCATACACTACAATGTTTGAAGACACGCATTGTCCATAACCGGGGACACGGCTAAGATCTTAGTTTGACACACTCTGCAGAGCTGGTGCACTTTCACCACTAGACCCGATCAACCCAAACTATCCTTTACACTCATTTAGTGATAAGGAAAAGAAGAAGATCGAGACGAGACTTTTCAGAAGTATTTTCCCATGGTACTACTAGCGAGATCACTGCCCACCTATCCCGCTACATCTTCAGATCTCACTGACCCAGGTCCACACAACATACTCCGTCAAGACAGAGCCCATATGACTAGTGGTTGCACGCTTCGGCAACAAACATGAAGTGACTTAAAATCTCGATACCCTGGGTGGCATTCCACAAGTGAGCGTAAACAAGACAGCCATAGACATGACCCATGAATAGCCACTCCACTCACATCATCCTCTATCAACCAATCCACCCAGGCAGTAAATTAATTTAGTGGAGTTTTAAATATCACATCTACAATAAAACAATCATTTTTGCAGCATGTACTTCCACTAAATTATAATAGGTCACTACCAAGGTGGTCATATGGCTATCCTACAAGGTTTGCATAGCATAATATAACATAGTAGTACCTATCATGCATACTACTAAAATATCTACAAATGCAATAAAACGAAAATAGTAGGTCATTTATGCTTGTGCAAGTTATCCACTTGCCTTCGTAGTAGTTCGTGTTGTTGCAGCACTCACATCACGCTCTGCGCTCCTCACAAACTAAACAAACAATAAGCACAAATTCAATACAACATACAAATGGCATTACAAAAACTATGTATGCATGACAAAATGCAAAGGTGACACATCTTTAAGTCAAGCAATAAATATTATTTTTAGTTCTCTGGTATAAACTATATGCATGATGCTCATGTCAATTTTTAATATGTTTAATAAAATAAACGATTTTGATTAGCTAAATACTAGTTTTTAAACATCTGTAATGAACGCTATTAAACATGATGCAAACATGCAAACTTTTGTGCCCACGGTCTTCTACACAAAATCTGAGCATTTTGGTATAAAGAACGTAATTTTTGGACAAGTAGAACTTAAGATATGAATTTTACAAGCTACACGTATTTTCTGGAATTTTTGGACGAGTTGACTGGGCTGGCGACGTGGCGCTGGCGCAGCGCTGATGTGGCGCTGACGCGGCGCTGACCGTGCAGCTGACACAGCGGCCACGCGGCGCGTTTCTATTGGCCTATACCGTTTCATTGGCCTGATCTAATCTCAGCCGTAGATCAAAGATCCGACGAACGAGAACCAAACCATACATGGCTGCTGGAGGTGCTCACCGGAAAACGGCAACGGCGGCTCGGGCGTGGTCTTCGGCGGCGTTCCGGCGATCCTATGGCTCGGTGAAGATTTCCAGCGAACGGAGGAGGTCACGGCAGTGTGGAAGGTGTCCTTGGTGGCGGCTCTCGTGGCTCCAATCGATGACGGCGTCGAGTTTCCAAGCTCCGGCTCCGGCGATGCTCCGGCGACGAATACGAGCGTTCTGGTCAACCGTTTCAGAAACCAAAAATATCAGGAGGTGCGAAATCAAGTAGGTGAAAGGATTCACAAGGCTAGAGATGCTAGAGTTGTGCGAGACGACGGCGACAACCTCCGGAGCTCGTCAATGGCGGTGGCGGCAGTAGATCGATTCCGGCCCAAAATTCGGGCAGCCTGGCGGCCGGTTTTTGGGGAAAGTCGAGGGAAAAGAAAGCCTAGGGTTTTTGGGTTTATATGGACGAGGTTTTGTGACAAACGGATAAGAGAATCGAGAGAAATCGAGGATTTTGCGGACAGTTTGAGCTGGACACGAACTCACGTTCAATCTGAAGTTTCTGCACGTACGTGACGATGGTGTTGGGCTGACTAGCTGCTGTTGGGCTGGCCACCATCTTGGGCCAAGGCTGGCTGACTGGCTGGTCTGCTTGGGCCGAGGCTGGCTGGTCCGCTTCTCCCTTTTTTTTTTCGGTTTATAAAATGTTTCCTCTATTTGAAGTATCAAAATAACTCCAAAATAAGTAAAATAAAATACAGTACAAACCAGTGAGGTGTAGTTTAATAAATAACCTTACTTAGCATAGTTTGCTTGTGAAATAAAATATAATATAGTTTTGTACTTATATTGTACATATACATTGTTTATTCAATTTAAAACCAATGCACTTTAAAGAAATGCAACAAACAAAATGCAGATGATGCATGCCATGCATGATTTTTAAAATTTATTTTTATCCAAACAAAAGTTTTAAAATCTTAGTGATTTTTGAACATTCCAAAATCTTGGAATGTTACAAGCTCAGACCAACGAAGCGTCTAAAAGCAATTCAAGAGGAATTGGCGGGATTTTTGAACTCAGAGGTCATGAAGATAACCGGAGAATTTCATCACCCTACTAATTATGTTATGCCTCCAATGTAATTGACGTGATCTCGACGTGAGAATTTCATTAAAGCAACTTGTGTGTATATGTATATATGCATCAAACGTGATCTCGATGTAGTATAAACTTTATGTATACGACTTGGTTTTTGCGCAACGTGATCTCCATACAAAAATAATTAAATGAAAAACACAAAATCGAAACCCCTAATAAACCACTAATGCCCTAAACCCTAAACCAGGAAAATTAAATAAATAGAAAACAAAAGGCAGAAACCTTTAGTCTCGGTTGGGTAACACCAACCGGGACTAAAGGGTTCCCGCCATGCGCGCCCGGCCGTGGCCACGTGGATGCCCTTTAGTTCCGGTTCGTGGCCAACCGGGACTGGGGGGGGGGCCTTTAGTCCCAATTAGTTTGTCCCGGTTGGAAAACCAGGACTAAAGGCCCTCTGGAACCGGGACTAATGCCCCTTTTCTACTAGTGTGACTCGATCCTCCCCGCCTTTGCCATGCTGCTAAACATGACAGATGATGATCGATGATTAGGGCGATTGCGAAAAGAATCGTAGAGAGGACATATTAACAAAGGATGTGGATGCACGAATTAGCAATGGCATGTGGCGCCCCGACCCGACTGCTATACAGTGATGCTGTGTGTCACCGGTTAAGCGATACAACCGGAGGTTACGGGTTTACCAATCCCCGGCCAAAACCTTTGGCAGGCGTTGCTGGGTACACCTCACTCCAGACAACGCAACACCCGCTTGATGCCTTAACACGGGCACAACGATCAAAGCATGGTAGTAAGATCAAGACTTGTGGAACAACTGGCACATCACAGACTCTACGACACAAAACATTATAAGCAACTCTTATAATAGAGAAAGATAGCAAAAGTTACAAACAGGGGTCACAGACCCAACATTACAACAAGCGGAAGCGAAGGGCGTTGTTCTAAACAACAAGAACCAAATTACGGCCTAAGAGGCCTACGGATAAACATCACAGCGCCAGCTGTTCCAGGATGTCCCAAGCTGCCACCTGGGAACCCCAGACTACTCGTCGACGTCCACAAAGAACCCACCTTCGAGGTCGGTGAAGTCCTCTCCTGAAAATAAGCAAACGACGTTGAGTTCGACGAACTCGCAAGATTAAGAGCTAATATATGCTCGATGATTGGCTTTCAAAGGTTTTATGGCTGTTTTGCATAAAGCTGATTTTATTTATAAAACACAACTCCATGGCATCGACTAATCAAAACATTTTAGAAAGAGGTAAGAAGTAACACTTTTCTCTTGAGATCACTTTCTCAACAACAACCATCATCAACATCATTGTACCTGTTCATCAAAGGCACCTCCCCGAATCACCCTCGAGGAAGCTCACCTTAACATTCTTGAGTGGTACCTCTAGTACCCAGGTTTTAATCATTCCGTTAAAGTTGTTCTATGATCCTACCTTCACTTCCCAAGTCGTCCATAACCGCGGACACGGCTTTTCGAAAAGATTTATCCCTGCAGGGGTGTACAAAGTGGAAGTCCCCGGAGTCCCGAAGGGCCCCAGCTCCTTCGCCACGCGTACCGCCAGACTCATTGCCTACGCTTAGCTCTCTTCCGGGGAAAGCCGGCTGAGTGTGAAACGGCTACAACCTTTACCTTGTTAAGGACTAACCCAGGATCATCAGTGAGGACAGGACAGTTGTGGTAACTCCTCCAACCCGCTGTCCCGTGGCCACTCATTTTCCTAACACAACCATCCTCATCTCATTCTTTTCCACCAACGCAACGCACGCGCAAATGGAAAACCGAACTAGAGGACCCTGGCTAGTCCCGCTCAAGTTAGTTGGTCGACGGGGGTTCCATATAGCCCACGCATGGTAGTACGCTCGTCTTGGTTCAAGAGGTAAAGAACTCGCACTTAGGCGGCGGGAACGAGACAACCCACCACATCCCATGTGGCCTCTCATCCCCACCTTTAAGCAATTTATTAACCACCACCATCACATCCGGTTATTCCATACCTGTTCCAACAATTGAAACATCCACCGGACCTGCAAGCCTTTCAACTAAGCATGGCTAAACATATACATAGCAAAATATACTTATCTTTGGCCAACACTTCAATCCTATGGATATTAGGAAGGATACAGGTAAATGGCAATAGATTTCTAATGCAACTAGTAGGATACTCTAGTCCAAGCAAAAGACATTTGGAACCGAATGCAATATTATAGTGGGGAAAATAATTGCGGAAAAATAGGATAAGATATGCTCAGAGGGGGGATTACGCTTGCCTTGTTCGGGATACGGGTAGTAATACGGATCCTCGGGGTATTGTGGAGTAACACCGGCGGCTTGATCTATCGAAACATAACACGGAAGAACTAATCAATCACCACACATGGGTAACAATGCAATGCACAACCACATGATGACATGACAAGTTTATGCAAAGATGGCATCATTTAGTTTATCTAGCAAATTAAATGGAGAGCCAAATAATTAGTGCAATTATTTGGAAGCAACCCCATATTTAGCTTAATGACCGCGTTGTTCATACATTTATTGCATTACTAAGAAGTGGCTCAAACATGCATGAACATGGCATGATTAGATAGGTATCGCTCTTCTGATCGTTTCGGTACCTTATTTGTAATTTTCCGAGTACCGATGAATAATTAGTGAATTAAATAATTATTCGAGTTTAATTCTTTTAACCAATTTATGAATACTCATCAATAAAAATATTTGTGATCCAGAGTTTATATTAACATGTTTTGATGGCATTTGAAACACTGATCATTCTGATATTTTAATCACAAATTTTGGTTAAATATTCATCGAATTATGAGTTTTCCCAATTTAGGTATTCTTTATACCATTTTAGTAATTAATAACAAACAGCAGAAAAAAAATATTGTTTCGAAAGATCATTACAATGGTACCAACAGATAGGTTTTGTTTTTCTGAACGATTTGGTATACCATTTGCTAAAATTGGAGCAATACTTCAATAGTTATCAATTGTTTTATTTAAGAAAAAGAAAAACTGTTTTTACTGTTTGGGCCGGCCTCCAGCCCGTTGGGCCGGCTTACAGGCCGGGCAGGCTTCAGAGCCCACCGGCACACAGCCCGGTTTGGGCCGGCCCAGGAGCCGATCAGTGGCCCGAGAGCAACGGACTCCAGCCCGGCTATGCCGGTTTCTCGACCGGGCAAGGCGAACTTCAGCGACGGCGAAGTGCTGGGCGCAACTCCGGCGAGTCTACGGCGAGAAAAAGGGGGAGGGGAAGGGGAAAAGGGTGCTCCTGCACCAGACGCTCACCACGGCGCGCTGGGGAGATCGAGGACGGCGGAGGAGCAACGGCGACGACGAATCCGTCCGCGGCGGAGCTACGGACGGCCGTGCGGGAAACGGAGTTGGCGGCGGCGATTCCTCGCGTCTCCGGCCGATTCCCGTGGTGGAGAGGAAGGGGACGTCGCGGCGGTGCTCGTGGTGTTGCTCGATTTGTCGGGGACGGGCTCAACTGGCGGCGACGAGCACGGCGAGGGCGACGGCCATGGCGGCCATGGAGAGAGGGAAAGGGGGAGGAACGGGGAGCAGGTGGGGGGGAAATGGGGCAGCGGGGACTCGTGGCTCGGTCTCCTCGTGCGGGTAGAGGCGGTGGGGGCAGCGAAGGGGCCCGGAGCGGCGCGACGGTGCGGCACGAGCACGGCGACCTCGCGGTTGCGTCGAGCACAGTTGCTCGGTCGCTACAGCGAAGGGGATGCAGAAAATGCAAATAGGTCCCTGGAAAACTTGCTGCCATCACAGATGGGTCCTTCCCCTATCTACAAGGAAGCCCTTTTTGTTTCTTTTACAACTAGTAGTACTTCTCTGATTTTCCTGGGGCCTTTAAACATTTTATAAAAATAAGAGATAATTTGGGGAGGCTCCCCTTAACCTTTAGTAGCTCCACAAATTTTGGTTTCTCCAAATAAAATATCTTGTACCACTTTTGTTCATAGGTTTTAATTATAGTTATTTTTGGTAATTTCCAAAATATAAATATTTGGAGTATTTGAGCATTTCCAAAAATAATGAAAACATTCATGGAGGCTCTCGCAATAATATTGAAGCTCCCCATGATTTTACTTTGAATTTTGGAGAGTACACATTGGTCCCAAAAATAGAGTTGAATTAAACCAAAGGTGGATTCCCAAAATCATTTCTCATTTTGAGCACAAATAGATTTGAGAAAAGGGTTATAATTGCAAGCTTGGAACTTCCTAAACAATTTGGAAGTCCAAGGGAGTTTGGTTTGCCAAGTTAAGCCATTGCGACTGGGTTTGGGGTTTGGGAAGTTTGCTTTCCCATTTTATTTGCTTGAATTTGTTGGTTGTTAGCAATAGCAAAGTTCATATGGATGCCATGATGCAACAAGGATGCTAAAAGTGGAAAATTTATTCGGGTTTTTAGGTTCTGAACTTTGGGCTGTTACAACTCTACCCTCCTTACAGGAATCTCGTCCCGAGATTCTTAGAGTAGGAAAGAGGGAAAGGTTACGACGGTCTTCAACGGTCTTCTCGGTGCAGATTGATTCAACGCATCCTGAAGATCTTCATCGGCCTCACTTCGAGTTCATCAACCACGTACCCCGTAGGAAAGAAGGAAACTTTTCCGGAAGGATGGATCTTGGTGAGTATACCACGATCAAGTACCTCCTAGTAGATCTTAGGATGAGACTTCGAGCATCCCTTGAATTGACAGTTAGGAGACACAAGCTGGTGACGGAAGATTGATGAGGAGTTTCCAGTTGGTAGACAACTGCTTCCTCAAGATTCAGAATATGAACTTTGCACAAGGCCTTTAATTTCTGAGGGAGAGTGTCGAAACAAGCTTCCAACAGATGAAGAGATAACTTGTACTAGTCGGCTTGAGTAGAACTTTCCTCACGAAGGAGCATTTCAGATCACTGGAGAAAGGTCGGAAAGCTAGATCGAGAGAACTTTAGGGACTCCGCAAACGCTAGTATTGGGAACACTTCTTGATTTTCCAGACATCGGGACAAACTTCTTGAGGATCACCAACCATCGTTTCCGATTGAGAGTCAAACCTGGGAAGTGTAGAGATACTTCAGACTCAGCACCGGTAGAAATAGGAAGTTTTGCAATGCATACCAACGGATTACAATTGCTAGGACCCCAAGAGTTGGACTAGAAGGTCAATCTCCAAGGAGGAACGAGATTGCGGAATTCAAGTATTAGCAACTTGTCAGGTGACAGCTGCCCTACTTGAATATCTTGCAGCGGAACACGATTGAGTTCTTGATGGGAAACACCAACGAAGACGAAAGAAGTTCTCAGACTTCCTCCCTTTCTGGAACAATTCAAGCAGTGGCCTGGATGCATAGATGAAATTTCCCATGGAATAGAGGTAACAACATACCATTCCAGGAATCTTCTGCATATGCAAGATTGATTTGAAATGGTTTCGAGGAAACCAGACCATTTACTCAGATCCACGGCGACATCTTTCCACAATTGCACGTGAACCCGAGAAAGTCACTTCTACTTCCAGAACACGTACCTTGTGAAGACGCAAAGTTAGTTCCAACAATTTTCCAATGCTAACGCCCACTATCCAATATAAATCTCCTCAAACATGGAGAAGATAAGAAGGTAGTTGATGGGCTCAACAACAACTTATCCAGATACTCCAAGACGGTAGACTCATATTTCACCGGAACGAGGCATAAGTATTGGTCCGACCAACATCTTTCTACTCTGAGTTTAACCTACTGAATGTGTTAGTCTGAGTTTGATTTGACGATAGCCCAACTCAAATCAAAAATTTGTAGGATAGCATATCCACAAAGGAGATACCACCTTGCTTCGACACAGGAAGCTAGACATCCATTGAAAAGTGAACTATATCAGATAGAGCTTTTGTCTTTTAACTCTCCAAGTTGTTTAAGCTCAACCGAATAATTCAGGACATCCAGCACGATTTTCTTGGAGAAAGGAGTTGTTCAGAGAACCAGCTTACTCATAAGCTCAACTTTCTTGGAGAAAAAAGTTGTCCGTGATGTTGAGCTTGGACAGGCGACAACCTGGCGATACCTCTGGAGAGACCTACAAAATATCACGTTCCACCGGGATGTTTTGAGTTCGAGAGAGAATCATGCCTTCAAGGCACAACGAGATGGTCTTGGGAGTTTCGGCACGAACCTGGCTCTTTGACCGAGGGAGTGCATCAAAGCCAACGGACTTGGTAGCACTGTCAAACTCAGCTTATTGATCGGCTAACCAATCATACTCAGGAGGACAAGGAAGGTTCTTGGAACTCAGCACAGTAAGAACTGCGGAGAATATCTGATAGTTACATCATTACTCACGAATTATCATTCCGAGTAACAAGTCACTCGGAGAACGAAGAGTAACAAGTGTGAGAGCATCACTTCATCAAGAGGATCATGATGTTAAGCACGATACTTTGATATAAAAGAGTGTGACACTCTAAGGTGGAGCAGAGCAAAAGCTAGACAAAGCCCGTATTCTGTAGATTTCAACACTTTGACTAGATCCGAGAAGTGGACAAGATACGGGAGTCTATTTCCTCTAACAAGACAGAGTAGAAAAGTCTTGACGGATCAAGGGAGTGACTTGCATCGGAACATACCAATGCACGATGAGATCATGACTGTCAACGGAAGACACGTTTCGGAAAGAAGAGCAAGAGTAACAAACATGCTCAGGAAAAATCCGAAGATGTTGGAGATGCACCGTTTATTACTCAATTGTGATAACCATGCCCAAAAAGGAGAGATGTAGCGGAGTCACGAACCTAATTTGGAGACTTGCTAGGAGAATCCTGGCTGTAACCCCGATGGTTCCAAGACAGAACCTAAAACAGGACTACGGGAGAGTTGAAGTTACATAGCCAGCTGAGGTGCGGTAATTTAAGGTTCAACCATTTACCACACAGACCACGGAAAAGACTTGGGTTGAAGATCAGCATCATGTGCTACTAGCGAGAGTTAAGAAATCACAACTTAACACACTCTAGTTGGCACAATCCGGGACCTTATGTTCAAGTCCTTGGGTTAGAACCCAAAAGAAAGGGTTAAGAGATTAAACTTGATAGGAATACAAGGGTCCGTAAACAACTGAGTTGATAGGAATTTTCGTCGTACTCCAGATGGTTTCTCGGCACATGAAGCTTCGGTTTGTAGCGCGGCGGGAGCAACTGGGCATATAACACTAAAGGTAGAACCAACCCCGAGATTCCTAATCATTTTGAATTAAGAGGCGAGAAGTAAAAACTTTAAATCAAATCGAGGTAAGATTGCTCCGAGATTAGAGGGTAACCAGATAAGGAGTAAAAAGAATCCTAAGATGGTTTTCGCAACTCATTTTTAGGTTCAAAATATTTTCACAAACACTAGACTCAACGTCGACCAGTAGAAGGGTTTCCTACAGGCAGTCCTGCTCTGATACCAACTTGTGGCGCCCCGACCCGACTGCTATACAGTGATGCTGTGTGTCACCGGTTAAGCGATACAACCGGAGGTTACGGGTTTACCAATCCCCGGCCAAAACCTTTGGCAGGCGTTGCTGGGTACACCTCACTCCAGACAACGCAACACCCCGCTTGATGCCTTAACACGGGCACAGCGATCAAAGCATGGTAGTAAGATCAAGACTTGTGGAACAACTGGCACATCACAGACTCTACGACACAAAACATTATAAGCAACTCTTATAATAGAGAAAGATAGCAAAAGTTACAAACAGGGGTCACAGACCCAACATTACAACAAGCGGAAGCGAAGGGCGTTGTTCTAAACAACAAGAACCAAATTACGGCCTAAGAGGCCTACGGATAAACATCACAGCGCCAGCTGTTCCAGGATGTCCCAAGCTGCCACCTGGGAACCCCAGACTACTCGTCGACGTCCACAAAGAACCCACCTTCGAGGTCGGTGAAGTCCTCTCCTGAAAATAAGCAAACGACGTTGAGTTCGACGAACTCGCAAGATTAAGAGCTAATATATGCTCGATGATTGGCTTTCAAAGGTTTTATGGCTGTTTTGCATAAAGCTGATTTTATTTATAAAACACAACTCCATGGCATCGACTAATCAGAACATTTTAAAAAGAGGTAAGAAGTAACACTTTTCTCTTGAGATCACTTTCTCAACAACAACCTCATCAACATCATTGTACCTGTTCATCAAAGGCACCTCCCCGAATCACCCTCGAGGAAGCTCACCTTAACATTCTTGAGTGGTACCTCTAGTACCCAGGTTTTAATCATTCCGTTAAAGTTGTTCTATGATCCTACCTTCACTTCCCAAGTCGTCCATAACCGCGGACACGGCTTTTCGAAAAGATTTATCCCTGCAGGGGTGTACAAAGTGGAAGTCCCCGGAGTCCCGAAGGGCCCCAGCTCCTTCGCCACGCGTACCGCCAGACTCATTGCCTACGCTTAGCTCTCTTCCGGGGAAAGCCGGCTGAGTGTGAAATGGCTACAACCTTTACCTTGTTAAGGACTAACCCAGGATCATCAGTGAGGACAGGACAGTTGTGGTAACTCCTCCAACCCGCTGTCCCGTGGCCACTCATTTTCCTAACACAACCATCCTCATCTCATTCTTTTCCACCAACGCAACGCACGCGCAAATGGAAAACCGAACTAGAGGACCCTGGCTAGTCCCGCTCAAGTTAGTTGGTCGACGGGGGTTCCATATAGCCCACGCATGGTAGTACGCTCGTCTTGGTTCAAGAGGTAAAGAACTCGCACTTAGGCGGCGGGAACGAGACAACCCACCACATCCCATGTGGCCTCTCATCCCCACCTTTAAGCAATTTATTAACCACCACCATCACTTTCCATCACATCCGGTTATTCCATACCTGTTCCAACAATTGAAACATCCACCGGACCTGCAAGCCTTTCAACTAAGCATGGCTAAACATATACATAGCAAAATATACTTATCTTTGGCCAACACTTCAATCCTATGGATATTAGGAAGGATACAGGTAAATGGCAATAGATTTCTAATGCAACTAGTAGGATACTCTAGTCCAAGCAAAAGACATTTGGAACCGAATGCAATATTATAGTGGGGAAAATAATTGCGGAAAAATAGGATAAGATATGCTCAGAGGGGGGATTACGCTTGCCTTGTTCGGGATACGGGTAGTAATACGGATCCTCGGGGTATTGTGGAGTAACCCGGCGGCTTGATCTATCGAAACATAACACGGAAGAACTAATCAATCACCACACATGGGTAACAATGCAATGCACAACCACATGATGACATGACAAGTTTATGCAAAGATGGCATCATTTAGTTTATCTAGCAAATTAAATGGAGAGCCAAATAATTAGTGCAATTATTTGGAAGCAACCCCATATTTAGCTTAATGACCGCGTTGTTCATACATTTATTGCATTACTAAGAAGTGGCTCAAACATGCATGAACATGGCATGATTAGATAGGTATCGCTCTTCTGATCGTTTCGGTACCTTATTTGTAATTTTCCGAGTACCGATGAATAATTAGTGAATTAAATAATTATTCGAGTTTAATTCTTTTAACCAATTTATGAATACTCATCAATAAAAATATTTGTGATCCAGAGTTTATATTAACATGTTTTGATGGCATTTGAAACACTGATCATTCTGATATTTTAATCACAAATTTTGGTTAAATATTCATCGAATTATGAGTTTTCCCAATTTAGGTATTCTTTATACCATTTTAGTAATTAATAACAAACAGCAGAAAAAAAAATATTGTTTCGAAAGATCATTACAATGGTACCAACAGATAGGTTTTGTTTTTCTGAACGATTTGGTATACCATTTGCTAAAATTGGAGCAATACTTCAATAGTTATCAATTGTTTTATTTAAGAAAAAGAAAAACTGTTTTTACTGTTTGGGCCGGCCTCCAGCCCGGTTGGGCCGGCTTACAGGCCGGGCAGGCTTCAGAGCCCACCGGCACACAGCCCGGTTTGGGCCGGCCCAGGAGCCGATCAGTGGCCCGAGAGCAACGGACTCCAGCCCGGCTATGCCGGTTTCTCGACCGGGCAAGGCGAACTTCAGCGACGGCGAAGTGCTGGGCGCAACTCCGGCGAGTCTACGGCGAGAAAAAGGGGGAGGGGAAGGGGAAAAGGGTGCTCCTGCACCAGACGCTCACCACGGCGCGCTGGGGAGATCGAGGACGGCGGAGGAGCAACGGCGACGACGAATCCGTCCGCGGCGGAGCTACGGACGGCCGTGCGGGAAACGGAGTTGGCGGCGGCGATTCCTCGCGTCTCCGGCCGATTCCCGTGGTGGAGAGGAAGGGGACATCGCGGCGGTGCTCGTGGTGTTGCTCGATTTGTCGGGGACGGGCTCAACTGGCGGCGACGAGCACGGCGAGGGCGACGGCCATGGCGGCCATGGAGAGAGGGAAAGGGGGAGGAACGGGGAGCAGGTGGGGGGAAATGGGGCAGCGGGGACTCGTGGCTCGGTCTCCTCGTGCGGGTAGAGGCGGTGGGGGCAGCGAAGGGGCCTGGAGCGGCGCGACGGTGCGGCACGAGCACGGCGACCTCGCGGTTGCGTCGAGCACAGTTGCTCGGTCGCTACAGCGAAGGGGATGCAGAAAATGCAAATAGGTCCCTGGAAAACTTGCTGCCATCACAGATGGGTCCTTCCCTATCTACAAGGAAGCCCTTTTTGTTTCTTTTACAACTAGTAGTACTTCTCTGATTTTCCTGGGGCCTTTAAACATTTTATAAAAATAAGAGATAATTTGGGGAGGCTCCCCTTAACCTTTAGTAGCTCCACAAATTTTGGTTTGTCCAAATAAAATATCTTGTACCACTTTTGTTCATAGGTTTTAATTATAGTTATTTTTGGTAATTTCCAAAATATAAATATTTGGAGTATTTGAGCATTTCCAAAAATAATGAAAACATTCATGGAGGCTCTCGCAATAATATTGAAGCTCCCCATGATTTTACTTTGAATTTTGGAGAGTACACATTGGTCCCAAAAATAGAGTTGAATTAAACCAAAGGTGGATTCCCAAAATCATTTCTCATTTTGAGCACAAATAGATTTTGAGAAAAGGGTTATAATTGCAAGCTTGGAACTTCCTAAACAATTTGGAAGTCCAAGGGAGTTTGGTTTGCCAAGTTAAGCCATTGCGACTGGGTTTGGGGTTGGGAAGTTTGCTTTCCCATTTTATTTGCTTGAATTTGTTGGTTGTTAGCAATAGCAAAGTTCATATGGATGCCATGATGCAACAAGGATGCTAAAAGTGGAAAATTTATTCGGGTTTTTAGGTTCTGAACTTTGGGCTGTTACATGGCAGCAGCTGCTACTTACTACAACTATGTTGATCTCCATGAGACGAGGATGAATTGCGGATTGGAGCTGATGATGGTGTCACCGGCGCGCGTGCGATAGTATGGTTGGTTAATTGGTGCGATACGAGTCCCATCCGATCCCACATATATCTTGGCGAAGGATACGATGGTGGGCAATACAACGCACGATTAGATCCGTTTCAGATGTCAACTCTATCTATCCCTTGCTTGAACACGCAGGCAGGTAGTTTAACAGAAAATTACTACTACATGGTCATGGCACCAATTGACCTCTTTATAAGACGTTCTTGCAAACACCAGTGGCCCACATTGTTTTATCTGCTCTAGGTTGCTACCTGTACTATCTAGGTACACAAGTCATGGCCTTGGAGCCAGCGGCACTGCCGCCGCTGGTAGTACCGCCGCCAGTGCTGCTCATTGCACCAGAATGGCAAATTGGCGGCACTGATAGCGGTACTGCCCCTGCGGAGCCAGCGGCACTACTGCCGCTGACCCGGAGGTAGTACCACCGAAACGCAAACAACACATCTATCTTTTTCTCTTTAAATTGCGAGTGACACAATGATGTTATATGAACCTGTTCATACTTAGATAACAGGTTAAATGCATATGTTGTGTTGTGAACAACATCAAAACATGATTAAGAGCAACAATCTATTTCAGTAATGGGACCAGCGAAAGTGATAACGACCCCCACATATGTGTTTCTAGGGTAGTACTGTAGTAGGGTTCCACCGCCACTACCCCCGACATCGACCGCACCGCCGCCAGATTTCGTCCCCACACATCTCCTCCGCCGTTCACCCGCCGCCCGAGCTCGTTCCTGAGAGATCAAATCCAACCGCCGCCTCTTCTCGTCCCCGACCTGCCGCACGAGCTTGTCCCCGACTGCTGCCGCTGGTCTATTCCCTCCGTCCGATGGGACAGATTCCCTCCGCCGCTTGAGCTCGTGACCTAACGGATCAAAGCCAACCGCCGCCACTGCTCTGTTCCCTCCGACCGATGGAAAAGCCCCCGATTCAACCAACGGAATATCCGCCAGAGTCCCCTCCCTGCCTCCTTCAACTCGCGATTCTGAGATCTATAGCCAGAAGCCGAAGGAGAACCTCGCTAGTCTCCTACGGCGAGAAATTTTTTGAGCTAATCGTATGGCTTGACCCTAGTGGGTTCCTTCTTTTTCTCTACTTGTTGTCAATGATTTATGTCATGGTGGCATCATGGAGTGTGTGGTGGCTCTTGGATCAGCCAGTAGATCCGTTCTGGACATTCTCTCTGCGTGGACGATCTCAGTTTCGGATAGCCCTCGGATGGTTGTTTCACAGTTTGCGTACATTCTTCTACTGAGCTGCGCCGCAGTTCATTTCCTCGGGCCAAGCAACATCATGTTAGCTATGTACACGAGAACCTTTTATGCTGCAAGCCTACTAGGATACAATACTTCTGGTTATTGTCGGCCTTTAGGGATTGCTTTGTTTGTTGAACATCCAAGTCATGATGAAGTTGGGGCATCCATATTTTGCAATATACTTATTTCTAGCAGGGGGAGTACTTCTTTTCGTTTGGACAAGGGCCGGTCCAGACTACAGTTAGACAGGGGGAGAACTGATTTTAATACAACTTATATTAAACTTTTATACTTATTTGTAGCATGTAAACGTATAATGTTTGATTTTTTTATTTGCCATTCTTAACCACAAAATAGCAAAATGTTAGTTGTAACATTCTTTCTATATATTAGTAACTCGTCTAGTTGAAGAATACATTTGCATTGTGCTACATTTAAACTATACTTTTAGCATAGTTTTCTTTTTCAATCAATTTTAGATAACTACATAAATTATATAGTGTTTCTATATTTATGACAGAGATATCTAATGAGCTGGTATAACAAATATCTTACAAGCAGTTTTTAGTGTCCGATTAGATAAACATATGATAACTCCCAAGAGCAGGGGATCACTGTAGCACCTCTCAATGTGGAAGTAGGGTATCGATCCGCAGGAGCAAGAAGGAAAAGTTATCTATTCCCTACAACTAAAGTGTCACAAGTTTTAGTTGATTATGCACTAACAGGTTTAAAGAACAAGATGGTTGATTTAATGGATGGAAGTTTAATGTAACAAAACAAGAATGTAAAAGTGTCCCAATCCTCTTCAATGCAAGAGGACAAGACAAAGGTTTTCTCTTATAGGAACAATGGACATGTGTTCATGGGTTCACTCAATCCTCTCTCTCATCTATGGTGATTATCATGTTATAGATAAAAAGTACACACAATTGTCATGCCTTAATGGTAAACTTTTATGACGGCTACATGTCCTAAAACACATAGTTGAAAGAAATACTCATTTGTGTTGCTAGGTCACCCTCGTAAGGCTAGCGTGGTTGCTGTCACTCCCACATCGTACTTCTCCCTTTTTACCCCCAGATAACGAATGTTGGGCGACATTACTGTCACTTAATGCCTATGCCTTCTGTCACTAGGCCACTCTCTACCCACATACATCATACTTCATAATGGACAATATTCTAAACACTAGTGCAATGATTCATAATTCGTGTGCATGACCACATCTCTCTCATCTATCCACACTTGGTGGTGTCAATCACCTCATGACAAGGATAAACAAGGCATTATGCATAAATCAAACAATCACATGTATCATTGAATATCTCCAAAGTATGACAAACCATAGAAACCCCAACATGACGGTAAATGCATAACATAATATCATCTCATACCATAATATCCACCATAGGAATTACAAAGATAGTTCCATAATCATGCAAGGCACATCATATGGACTTCAACAATGATCATACATAGAGAGATTGGATCAAGTTACCACCACAAACCCAAAGTCCAGGGGCT
Source organism: Poa pratensis (assembly GCA_947311845.1). NCBI lineage: Eukaryota > Viridiplantae > Streptophyta > Magnoliopsida > Poales > Poaceae > Poa > Poa pratensis. Next base: position 70,722,311 of record CAMZMU010000117.1, read on the forward strand.
GGACTACTCCCCTTCATCATGGAGACGGTGGAGAAGTCGTTGGAAAAGATGGAGACCACCCCGGCAACGCCCCGCCGGAGTTTTCCCCTCCAATCTGCAACTCCAGGTCTCTGTTTCGTGGTTTCTGTGTTTCTGTGGCGCTCCTTTCCGAAGGGCGTCGGGGACTATTTTTATAGTCGGTTTTAGGTCAAGACGGAGTCGTGGGCGAAAAGATCGACGGGAACGGAGCCTCGAGGCTCTAGATGGTGGGTCCCACGTGGCCAGATTCCTTGGCCGCGTGGGCCACCCTCTTTTCGGCATCGGGCCTCCGCTTGTTCGCTTCCTTCGCTCCCAAGTCTTCTTCCTTCCAAAAACTGATGCTCGTAAATTTCCAGGTCATTTGGACGTCGTTTGGGTTCCTGAAATATTAAAATATGGAAAATAGGGTTTTCTGCCTGCGTAGGGTTAATTCCATAAAAATAGGAAAATCATGAAATATTCCAAAAATCATTATAAAACATTGATATAACCCTTATATGATGCAAATATGATTGGAATATAAGTAATATAGTGTAAAGTTCATGTATGCATTTTACATGCATCAACATCCCCAAGCTTAACCAATACTCGTCCTCGAGTATGAAGGTGATAAAACTAACATGGAATTTGCAATTTAATACTAACAATGGATATCAAAGATGATTACTATTGCTACATAGAGTCAAATGATTCATTCTTAAAAGAAGTAGCAATATGTAAGATAGATTATGAAGTGATATCAAGTATTCAATGCAAGCATGTTCAATGATAATTCACAAAGTGTAACATAAAAGAAAGTACTATGGACCACATGTATGCATAATGAAAAGAAAGAACATCCTATAATGGCCATAGAGTATTGTTGAAAATCTGAATATAAAAGGTGGACACTTTGGAAAGATATATATGAGTAGAGGTAAAGCATGCATAAGTTTCATCTAACTTCCAAACTCTTCTACTTAAATTAATGATTGCAATGTGGTAATCCTTGGTGTCAAGCTCTCATTACCCCTATCATAGCATCTTGAATGATTAAAGTTTAAAGTGAAAGCAAATATGAGTAGTGTGCTTGACAAAGTATATGTTGAATGTCTCATGCCCCTTGAATACAAGTACCTACACCATGTGTTACTCAACTTGGGACACAAAGCAAGTTCAAGTTAAATATCATTGTAAGTAATAATAGCATCATTAAGAGCGTCAACTGGGGTACTGATACGTCTCCAACGTATCCATAATTTCTGCTGTTCCATGCTTATATTATACCATTTGCTACATGTTTTATATACACTTCGTATCACTTTTATGCATTTTCTGGGACTAACCTATTAACAAGATGCCACAGTGCCAGTTCCCTGTTTTCTGCTGTTTTTGGTTTCAGAAAGTTACTTCTGGAAATATTCTCGGAATTGCACGAAACAAAAGGCCAGGTCCCTATTTTTCCAGCACGTACACGGAGTCCGAAGGAGAGACGAAGAGAGCCACGAGGTGGCCAAACCACCTGGCGGCGCGGCAGTGGGCCCAGCCGCGCCTGCCTGTGGTTTGGGCCCCTCGGGGGTCCGCCGACATCGCCCCTTCGCCTATTTATTCCCCGAGACGCGAAAACCCTAAAACACCGAGCCTTTCATCCAGAACATATTCGCTGCCGCCGCCGTCGTCAACCCTAACTCGGGGGGTTCTGAAGCTCTTCCCGGCACCCTGCCGGAGAGGGGAATCATCACCGGAGGGCTCTACATCGCCATGCCCGCCTCCGGAGTGATGCGTGAGTAGTTCATCCTTGGACTATGGGTCCATAGCAGTAGCTAGATGGTTGTCTTCTCCACTTGTGCCATCATGTTTAGATCTTGTGAGCTGCCTATCATGATCAAGATCATCTTATTGTAATGCTACATGTTGTGTTTGCTGGGATCTGACTTATATTGATACCTATGTGGAGCTGAATATTATATTATCATGTCTATGTCATTTGTGATCTTGCATGCTCTCCGTTACTTGTTGAAGCCTTGGCCACGTGAATACTTGTAACTCCAAGAGGGGGTATTTATGCATGATAGTTGGGTTCAACCTCTATTTAACCTGGGATAGTGACAGCAAGTTCTAAGGTTGTAGATGTGTTGTTGCCACTAGGGGTAAAACAGCAATGCTTTATTCAAGGATGAATGTATTGTTTACATTACGCACATTACTTAATGCAATTGTCTGTTGCTTGCAACTTAATACTGGAAGGGGTACGGATGTTAACCGGAAAGTGGACTATTTAGGCATAGATGCATGCTGGATAGCGGTCTATGTACTTTGTCGTAATGCCCAAATGAATCTCATAGTAGACACCACAGCTCACACATGCATGTTATATGCACTTATCAATTGTCAATTGCCCAGCTGTAATTTGTTTACCCAGCATGTTAGTTATCTTATTGGAGAGACACCACTAGTGAACTGTGGACCCCGGTCCATTCTTTTACATCTGAAATACAATCTACTGCAATCATTGTTCTCTACTGTTTTATGCAAACAAACATCATTTTCCATTCGATACGTTTAACCCTTTGTTTTCAGCAAGCCGGTGAGATTGACAACCTCACTGTTAAGTTGGGGCAAAGTATTTGATTGTGTTGTGCAGGTTCCACGTTGGCACCGGAATCCCTGGTGTTGCGCCGCACTACACTCCTTCACCAACACCTTCGAAGCAAACCTCGTTTTCCTACTGGTCGATTAAACCTTGGTTTCATACTGAGGGAAAACTTACTGCTGCACTCATCATACCTTCCTCTTGGGGTTCCCAACTGACGTGTGACGTACAAGCATTGTTTCTGGCACTATTATATTAACTAGAGCCACCAACACGTTTTCTGGCGCCGTTGCCGGGGAAAACGAATTGCTTCTGCAAGGGGAGTCTCTCACACCCAATCTCTTTACTTTGTTATTTGTCTTGCTTAGTTTATTTTTATTTAGTCTTGTTTGCTCTCTTTATCAAAAACACAAAAAAATTAGTTCCTTTTTATTTCGAATTACTATTATGACTAGTTGTTTTCAATGTCTTATCTCTATGAAACTGGGTCTCGTTATAAGAATTACCGCTTTTCTCCAAAAGGAAACATCTATGGGAACAAATAAGAAGATTGAATGGTTTTGCTAAGAACTTGTGTTCTACATATGATGAATCCTACTGCTTTAATGAATCTCTTTGCTATAGAAGGCACAAACATCTCCCTTTCCAATGTGAGTATACTGATAATGAAACCTTGGCTGCCTATGCTAAAGGAAACTATGATTTTGGTAATCTTGAACAAATTGAAGAGTTTATTGTTTTTAAGGGTGCCCTTGAAATTAGTTCTTATCTTGAACATAAAACTGATGCCCCTTATAAATCTGAATGTATTGCCATACTTAAATATTGTTGTGATACCTACAAGGATAATAATTCTTACATTACTGAACATCTTGAGAGGATGTTTCCTCAAAAAGATGAAACTTGTGCCTTGCAGGAACCTGAGGAAGAGGAAATTGCTGAAACTGTGATCTCATTGGATGAAAAAGAGGAGGAGAGTGAAGAACAAAAGGAGGATCTACCTTCTAATGACAGTAACTCTTCAACTCTTACACTATTTAATTGCCCTCCATGCCTACCTAAGGAGGAAAAATGCTATATTGTTGAATGTCATGATTCTATTGAAATATCTCCTTTTGATAAATTTGAAGTAACAAGCTCCTTGACTCAAGAGAAAGCAAAAATAACAGAAGTACCAAATATTTCCCCCAATGTTGTTTATGAAAATCCATGCTATTTTGATAAGTCTTATGATAATCCACTTTTTATTCCTAATTTCGAAATGCATGGTAATGAGAGTGTTTGCTTAGAAAATGTTTATGATAAAGCTCTAGATGATGGTCCTATGTTGCTTGATAATATTATTAATTCTACTATTGAGAGTGATCAATCAACTTGTTTCAATATGTCTAAAAGTGGGTTTGAAATTTTTGATCCCACTATCTTGCTTGATAAAAGTTATGTGTTTGTAGATCATAAAAAGCATGCTTTATGTGATAGTTATGTTGTTGAGTTTGTTTATGATGCTATTGAAAATTATTATGAGAGAGGGAAAGATGGTTTTAAAAGTTTTCATGTCACTAAAATACCTCTCTTTGTGTTGGAAGTTTTAAAGTTGGATTTGTTGCATCTTCCTATGCTAGCTGCTTTATGCTTCAATGATTTGTTTTACTACAATATTCCTCTGCATAGGAAGTGGGTTAGACTCAGATGATTTTGATATTTGCCTCTTGATGCTCTCTTTGTTTTTCAACTCTTATTCTTATGCGAGCATCATTAAAATCCTAAAGCCTAGCTGAAAGGCATTAAAGAAAAGCACTTGTGGGAGATAACCCATGTGTCAAGGAGTTTTGTTACTTCTGTAGCAACTCCTTTGTATCTTTATTTTATCGCAATGTTGTGCCAAGTAAAGTTCTATATTGAAAGTTGATGCAAGATTTGGATTTCTGCGCAGTGACAGATTTTTAGCTGTCACGGATTTGAGCTTATCTCCCTGTAGAAAATTCAAAAAATTCTGAGAAAAATCACGCATATTCCTGAGATATGTACGCAACTTTCATTATTTTAGGCCAGATCCATCTGAGCAACTTAAGTGCCTCGAAAAAATTCGTCATTCCAGACTGTTCTGTTTTTGACAGATTCTGCCTTTTGTTTTGCATTCGCTCTTTTACTGTGTTTGTGTGGATTTCTTTGCTCCACAAAGCATTGGTGGCTGTAGCTAATGTCCAGAAGCTTTGGGATTGATTGTATCATTACAGAATATGAGAATTTTTGATTATGCACTAACCCTCTAATGAGAACTGTCTTGAGTTTGGTGTGAAGGAAGTTTTCAAGGATCAAGCGAGAAGGGTGATATTATGTGATCAAGAAGAGTGAAAAGCCTAAGCTTGGGGATGCCCCCGTGGTTCATCCCAACCATATTCAGAGAGACTCAAGCGTCTAAGCTTGGGGATGCCCAAGGCATCCCCTTCTTCATCAACAAACTTATCAGGTCATCTCTAGTGAAACTATATTTTAATTCTTTCACATCTTATGCGCTTTACTTGGAGCGTCTGTGTGTTTTTATTTTTGTTTTTGTTTGAATAAATTCGGATCCTAGCAATCCTTGTGTGGGAGAGAGACACGCTCCGCTTTTTCATGTGAATACTCATGTTCTTCACTTATATTTGTTGAGTATTCTTAACTAGCTACTGCAGTGCTTTTAGCTCCTGTTTTTCATGCATCTCTTCGAGCTGTTAGCACTTGTTTATAAATACTCTCTTGCTGCATTATATTATCATTTGGAGAGTTTATGTTTAATAAATTATTGGTGTTTGTTTGGAAGAAAGAAAATGCTACATGTAGTAGTTGGTATTGGAAAAGACATATGCATTCTTGTAGATCATTGTCTTGTTTTGATTTGATGCTTTGCAATTGTTTTGAGCTCTCAAGTAGATCATGTTTAAGCTCTTGCATCATGTAGTTAAAGCCTAGTAGTGGAGAACTACCGTAGAGCTTGTTGAGACTTGGGATGCATATTTGTTCTCTCTAAGGTCTAGATATTTTCTGGTAAAATGTTTGAGCAACAAGGAAGACAGTGTAGAGTCTTATAATACTTGCAATATGTTTTTATGTGATTCTTGCTGTACCGGTTTATACTTGTGTTTGCTTCAAACAACCTTGCTAGCCTAAACTCTGTACTGAGAGGGAATGCTTCTCGTGCATCCAAAACTTGAGCCAAAACCCATGCCATTTGTGTCCACCATACCTACCTACTATGTGGTATTTCCTGCCATTCCAAGTAAATATTTCATGTGCTACCTTTAAACTATTCAAAACTTTATTACTCCTTATTTGTGTCAATGTTTTATAGCTCATGAGGAAGTATGTGGTGTTTTATCTTTCAATCTTGTCATTTACTTCTGACAGACTTTCACCTGGACTAGTGGCATATACATCCGCTTATCCAATAATTTGCAAAAAGAGCTGGCAACGGGGTGCCCAGCCCCAATTAATTACAACTTTCATTAATAATTCTCTTCACATGTTTTGCCCTGATTTATCAGTAAGCAACTTAATTTTGCAATAGACACTCCTCCATGGTATGTGAATGTTGGAAGGCACCCGAGGATTCGGTTAGCCATGGCTTGTGTAAGCAAAAGGTTGGGAGGAGTGTCATCTATAAAGAAACTAAAATACATGTGTAAACAAAAGAGAAGAGGGATGATCTACCTTGCTGGTAGAGATAACGTCCTTCATGGGAGCCGCTCTTTGAAAGTCTGGTTGACAAGGGGGTTAGAGTGCCCACTACCATTCGTTGACAACAACAAACACCTCTCAAATACTTATTTTGTGCTCTCTATATGCTTTCGAAAACTTAAAAAGCTCTAGCACATGATTTAATCCCTGCTTCCCTCTGCGAAGGGCCTATCTTTTACTTTATGTTGAGTCAGTTTACCTACTCCTTTCTATCTTAGAAGCAAACACTTGTGTCAACTTTGTGTGCATTGATTCTTACATATTTACTTATTGCACTTGTTATATTGCTTTATGTTGACAACTATCCATGAGATATACATGTTACAAGTTGAAAGCAAATGCTGAAACTTAATCATCCTTTGTGTTGCTTCAATGCCTTTTACTTTGAATCTATTGCTTTATGAGTTACCTCTTATGCAAAACTTTTTGATGCTTGTCTTGAAAGTACTATTCATGAAAAGTTTTTGCTTATATGATTCATTGTTTACTCTTTATCTATTTGTTAGCAAACTATAGATCATTGCTTTGAGTCACTTCATTCATGACATGAGCCTTGCAATATATTGATCAAGATTGTGTGAAAGCATGTCTCCTCAGAAATTATTTGTTGTTATCGTTTTACCTACTCGAGGACGAGTAGAACTAAGCTTGGGGATGCTTGATACGTCTCCAACGTATCCATAATTTCTGCTGTTCCATGCTTATATTATACCATTTGCTACATGTTTTATATACACTTCGTATCACTTTTATGCATTTTCTGGGACTAACCTATTAACAAGATGCCACAGTGCCAGTTCCCTGTTTTCTGCTGTTTTTGGTTTCAGAAAGTTACTTCTGGAAATATTCTCGGAATTGCACGAAACAAAAGGCCAGTCCCTATTTTTCCAGCACGTACACGGAGTCCGAAGGAGAGACGAAGAGAGCCACGAGGTGGCCAAACCACCTGGCGGCGCGGCAGTGGGCCCAGCCGCGCCTGCCTGTGGTTTGGGCCCCTCGGGGGTCCGCCGACATCGCCCCTTCGCCTATTTATTCCCCGAGACGCGAAAACCCTAAAACACCGAGCCTTTCATCCAGAACATATTCGCTGCCGCCGCCGTCGTCAACCCTAACTCGGGGGGTTCTGAAGCTCTTCCCGGCACCCTGCCGGAGAGGGGAATCATCACCGGAGGGCTCTACATCGCCATGCCCGCCTCCGGAGTGATGCGTGAGTAGTTCATCCTTGGACTATGGGTCCATAGCAGTAGCTAGATGGTTGTCTTCTCCACTTGTGCCATCATGTTTAGATCTTGTGAGCTGCCTATCATGATCAAGATCATCTTATTGTAATGCTACATGTTGTGTTTGCTGGGATCTGACTTATATTGATACCTATGTGGAGCTGAATATTATATTATCATGTCTATGTCATTTGTGATCTTGCATGCTCTCCGTTACTTGTTGAAGCCTTGGCCAAGTGAATACTTGTAACTCCAAGAGGGGGTATTTATGCATGATAGTTGGGTTCAACCTCTATTTAACCTGGGATAGTGACAGCAAGTTCTAAGGTTGTAGATGTGTTGTTGCCACTAGGGGTAAAACAGCAATGCTTTATTCAAGGATGAATGTATTGTTTACATTACGCACATTACTTAATGCAATTGTCTGTTGCTTGCAACTTAATACTGGAAGGGGTACGGATGTTAACCGGAAAGTGGACTATTTAGGCATAGATGCATGCTGGATAGCGGTCTATGTACTTTGTCGTAATGCCCAAATGAATCTCATAGTAGACACCACAGCTCACACATGCATGTTATATGCACTTATCAATTGTCAATTGCCCAGCTGTAATTTGTTTACCCAGCATGTTAGTTATCTTATTGGAGAGACACCACTAGTGAACTGTGGACCCCGGTCCATTCTTTTACATCTGAAATACAATCTACTGCAATCATTGTTCTCTACTGTTTTATGCAAACAAACATCATTTCCATTCGATACGTTTAACCCTTTGTTTTCAGCAAGCCGGTGAGATTGACAACCTCACTGTTAAGTTGGGGCAAAGTAATTTGATTGTGTTGTGCAGGTTCCACGTTGGCACCGGAATCCCTGGTGTTGCGCCGCACTACACTCCTTCACCAACACCTTCGAAGCAAACCTCGTTTTCCTACTGGTTCGATTAAACCTTGGTTTCATACTGAGGGAAAACTTACTGCTGCACTCATCATACCTTCCTCTTGGGGTTCCCAACTGACGTGTGACGTACAAGCATTGTTTCTGGCACTATTGCCGGGGAGATATTCCCTCGTCAACTTAGAGCCACCAGGTACCTCTTGTCCCAGGATATGGAATAAGCCCATATCAAAATGACAAGACAAACAAACAAAATGAACAACCTCAACACCCTTTTTATTTACCATTGGAATAGCTTTTTATTGTAAGGTGTATCACTGATGGTTCACCATAGTATGTAAGTAAATTTCCACCATGAATAATGCATGGCTTAGATTAGCGGCCCAGGCGTCTCTCTAACCATTTATACAAACTCATTTAAACTTGCTTTATCTCCACATTTATTTCACCCATGATAAGCATCCATAAACAAATGTACATGATATCAACTAAATGAAATGAAGAGCATGTTGAAAGCTTGCCATGTGACAGCACATATGAGCTAACTCCCAACCCAAGACATTTGTCAAGCCCACAACATCATAATCATAATCACAATGGGTCATATTTTATTAATGCAATAAAAGTAAATTGTGCATCAAGTTCGTGAGAGCTATATAACCAACTTTTCCCATAACAATCAATAACATAAGCATTTTAGTTCAGAGGTATAGATAATACAAAATAACATGATAAACATACTCGGAATAGCATAAAGCTAATAGGTAGATATGGTGGACTCACTGGAAAAACTTTGGTTGAAGGTGTTGGAAAACAAGTTTTTACTTGTTGGAATTTTGGGCTAGCAAGAGGGAGAAAGTTGACCGTCTAAATACATGCATAAATGTCAATAGAACTAACCAATCCATGTTAAACAAAGTAAAGTAACATTCAGCATCAAAACATGAATAAAAGATAGCTCTTGATAAAACACTTGCAAATTAATATTCATTAAAAGCATATGAATCATGCAACTATATGTATCTTTTTGAATCAACTCAAACATCCCTTTCCCAATCTCTTTTATAGCATCCAACTTAATTCAACCCAAATTTCCAGTAGCTCTCTCATATATAAATGATAGTGGTGGTCTCACAAAATAAAAATCAAACCAAAATAAAAAACCAAAAGACACTCCAAGTTTATGCGATAAGGTGCATTGATAGAAAAACAGAAGTTAGACGCGTGCAAACCAAGAGTGTGTAGGTCCTGTGGGGTTGTCTTCACATCCCCAAGCTTATGGTCTTCACCATCCTTGGATAGCTCTTGGTGCATCTCCTCTAATCCCTGTGAAAAAACTTCAAAACACCGTTTCTCCCATTTCTTTTCTGTGGGGTGACATTAGTAGTGATAGACAAATAGATTTCTTGCTGCATATAATCCTTAGACAAAAATTCATATGAATGTCCAGAAAGTGTATAATGTTGTATGCCTACTTATAAACTCAATTGGATCAAAAACATTCAAGTTAAAAGTTCAAAGAATGCATCAAACAAAATGGGACAGAATCTCTCCAGAAAAACAGCAGCAGCAAAACATATTTTTCTACCCTACTTAACTTCGTCAAACAATTCCGAAAAAATTCATGCATACAGAGGATGAAAATTTGCAGCTACATTTCAAATATCAGCTCATTCGGAGTTACAGAATAATAATTAAAAATCATACCGTGCACAGATTCGTGCAAGAATAAAATCTCCGAATGCTATAACCGGGTTGCCTCCCGTAAAGCGCTTTCTTTATAGCCATATAGCTAGGCTTCTTACTTAGTATCAAGATGGTTGGAGTGAGGTGGCTTGGCATCCCCAAGCTTAAATTCTTGTACTTATTTGATATATGTAAGGTGAGCCTAGGGGTAACATCCCCAAGCTTGAGTGTTTATCCCTCTTGATATTTGTTCATCACCCTCAACTCTTCCACTTGAAAATTCTCTTTACACAAAACTCAACATAAAACTTGATTAGAGGGGTTAGTGTCTCCATAAATTAAATCCTCATAGGTACAGCAAAGACATATCATGAGTTGATTCTAAACATTAGCTACTGTTACTATGGTTGTGCATTGCTCTTTGATCAATAGAAATACACAAAACACAAGTAATGAGAGTAATACAAAATAAAGACAGAATCTGTCAAAAACTAGACAGCCCGTAAAGAGTGAATTTTCAGAGGAACTTACGTTGCTCAATTCAGAAAATTTTGAACTAATGAAATGTGTATAAATAACTGAAGATTAATGTCGTAAAATTTCAGGTCAAAATTCCTTTTCTGTGATTTTTAACATTTTTCGTAGTGAAGCTTAGGAATCTGTTTTCTAGACAGCCATGATAGTTTTAATGATGCTCACATAGGAACAAGAATTGAAATGCAACAGAGAGCATCAAGAGAAAAATATGAAACACTTTTAAGTCTAACCCACTTCCTATGCATTGGGATCTTGTAAGAAAATAAATCATTGAAACACAAAGCAAGTAGCATAGGAAGGTAAAGCAAGAGCAATTTCAAGACTTTGAACTTAAAGAGAGGAAACGTATTAATGTTGAAATGTTTATAACCATGTTTTCCTCTCTCATAATAACTTTCAGTAGCATCATGAATAAATTCAACAATATAACTATCACATAAAGCATGTCTCTCATGAGCTTCAAGCATAAAAGTATTAGTACTCTCCACATAAGTAAAATCCTTCTTAGTAATAGTGGGAGTAAAACATTCATAATCATCATTGTAATAATCGTAAATGGGAGACATAGTATCCTCCCCAAGCTTAAATGATTGCAAGATATAACAAAAATAAATTTAAAGTTTAGTGCACACAAGAATAGAAACTTAAGCGCTACGCTCCCCGGCAACGGCGCCAGAAAAGTACTTGATAACCCCCAAGAGCAGGGGATCACTGTAGCACCTCTCAATGTGGAAGTAGGGTATCGATCCGCAGGAGCAAGAAGGAAAAGTTATCTATTCCCTACAACTAAAGTGTCACAAGTTTTAGTTGATTATGCACTAAACAGGTTTAAAGAACAAGATGGTTGATTTAATGGATGGAACTTTAATGTAACAAAACAAGAATGTAAAAGTGTCCCAATCCTCTTCAATGCCAGAGGACAAGACAAAGGTTTTCTCTTATAGGAACAATGGACATGGGTTCATGGGTTCACTCAATCCTCTCTCCCATCTATGGTGATTATCATGTTATAGATAAAAAGTACACACAATTGTCATGCTTTAATGGTAAACTTCTATGACGGCTACATGTCCTAAAACACATAGTTGAAAGAAATACTCATTTGTGTTGCTAGGTCACCCTCGTAAGGCTAGCGTGGTTGCTGTCACTCCCACATCGTACTTCTCCCTTTTTACCCCCAGATAAAGAATGTTGGGCGATATTACTGTCACTTAATGCCTATGCCTTCTGTCACTAGGCCACTCTCTACCCACATACATCATACTTCATAATGGACAATATTCTAAACACTAGTGCAATGATTCATAATTCGTGTGCATGACCACATCTCTCTCATCTATCCACACTTGGTGGTGTCAATCACCTCATGACAAGGATAAACAAGGCATTATGCATAAATCAAACCATCACATGTATCATAGAATATCTCCAAAGTATGACAAACCATAGAAATCCCAACATGACGGTAAATGCATAACATAATATCATCTCATACCACAATATCCACCATAGGAATTACAAAGATAGTTCCATAATCATGCAAGGCACATCATATGGACTTCAACAATGATCATACATAGAGAGATTGGATCAAGTTACCACCACAAACCCAAAGTCCAGGGGTGGACTACTCCCCCTTCATCATGGAGACGGTGGAGAAGTCGTTGGAGAAGATGGAGACCACCCCGGCAGCGCCCCGCCGGAGTTTTCCCCCTCCAATCTGCAACTCCAGGTCTCTGTTTCGTGGTTTCTGTGTTTCTGCGGCGCTCCTTTCCGAAGGGCGTCGGGGACTATTTTTATAGTCGGTTTTAGGTCAAGACGGAGTCGTGGGCGAAAAGATCGATGGCAACGGAGCCTCGAGGCTCCAGATGGTGGGTCCCACGCGGCCAATTCCTTGGCCGCGTGGGCCACCCTCTTTTGGGCCTCGGGCCTCCGCTTGTTCGCTTCCTTCGCTCCCAAGTCTTCTTCCTTCCAAAAACTGATGCTCGTAAATTTCCAGGTCATTTGGACGTCGTTTGGGTCCCCGAAACATTAAAATATGGAAAATAGGGTTTTCTGCCTGCGCAGGGTTAATTCCATAAAAATAGGAAAATCATGAAATATTCCAAAAATCATTATAAAACATTAATATAACCCTTATATGATGCAAATATGATTGGAATATAAGTAATATAGTGCAAAGTTCATGTATGCATTTACATGCATCAACATATTACAGAAATATCTCGAGTATATATTGATTGCTAGCACAAATATTGACCCCTATTTCCATGTTCAAATATGTCTTGAAACTTATGGTGGGTACAATAATGAGATGACAATGTGTGCATGACGCATACATAGTATTCAAAGAGCATCTCTAATAGTAATCACCGACGAATAAATAAACTAAATAGATTCTATTGTTTTCGCGTAAAATGACATCTTTCTTTGTTGAAAATACAAAGGAAAATAAGAAACCTTCATGAATTTATTTTACTTCATCACCAAAGAAAGATATTTGCAGACGATGGCCAAGGGAGGTGACCGCAATGATGAACATAGTGTCATATCTATATGTGCCAGTCTATGTCGTTGATTTTTATCTGGTGTGGTATAGTCAAGTCATAGTCTTACGCATTGTAGTGTCACAGCTTTGCAGTGTTGGCCAATGTCAGGCAATAATCTATCCGTATTTTTGTGATTTGCTCTGTGAGACCGTTTCAAACTAAGACTGGCAGACACTTTTTTTAAAGTTCTGTGCCCTCTATTTATGACTTATTTCCAAACGTTTTACCTGGCCAACAATGAAGTACGTAAACATAACGAAGACGATAGGAGCCCTAACTTGTGAATTTCGAATATAAACTTGAATATTCATCTTTGATGGCGAATGTAAAATGGTCATAATGGGGGAAATGTGCTTGACTAATTACATGTTGCTAAAAATGCAGGTGAGGAAGGTGTCGGAGCATAAGGTAGCAACAGAGAGCAAGCTTGAGATTTTGTAGAGAAGAGAGACAAGTTTGAAAAACAATTAGTTGGAATGCTCAAACCAAGTGTCTTGGAGTTTCCTGAGTAGTACGAGCGGCATCACAATTGCTTGTATCGTTGCCAGCATTCTGCTCCGTCTACTGACTATTGGCCCGCACGACATGATCTCGCGTGGAGCTAGTGTTGATATAGCACGGCATGATCACGTACCTCAAAGGTTGAATTGTGGAAGGCGATTATCTTCCACCGAGGTGTATAGGACCTTGTATGTAACGGTGGTCATGTTACCTTAAACATGACAATGGTAAGTCCACATAAATTATTTGTTCTACCATTTATCTCTTTTTTGTTTATATTCTCACACTGCCATATCACTACGTCAGGACATAGCTTTGGTAACACACACTTGTGTTACTGTAGGTCCAAAACTGTGTTACTAAGCCATCTCGTAACACATTTTTCATAGTGTTACGTTAGGCCGTGTTACTGAGAGGTGATGACTGTCACACATAATAATTGTTACCGTATGTTAAAAATAGTGTTACTACTTTTCTATAGTAACATGCATCATGTGTGTTACAGAATTTTATAACTACAGTCACACAAATAGTAACATGTTTTGTAATTGTACTACATTACCTGTAACATCTTTTTCTAAATACAGCAACATGACCGGTAACACATTTTAGTAGCTCTAGTAACACGGATAATATCATATTTATTCACCTTTGTAACACAATAATTGATGGTCACGTAACACTTTTTATAACAATATCAACACGACATAATTGTTATATGTATTGATTATTAATAACAAATTTAATTGATATATTGTATTTATTTAAACTTTTTAAATTACTGTTTAGAGAAGATAATTAAAATGAATCATGAAAAACACATCCACCAATTCAAAGTCGAAATGAAAATGAGATAGGAAATACTAATATTTCTACACCATATCATGAATATCAATTTGAGTACAGAAAACAACATTGTCAATAATATTACATCATTCATTCCATCATTGTAAAATACAATTGCTAAGTGAAATCCTCATAAAATATATGCTTCTTAATCCAGCAACTATGGAGAATTCAACTACAACTCGATCATCCTTCTTTTAAATCTTCAAAAGAAAATTTCAAGTTTTAGTCATGATATTGACAAAATATTACTCTAGAATATGGAAGAAAAAAATCAACTTACAAAAGCAAAGCCCAAGCAATTGACAATCCTAAATCAAACTTGTCACCACTTGTCTTACAATCACTCATTTCATTTAAGAACTCATCATTTTTCCAATAAAGGTTCATCCATGGTACAAGTGTAAATTGAGCACCTAACTCAACGCCACATGCATTTAATGTAGGACACCTGAAAGTCTTGAGGACTACTTTTGTACCAGACAACATTAGGATCAATATTAGCATTCAGCAAAAAATGTGGCGTAATTTCCATGGAAAATATTTCAGTGCGTATACATTATGACTTGTACCTCCAGCGAAGTACGTCTTTTCTTTGAGGAATGTGAGTGTAGACACTTATTTCCAGTCTATTGCTTCACTAGTCTTGTAAAATTTGCATCCATTTGATCCCTGCTTTTCCTCTTCTACAAGGAGACTATAATAGGAGTTACATTCCCATGATGCATACACATATAACATGTAAGCAAATAACGTATAGTGAGAATTCAACCTACGAATAGTAAATTACCTAATTTACGTCCTAAGACAGGTTCTATGTCACAAGAACCATCAACTTGAATATATGATCTACCTATTTGTAGTACATTGTCGGCTTGAAGTTATGTTGCTACTTGGCTCGTTCAATATAATAAAAGCATGGAAAATGTTTTAACATCTTTAGTTGCTGAAATATATTACCAAAATCATACTCGTATTGGGGGATTGACCTGATGCGGAGCGCTCACTGAGATCACTTATATTGTTCAATCCTACTAATTCCAGTAATACCATTTTAACCTCGTCTCATTTTGGTCACGGTCCATTTTAATTCAGTTGGATCAGACTTGTGCTGCGAATCAATCTCCTAGTACTATAGTCTACTCTCTATTCTGCATTTGAGAAACGTTGCTAGTTTTCCTTCAGGATAGCATCAACAGAGCATCGTTTATATATAAACAGGTCATACCGTTGCATACACCCTTCAAGACCTTCAAGATACCAACGATGCATTCACCGTCGCTTTTGTGATGTTCTGGGCCACTGGATAAGACACTTTTTTAGTTAAGAGTGTCTTGTACAGTGCCCCCAAAATATCACAGTGGTGGCGAGAAGAGTTAAGTGCTACACTGAACAAGTTAAGGATCAACAATGGCAACTGCAAGGTCTTAATTTGGCAAAACTGAGTGTGGCTGCAATCTGCAGCAAAGACGTAATCAAGAGATTTCTCATTTGTGGATCATTCCATTTGTATAACTTTGTAGCAGCATAATTAGCTATGTCCCAATTTGTATATCTACTGTTGGTTTCTAAAATGTTCAGTGAATTATTTGATTACAATGTGCAACTGTGTATATATGTGATTTGAATGAAATGATTAAATTATGAGATTTATCGCACACTGTTAAGTTTTGAATAAACGTGGGCGGTTAGACTGTCAACACCGGCGATTCAGTAAATGAAACCGTATGTGATAACTAGAAAACATGTGCGGCAAAATTACTAAAAACCGTGTGCGATATGGGACATGCATCACGCACGATTGAAATACGGAAAGCGTGGCCAATGTCTCGGATATCGCACACGCTTATAAAAGACGCTTCGTGTGCGAAGTGCGACCTATCGCACACGTTCAACTAACCATGTGCGATGGACAAGCGCATCGGCCACCCATGGATAGCGACGGGCGCTATAATCGTTTGCGATTGCCAAAGTCGACCGTGTGCATTTGCCCGATCTGTACTAGTGACACCTAGTATATATGAGCATCGATACATGCATGGTTTCTCATATCAGTGCCCATATTCCTTTTGTTCGGTTTGGTGCTACATATTATGGTACGAATAGGGGTACAACTATTCCACTCCTTTTTTCTTCTCTGGTAACTCCAGATGATCAACACAATCATGTGTCTTCACTTTGATGTGTATAAGCCATGTATGGAACTATCGAAGTCATAGGACTCGCTTACTCCCAGCCCATAAATGACAAACGAATTCCACCAGGTGTAGGGTTCGACGTACGCCAAAAGAACAAGGTGTATCATCATTTTGGAGTTCAAGACCAGTCAAGATATTGTCCTCGGAGTCCGTGAGATATCATTATAACTGACTTAGATCAGATCTAAATTAATTGGTTAGAGCTCTTTCCTTTATCTTTCTATCTCTAATCGTACTCGGTCTCTTGCAACTCTAATCTCTAACCATGTATATAAGGTGGGGTAGCTACCTATCGAATTGTACCCCTCTCAGTCTCTCGGCATCATACCCCACATCCACCATGGCAGAATAAGGACCCTCTCCTGAGATCCCATATGAGCATAAGGAGATAATCGAAACCAGCCACAAACAAGAGTAGGGTACTTTTATGGGCCATAACCTCTCTAAATCGTTTTACGAGTGCTACCATCGAGTTCTGCTTAACGTAACAACATGCTCTAAATATTGTTAGGAAACTATCACGACAGTTGGCACCCACCATTGGGCCGTTGCATTTAGATCTACATCAACATACTTCCATGGTCTGCATCAAGGTCAACTACGATGTCTTCACCGCCAATCCTGGCCATGGCTTTCGCTTGACTTTGTCGGTGTGGAGGAGCAGGCCTGCGGTGAAGCAAATCTAGTGCGATGTAGGGGTGTTATGATTTTGGTTTGAGTAGATTTTGTAAGGAAGCAGTGAATTGGCCGCTATAAGGGGAATTCCTTATTTCTGAAAAATTGCGTGCATGAGATTTTGTGGAATGGGCTAGTTTTGCCCTCACTTAGGGTGTATTTGGTCGGGGAACAAAATGTAACGTAATGTCATGGTTCCATTCTACTGGAATGGGTCGGTTCTATTCTCGTGTTTGGTTGGGACAAAAAGGTGTAATGTAATGGTTATGTTTTGTGTTTGGTAGGGACAGAAAATATGGAATGGAATTGCTAGAATTTTGTTCAGCTCACCTCTTTCATGTGAATGGTGAGCATACCTCCCTCGTGTGTAGTATTTAAAAAAAAATGTAGCACAAATAATTAAAATTACATCAGCATTTCGTTTATATTTCACAAAAATACAATAAAAATCATAAAAATATGACATCAAATACAACACATATTTTGTTCAATCAAAAATCAAATTTTATCCTGAAAATCGAGCTGCACGTGTACATGAAATTAAACTTAGCATGGGAATTGAACTGCACATGTGCAGCAAGTAAACAAGAACTCCACTGTGTATGAGATCGGTAGCTAGATGTGTAGCAAGTAAAGGAGTGAATCGGTCTTGCTACTGCTGCTCAAATCGGGACTGCTCGAACCCGCCAATGCTTGCTGCCGCTACTCTGCTCAGCTGGATCTCATGCCCCTGCCCAAATCGGTCCATGCGCCTCTGTCGCCACTGCTTGCCGCCACCGCCGCCACAACTGCTTGCCACCGCCCCCACTGCCACCATAACGGATCTCAGGTGCATAACCATTCCATTACATTCCACTTGGTGACCCCAACCAAACACACCCTTAACTATCGAGCATTTGGGTTTTTCATTGTTGTAACGTTTCTATGCATGTATGTAGATTATCAAGGTACAGTCCCACATGCGCTGGTTTACATTCAGTATCCACAGTTGACTGGCAACATTCTGATACATGGGTCACTGAATCAGAGTTCAAAGCCCAACGAAACCTTTTCGTGGCACTATTTTTCTTCATAAAATCCATCAACAAACAAAAGCACTATGAAATATACACACACTTGCATTGCCAATTAGGAGAAGTACGTTTCGTTTCACTACAAACTCCAGCCCGATAAGAATTACACAAAGATTCAACCACGAACAACAACACAGGTGCACAAGCTACGGTGTCATGCCACCACTCCCAAACTTGTGTTACCAGGCATCAGTTCTACGGTTATCTCAGGTGCTCTAGCGGCGTCATCGAGTACCTTGTTTAACCGATTCGTTTCCCTAGAAACTCCATCCAAAGCAAAATTGTTTCATTAGAGACGATGAATTATCCGCATAATCAACCACGAAGATAGATGTACATTCTAGGAACTTATGTCACTTCTTACAAACCAGTGTCACCGGACATGAATTCTACGGTTATCTCGGGTGCTCTACCGGCGTCAGCGAGTACCTTGCTTACCTGATTCGTTTGTTTCTCATTGCTCCAACAGCATGAGCATCTGACACCAATGCAATTTCTAAGAAACCGACATTGTTCAACTAAGTGGATTTTCTTCAAAGAGACAGCACGCTCCATGACGAGACAGATGTATCGCACCACCTCAATCTCTGCTTAAGTCCAGCAAAGCCTTTCATCTCCAGCAGCCTCAAGTTCTGATGCTCAAACTTTGGTGCTTCTTCCACCACGTTGGTCTCATAGCAGCCTCAAGTTCTGATGCTCAAACTTCGGTGCTTCTTCCACCATTTTGGTCTTTGGTGGGCCCATGTACCTTCACGGAACCAAAGAAAAAAGGACCCGTCGGATCCTAAATATATGTCACCTTAAATCGGAACGTGCACTTAAATTACTAACTTGGACTACAAACTAATACATACTATTAAAAGCTAATCCATAGAAAAAGGTTATGGGTGAATGATAACACTACATTTATCATAAAAAATGTGATCATAAAGTAGTAGTAACTTTTTGCGTAATCTTGATGTAAAAACTAGTCATGTATCGATGGATTTTAAACTTTGATCTAATTTGAACTATTTTATGTTCGGCCAATTTTTGAGAGAAGCTAGGGAAGCAAAAATTATTTTTCGTAGTGTATTTATTTTGTGTTGTAGATGCCGGTACTATTTTCTACAAGTTTGGTCGAAGTGAAAGTTCTGGTTAAACTTCATGACACGTACACCCCCACATTTTTTTCTATTTTTTATATTTCCATCTCTCTAACAATACAATATATTGATTTAAAACTTTGCAAGTCACTGAAATATTAGATCTAGAATGTATATATATTTTTATATATATTTAATGTCAGAAAAGCCCCTAGCTATTTTCCATGCATTCTACTATGAACATACCATTTTCTACAAAAGAAGGGTCGTGAGCCAGCTCGGCCTCGGCTTGGATTCACTCCTAAATAAACCTGCCCTTTCCCCTTCGTCCCGTCCACGAACCCTAGATCGACCATGACGGAAATCCAACGACCAAGTCGTCGGCCATCCCTAGCTGGGTAATGAGGGCCAGCGCTTCCGCTTCAAGGACCCGGGCTCCTTCCGCGCCGACGGCGAGACCTCTGCGGAGACACAGGACACCAACGGCGACCCCGTCCGCGTCTCCTTCGACCTGCAGGCGCCGCCGCGGTCGTCCAGCCTCTGCCTACACTGCCCGGAGGAGAGGCTGCCCTCCTGCTGGACTTCGTCGTGGCGTCCCACCGGGACGCCGTCCTCTACCGCATCGCGATCGATTTCGAGGGGATCTGGGTCAACCATAAACACGCCATGGACTACTTCGTCTACAGGGCCTCCTCTTCCTCCGCCAAGCTCACTCTGCTCCCGCGCTGCTTTTCTACGGAGGCTGAGGTCGATGCAGAGGTTGATCCTTTCTGGAGACGCCAGCGGCGCATGGTGCATAGTGGCTCGATTGGTCTGTTTGCTGATGGAGAACACTTCGTGGTGGTGGAGCTCTGCCTAGATGGCGACGTCAGTACTGCCCCTTTGGAAGCCAAGCTCTTCAGGCTATACTCATCCTCGTCGCCGGCCGCGAATGGTGGTGGTGGCCAGTGGGGTTCACATTTGCGACGAGCCGTGACGGCAAGGTCACCTTCCTGGATGTTGCCTCCTGGGAAACTCATAGAGTTTTCCCTTTTACTAGCTACTTGTGCTGGGCTGATTACAACCGAGGTGTTCTCTTCTGCGATGTCCGCCACAAGACTCCTGACCTCCATTACCTCCGGTTGCCCGTTGACGACATGCCTCATGAAGATTTTCCAACGTTCGCCCGCACTGTGTCTGTGTGTCTCACCGACAAAGGCGATACCATGAAGTTTGCCAAAGTTGTCAATAACAGTAACATATGCCCTACCTGTAAGCACCGCTCTGGTTTCGCCATCAGCGGACCTTGGTGATAAACGACGATGATATGGAGTGGGTGGAGGATGTCGCCATCACAGACAAGGAGCTCTGGGCTATGGAGGGTTATGACCATGGTTGTCTCCCCAGTTCTCTGCCGCAATTCCCTGTTGTGAGCATGGACGACCCCCAAATCCTATACTTCGTGTTGAGAGGTACACCTCTCCCCACTGATGAGGTGACGTCGTGGATAGTCACACTTGATATGAAGAGCAAAGAAGTCCTGCGCTATGATTGTATCAAAGGCTTATCTGATGACAACATCTCCAGTGGCTTAGGCTTCTTTCCTAGCAACTTCACTAAATACCTGATGAAGCACTCAAGCAACCTTATAGATTCACTTTAACTGTGTACCCACTGGGATAAACTTGTTCTGTTTCTGTGTCTTACGCTAGCTGGCGATATTCCATTTATTTTCTTAGTTCTGATGTAATGGAATATAATGAAACTAAATGAGATCATCTTTTAGGTACTAACTGACACTGAATTTTCTCGCAATATAATTACACCATCCGAATGCATGATTATATTGGCCAGTGGCTCTGCTTTTTTATCCATTATCTAGTATTCCCTTTGGTCTAGGCTTGAAACATGTAGGTACTTACAATGGAATTTAAGTTTTCATGTCTGTTTTATAACGTGCTGTATTTGTGCATAGTAACGTGTGCACAATAGGTTTTTCTTTCTCTCATGTCATCATCTTAGGAGGAATGTTTTTTTTTCAATTGATGTGAACTCTTATTGACTTCTGCTATTTATATGTTGAAATGACATGTAATATGTACAGGTGGTTTAGTACATGGTTTCTTTAATGAAGTTTTTTTTAATCTTTATTTGTTTACAAGATCTTCAGGTGAATTCCATAGAATACTTACATGCGCTTGAGTATTTTTAGGTAGGCTCAAATGGCAGGGTTCCATCTACCAACTTACTACAATGTGCATACATTACAAACGTTTGGAAGATGTAATTTTTTGGCCTTTGAAAATGCTAAAAGAATGCGAGGAGGGATGGAGGGAGGGAGGTTACGTAATGTGATGTCCTCCATTTAGCTTGAGTCTTGTGCTCTTCAGGTTCATTTGCGATCTGGTATTCTGGTGATTATCATTGTGGATACGGGAGGGTGGGGATAGAGGTGACAGAATGTGATGTCCTGTATTTAGCTGGAGCTTTGCATGCTTCAGGTTAATTTGCATTATGGTGGTTATCATTGTGGATACCGATCACCACATATATAGACAATGATGTTTCACTCCCAACTCTTGCTTTTGCTGGTTGAATATGCTCAAGGACAAGAAAAGAGACACATGAAGTAGAAGAAGAAAATCAATATGAAGAAAATCTAATGGCTCGCAACAATGCTGTGCTTGAAAGTTTTTTTTTTTTTTTTTTTTTTTTTTTTTGAAACTGAGGCAAAAGCTTTGCCTCACCTTTATTAAGCAGAAGGTGCCCGGTTTATTATGGAAGAAACCGGGTGAAAACCATACAACAACACGACACAACCCACGGGCGAAGCCCCACAACCACGAGAAAACCACGACGCCGCACGACACGGCCACCCGCAGCCCAAGCTGCACCAGAAAGCCGCTCGCAGACCACGGCCGCCACACCAACATCCGGGGCCGCCGCCCCGGCCTAAAAGGCAACCGCTGCTGCCGCTGCCCAAGCAGCCTCGACAGCCTCGCCGCCAGCACCCCCTTCCGGGACCGCCGCCCCGACATAGCACCACTCGCAACCGAGTCACGACGCCGCACGAACCAGCACCCGCAGCCCAAACTGCTCAGGGAGAGCTGCTCGCAGACCACGGACGTCGTACCACTTCCGGGGCCGCCACCCCGGCCTAAAAGACAGCCGCAGCTGCCGCCGCCACAACCCTTCCCCAGGTCCCTCTTGCCGAAATCCAGCTCCAAAGACGAAGCCCTCAGGAGGGAAACGACGCCAAGGCGCCGTCATCGTCCGATCACAAGATCAAGAGTTTCCCCCGGAGCTGGACCACCGATCGGAACGGTGCAAGAGGGGGCTGCAGCAAAGCAGCAATGCCTCCAAGGAGGTAAACGACGGCCACAGCCGCCGCCATCACTGGTCACGGTACAAACCGAGACGGGGTTTTCACCCCCAGCTCCAAGCACACCCTCCGTCGCACCACCACCAGCACCGGCGCCGGCAAGCCTCACCAACCACCACCACCACCACCAACAAGCCAGACAACGAGGAGGACAGGACCACCGGACGCAGCACGCCACCACGCCATACCGAGCACCATGCCGGCAGGGCAAGAAGGAGCGCCGCCCGTGGCCACGAACCACCACGGATCCTGGCCGCAGACCTGCACCACATCACGCAGCACCACATCCACGCGCCGTCGACCCACCTCTGCCACGGACCTCCTCGCCTGCCCGGACTCCCCAGGACCCCTCCAAGCTCCTCGTCGTGAAGCACCTGCGACAGCACCTCCACCCGCAACAGGCACCACGACCCCTGCCCCAGCCGGCACTGCCACAAGCAGCACCGAGCCCATCGTCGCGGCGCCGCCGCGCCGCCGTCCCCTAACCCTCAGCACGCCGCCACCGGAGCCACCTCCAAGAAGCCCGCACTGCCTAGCCGCACTCAGCCCGCCGGCCCGCTCGCGCCCAGATCGGGCCCTCGCAGGCCCAGCTCGCCCGTCCTCCCCGACCTTGCTGCAACGCCGTTGCAGCAAGGGGCACCGCCCCGGCGACCTCCTCCCGACCCGCCACCGTCGCCGCCCACTGCAGCCACGGCCCAGCGCACGCCCGCGCCGCCGCGACTCCCGGCGAGGCCGACCTGCCATCCGGATGGCCAGGCCCTCCCCGCCCCCGATCCGCCCCGGATCCGCCACCCCGCAGCCCGTGCGGTCCCGGAGCCGCCGCTCCGGCCTCCAAGCGCCGGCGAGGCGTCGTCGCCGTCCCAGTCGGTCTCGGCGCCCGCCCACGCGAAGACGGCGAGAAGGACCACCCCCGACGCCAGTTGTGTGGCGTGCGGGGAGGCCGCCGCCACCGCGGCGCGGAGGCCAGCGGCAGCAGCGGCGGGGAGGAGCACGGAGGAGGAGGACTTGCGGCGGCGCGGTTGGGTCGCCCCGGTGTCGCTGGGAGCGACACGGGAGCGAGCTACTGCAGCAGGGTCTCAAACGAATGGTAGTGGTAGAGTGCATGCAGTACAATCCGGGTTTTTGTTGCATCTACTGAACTACTATGAACTGTATGCCTAACTGGAATCTTGGTCCATTTTTTCTTTTCAAGACAATGTATTTCCGTTGGAGCAAATCATCTTTGACTGCGTCTCAACCATCTTATCGAACGTTCTGCTCAACCACCCCACCCCAGGGGATAGTGTACTTGTATTACAGATTAGTTTAGTGAATGCCAAGGATGGATATTTACTTCATCTCCGTACTTGTGGAAATGTAGATATTTCATATTTGGCCGAAGCAACAAAAGATATGTCAACGTAGATCACAGCCTAAACGATAGTACATCGAAACTTGCAATATGTCACGAGTGGCGACTTACCGAAAAACATATTTTTTTAGAACATAATAGCTTTATCTTTTGGTATTTCTTAAGTGAAGAGAACTCGAGGTTAAGCCAACAAACAGGATAGGTTGTTCCCGGAACGACAAGAAGGAAATGAATCGCCAGAAACAGTACAGAAAAAACAGAGCATCTCACATACAACGAGAAAGCAGTGAATCCCAACATAGACTGCATAACTGAACGATACCACCATTGTCCAATACACAGTACAGTCCAGCATGATTGTTTCTTCTAGAAAAGAGCTTGAGATGCCTACTACGATAAAAGAGCTCACTCATCATCTATCTACGGTACCACTGGCAACCTGACGAGATCAACTTCTTAGTCGTCGAACAGGCTCAAGCCGATTCCATCATCGTCAGATTCATCATCAGATTTCTCTTTCTCCTCCTCAGGAGTAGCCGAGGCACCACCAGACGGCGCAGCGGCAGCTGGCGCAGCAGCAGCAAACTTGCTGGGGTCCTGTAATCCAACGGAAAATACATTAGGAGATACCAAGACAAGCATCCCCAAAAGTAGAATACGATTACTTGTCCATACGACAAAACTAGGGATTCAGTATGTATGTATGAGAGCTACAGATTCAGTACACATTTAAACATCAGTACAGAATTAGATTTAAAAACGACGCTAATATATCCTTGTAATGCTCAACAAACATTGCAGTCAGAACAACATTTGTGAGGCAGATATGGCATACATTTTGAAAACCAGCAAGCATACATTGTATTCTCACTCAGTTCAGCTAAGTTTAGGTAAAGCATGAACCAAAATATAGTAGGTTTACCTTGAGGTACTCCTTGATCTGATCAGCATGAGGGTACGAGTAATCTGTCTCCAGAGCAACAGCAAGCACGTTCTTGTACCCATTGAGGAACATGTGCGGCGCAACAGCCATGGTTGGGTACGAGAGTGCCAGGGACAGTGAGGCAACCATGGAGACACCAGACGCAAACTTCTCAATCAGGTCTTCGTCGGTGAGGTCAAGAACCTCAGGGCTGAACACCGACCCATCATCATAGACATTGGTGATCACAAGACCATAGGAGAATGGGCGGATGGCGAGCTTGGCAAGCAGGGCAGCCTCGGATGAGCCCACCTTCTCACCCTTCTTGATGAGGTCCACATGGGCCACGATTTCCACAGAGCCCTTGTTGATCTTGGTGGGAATGTTAAGCACCTGAATGAGAAAAAACCAGCAGGGGTGAGAACTTGTTTAACACTGAGTACACAGAGTGTTATCACCAAAGATTCTCACCTGGAAGAAAGAAGTTTGGGAGGGATCCAGACCAGTGTTTCCAGGGGAACCACCACATCAATAGGAGCAACCAGGCCAACACGAGCAGGGGCCCCAACCTATTATATAACCAAAACAAGAACAACAGTGTCAGAAAGTTAATAACATGGTTAAGCTGGAAATGTTCTTAACATTAGAGGTTGATCGATGGAAATATTCAAACTAGTTCACATAAAATGGTTATGCGAAAAAAAGGTAGCTACAACTCTGCATATAGACTGAAGCTTCCATGCCATTATATCCCCCAAATTAGAGTAGAAAATAATTCATTAGTTTCCCATTATTATTATGTCACCACTGCATGGTGTATTTATATCTACTGCATGAGGTTTTAATTATATATCCATGCAGCAGCATTCGTAATACAAACTCAAATGCATACAGTATATCAGTATGTTCCATGACAACAAGCAACAAAAAATACTACTGCAAATACAGATAAAATTTCAGACACATACAGGTAATATTTCAGATAAATATTGTTTTGAAACAAAAACAATTCAGAGAAGCAACAACCGCCCAATTCCTAATGTTCTATACATTAGATGATCAAGGGAAATAAACTCAGTAGTTTCACGCAAAACAGTTCTGGGGAATACTTGAAAAAATGACATGTAAACTACAACACTACGCATAGAAACTTCCATATCACTCCCCAAAAATAGATTATACAGCAGTTCATTAATTTCTAATTATTATCTCCCAACACCATGATGTACTTATATCTACTGCACGAGATTTTGATATATCAATGCAGCTGCACTTGCAATACAAATTCAAAGGACATGCATACGTTTAGATGCACAGTTAAGATTCTTCAAACTCTCTGCACCATAAAATCTCTCATATGTTTTCCTCTATCCAACTGAAACATTGCACTATCAAAACCTTTGCACTTACCCATACAGTACAGCAGTAGACTCCATGAGACCATGAAGACATGCAACACGAAATACTACAGCATACAAATGCAGGTAAATTTTCAGATAAATAAGCACAAACCATGCTAAAACTTAAGGCTTGTGCTACTTGTATTAGAAAAGACACAAGTTATATCCCTAACAAATAACCTGTTTTACTACTGAAGCATCATCAAATTCATGAACCCAAGTGACTCTCCCATAAATATAACAAGATACTAAACTAGTAAAATGAATTGCAAATTTATCCTAAACAGAAGAACTCTGCCTGCAGCGCGCGGAACAAAGAATAACTACTTCAGATCTGTAGCCCCTTCCATAATAGGGAGAGTTGTGTTTAAACCCCTTTCCATAATAACCACATTAGTACAACAGAGAAGCTTTGCCTGAAGCAACGTCAAACTCATACAGACTAATTTTCCTACCATAAATGATACAGATCGATCTGGAACCGCTTCCCATATAATCACAGCAATATGCACCTAAAATTAATGCAACCAAGTAGCATGCTTTTGTCTTACATAGTTATTATAACATCCATGCAACCCAATAATCCTTTCCCTAACTATTAATTACAGCATGAGCACACAGAAACCAGACAAGTTAGCAGCAATCAAAGAAAGGGGGCAGTGGCAACAGAGAAGCTTTGCCTGAAGCAACATCATACAGACTACTGTTCTTCTCATAAACGATCCAGATCTGGAACCGCTTCCCATATAATCACAGCAATATGCACCCTAAAATTCATGCACCAAAGTAGCATGCTTTTTCTTGCACATAATTATTATCACAACCATGCAACCCAATAATCCTTCCCGCGACTACCAATTACGGCATGAGCACACAGAAACCAGACAAGTTGGCATCAATCAGAACAAGCAGGGCAGTGGCATAGGATAGGTAGAACATCACCTTGTACTTGGCGACTTCCTCGCGCACCTCCTTGAGGTCAGCCTTGGTGAAGATGAGACCGACGTTTCCCTACAATCAATCAACAGCACCAACCAAATCAGAGGACGCACACTTGAGTAGAAAACGATGAACCATCGCTGCACACAGATCGGGCCGGGGCGAGGGAGGGAGTCTTACTTGGAGCAGGGGTATGATGGCCTTGATCTTTTCGTTGCCGGTGGCCTCGGCGTGCACCTTGATGCAGCGGCGGATGAGGTGTTCTTGCCCATGAGGATCTCCGACTCGCCGCGGATGCCCCTGCGCACAGCGGCGAGCTGGGTGGAGCCGACGTTGTCCACCTCCGCCACGAGCACCCTGGAGTACTCGTCGAGGAACCTGCACAGCTTCTTGTCGTACGCCTGCTTCTTGTCGGCCTTGGACAGCTTCTTCGTGATCGCCATCGCTGGCTGGCCGCGCTGCGCCGAACCCTAACCCTAGGCGGATCTGCTCCGCGCGGTGGGATGCTGGTGGGTGGAGAGGAGGAGGAAGAGAGAGCAGAAGGAAGAGGCTTGCGGCAGCGCCGCGGAGCGGAAGGGTGGCTATATAGTGGGAGGAGCCGGGGACATGGAGGGTTTGCGTGCAGCGTCCGTTACGGGGGCATTCTCGTCTTTCCAGTCGACGGAGTTTGTTCTCGACTCTTCCGTCGTTCAGTACTGGATAAGGCTCAGCACGAGCCCAGATGAGGGTTTGGGCCTGCACGTCTCGTTGTGGGCCGGGCCATTTCCGTGCTCTTTTTTTTCTTCTCAGGGGTTCCGCGTGGGCCCTTGAACGTGCTGGATCGTTCTGCCTTCAAACATTGTTTTCTCGTCTTAGAGGGTGGTGTTTTGCACCCTTTATTTGAATTCATTTTTAACACATTTTGAAATGTTAAAAACACTGAAACAAAATGTTCACGCATAGATCTTGACATGCTATTATTCATAAAGTCGTTTCACGAAAAAACGATACTTTTAGTGCCTTGTATAAAAAAGACAAAATTTTGGTGCTAAAATAAGGCTTTTCATATGACATTTTTTTGTATTTTTTTACACAGAGCACACAAAAAATCAGTTTTCGGTAAAACGACTTCGTGAACACTTAGAATGTGAAGATGTATCCGTAAAATTTTATTTCAGATTTTTTCGACATTCTGAGAGATGATTTCAAATACCGGGTGCATATGCACCCGGGTGTGAATTTATCTTCTTATCAAGTCCTAAAAAACTTAGTTTCCACCTAGAAAAGAGTAGCCTTTCTGTTATTTAAGCATTTTATCTTATTTCATTATGTTTTTGGGGCGTAAGTATTGGGCGTGTCCTACCTGGTATATAAGTTCGACCACACATATCTGTTTGTAATGAGGACACCTCCAGATGGTACACGAGACGAATTCGAACCAGGCTTTACTGTAGGAAGGGAGAGGGGGGGGGGGGGGGTGGGTGAGGGTGCATTTTCATACAAAAATTAAGCCCTGCTGTTTTTCAAAGGATGCTTCTCAACAACTGAATATAATGTTTGATCTATACGCAAATGTTGCCTTCGCTGCCGTCAGCACCACATAGACACTACAAGAAGGAGAGGAAATGAAAGATAACCCAACCACCATCTCACCCAGCCCAAAATGTGTTTGAGAAATCACAAGATCTTGTTAGCAGTTATCCAATCTAGTATGGGATGAACCATGAATCATGAAAACAATATAATTGTTTTCCCAAATGAGATAGGCACTAGTAGAGAAAAGCTTATAGAAATATGACTTTCTGTGGCGCACCAATTTCCGTGCGCCACAGAAATATTTTTCTGTGGCGCACCAAGCCCGGTGCGCCATAGAAAGTCACATTTCTGTGGCGCACTAAACCACATGCGCCACAGAAATTAGACTTTCTGTGCCGCACCAAGGCTTGGCCAGGTGCGCCACAGAAAGTCATCTTGGGGGGTGGGTGAAATTTGAGAAAAAAATTCTTCAAATCCCACCCACCCCCCACCCCACCCACCCCCTCTGGATCGCCTTTTTTGTCTTGCAGGAAGTAAAATAAAATGATAAAAAATTTAATAAATAAAATCCTTTGCGATGTAGTTAGGTATGAGTGTCTAGTAGGTATATAAATTTTGAAATATGAATTTTGACCTTTTCTGCAACAAATGAAAAAAAAAGGTTATTTCAAACAGACGATTTTTCACAGCAAAATCAAAAAAAAAGGAAAAAAGAAGAAAAAAAATTCTGTGGCGCATGGGCCAATGATGCGCCACAGAATTGTTGGCGGGATTCGAAATTTGAATCCCGCCGGCCGGGCCCCTTCTTCTCCCTCTCTTTTCCCCTTCGTCTCCCTCTCTTTTCCCCTTCGTCTCCCTCTCTTTTCCCCTTCTCTCCTCCACTTCTCCTCTCCTTCTCCTCCACTTATCCTCTCCCCTTTTCCTCCATCCTCCTTCTCCTCCACTTCTCCTCTCCTTCTCCTCCACTTCTCCTTTCCCCTTTTCCTCCATCCTCCTTCTCCTCCACTTCTCCTCTCCTTCTCCTCCACTTCTTCTCTCCTCCTCCTCCTCCACCTTCTCCTCCACCTCCTCCTTCACCACCCCGGCGACCTTCTCCACCTTCGGCGACCTCCAGCTCCACCTCCGGCGACCTCCTCCACCTCCGGCGACCTCCAGCTCCACCTCCGGCGACCTCCTCCTCCACCACCTCCGGCGACCACCATCCTCCACCAACCTCCGACGACTCCCTCCTCCACCCACCTACGGCCAAGCCCGGTGCTGCCTCCGAGGAGCTCCGACGAAACGAAATTCCGGTGAAATTTGGGCGGCCAGATCTAGATCTGGCCAGAATCCAGATCTAGATCTGGCCGCCCTTTTTTTTTTTGAAATTCAAAAAAAAATCTGTGGCGCACGGTGGGGGGGTGCGCCACAGAAATATTTTTGGGGCGCACGGAGGGGGTGCGCCACAGAATAAATTTTAGTGGCGACAAGTCTGTGGCGCACCCAGCAAATTTGCGGGTGCGCCACAGAATGTCAAAAAGGTGCGCCACTAAAAGCCCTTTTCCTACTAGTGAGGGATTCACCACTGAAACTATATTTTAGAGTGTATGCTTATGAATGGATTCTAGTTACATTGCAGCGATGTCACCTCAGCGATAAAAATGCAACGACGATTGTCGTCCGATTGAATCGGGGTTCAGGCGGTGTGCCATCGTTGGAGGAGTCGAGAGTGGGGATATGATGTTTTCTAAAGTGAAACTGTGTTTCCACCGATTGTGCTTTGTGATTTTTGTACAGAGTAGGGCAGTGTGCTATTATCTGGAAAAGATCATTTTCCACCTAACATTTTTTTCTACTACGGCGAAATTTAGTTTCATAAACTTAAGATGTCACCGTAGCATCGAAATAATATTTACATCAGTCACAAAACTTTTTTTCCATCGTGTGACATTGCACCAAAAAAATGATTACATCGATCGAAAAGAATGTTTCTCTGGCACAATATATATTTTACAATGTGAAAAAGATATTCATCTTGAAAAATTAAGTAATTTGTGAGATTTATTCTTTAGAAAAAATCATAATTTACGTAAAGTAATTGAAAAATACGGGATATTCGAAAATCTAACATCGGAACCGTGTGAGCTCAAAAAGAAGAAAACTGCTATCGAAAAATATTTCATCCAAGTCCTAGACCAGATCGGTCTTTGGCCTCAGTTTGTGTGCATATATACCTCGTATTCTTTCTTGCGCGAGTTGAAAATTCAATCCGTAAATCCAGCCCGAAGGAATTTGAACCCCGTCGGGCACGACGACCATGAAGACCCGGACGACGGCCACCGTGCCCCGTCCTGGATGGGCTCTGCTGGACCGGCTAGGCCACCGGGACGACCACGGCGACGCCGACTCCGGCCCCATCGCATCGTCCAAGACCTCAACCGGCAAAAGCATCTCCGTGTCTCTCCGGTTCGCCGCGCCGCCGGCGCCCGCCTGTACCTCCGCTCGCCGGGAGGGCCCACCATAAAGGACTCCTCGTTCGTGTACCCTCGCGTCGTCGCGGCGCACGGCGACTCCGTCCTCTTCCAGTCGGCCAGCCCATCCAGACCCCGGGGACCGACCGACTACTTCGTCTACAGAGCGAGAGGCGCCGGCCGGCCGCCGTCGCTGTCGCTGCTGAAACAGTACGCAATCAAGACCTCCAGCCCGCGGAACCACATGGTGGACTGGAAGGCCATTGGCATCCTGCGTCGTGGCAAGCACGCGTACGCGGTGGCCGAGCTCTCCACGACGGGCGATCGGCCGGTGGCGTTCGAGCTCTGCGTGCTCCTCCCGGGTGGAGCTGCGAAGATGTGGAACGTGAGGCGGGTGGAGGTTGTCGATGAGAAGGCCAGGAACCCGGAGCTGCCGCGCTGGAAGAGCGACGCCGTCGTACCCGTCGGCGACCGGCTCCTGTGCTGGGTCGACTATCACACGGGCATCCTGCTCGGCGACGTGTTCGATGCCCGCTCTGGGCTCCGGTTCGAGCAGCTGCCCCGCCTTCCGACAGAACCGCGTCGCGCGAACCCCGAGGCGTTCCGGAACCCCGAGGCGTCCCGGAGATTGTGCGCCTCCCTGGAAGACGGCGGCACGGTGAGGTTCGTCAGCGTCGACGGCGACCAGTGGAGCAGCGTCTTCACCCTCACTATCTGGACCATGAGGAATAACCGGGACGGCACCATGGAGTGGCACAAGGACGTCGGGTTCGATGTCCCGGAGCTCTGGGACTTCTCCGGCTACGACCCCCTTCCGCGAGTCCCGCCGCAGTATCCCGTCCTGAGCATGGACGACCCAGACACGCTCTGCTTCCTTGTGAACGAAGGGCGATACGCCGGCGGCAACGACGACACGGTGTGGCTGGTCGAGGTCGACACGAGGCGCAGGGCGGTGCTGTCAGTCGCGCGCTACGGCAAGGAAGAAACGCGGCTCAAGCGCAAGCACGAGGCCGTGAGGCCTGTGGGCTTCTACCAAGAAGGTACACAGCGCATGTCGTCGTGGTACGCCCCCGGCAAGAAGAAGGAGAAGGAGGACGACGTCAACATCACCTCCACAGAAGTGTTCCATGGCCACGCCTTCCTTCCCTGCAGCAAGATCGTCTTCAGGTAGTCAAGTACAGATCAAGTGTGGGATCTATCTTGGTTGTTTGTAGGCGATCACCTAGATTTTAAGTTAACAATCTTTCATTATTCAAATTCTTACCACCACTCGTCTTCAGTTCAAAACTACTACTACTTCATATATACTCCCTAGTTCGATTTGTGTAAAATTGTTTTGCTAGATGTCATATGTGTCAAATTGTGGTCATGGATTTGGCAGCAGCGGTGTCGAGTAGAGCTCATGGGGAGTAGGGATTGGGCCGCAGCGGTGGTGCCTAGGAGGAGAAGCAGTGCATGGTGTCTCCCATTGCCGGTGGCATTTGAAAATTCTATGATGTTAAAGCATCCATTTTAGGGCACCAAAAAGTGGTTTTGGGGCACCACTTTTCTCTGTTTTTCAGGTTTTGTGGCACGAACAAAAAAAACTGTCGTTACAGATGACCTATTTTGGGACATGGCAAAAAACGGCCACCACAGCAGCTGCCCTAAAATAGGGCACCAACATTGAGATCCGACGGTGATGAGAGAGGGAGGCGCATCCAATGGTCATCGAGCGTCAAGCACGATTTTGCCTGGAAAAGATCGCAGGAGACCGAGGAAATCCGACTCTATGCACGCGCCAATGCCGACACTGCCCAAGAAGAATCACACGAGCATGTAGCCAACAGCAAGGATCCCATCAAGCAAATCCAGCGGCAGGGCACTCCGGTGCCAGGGGAGGAGTGGGGTGGTGGTCTTGCTAGCTGCTTGTTTGCGGCGAAGGGATGAGGGGTGGTGCCAGCGACGACATGGCGGCAAGGGAATGTAGATTGAGAGGGCGAGTCTGTGTTGGGAAAGTGTGTTGTCTCACCGATAGTGCTGGCCCACGCTGGCTTTTTCTTCCACCAGCTCCCCCAGGCGATTCCCAATGGGTCGGGTTTGGCATCGGTGTGCCAGATGAATTTCGGCGCTATTTGGGCTCCCTAAGGGGTGACTGGGAGAATTTCGGCGCTATTTAGGCCGCCAACGCTAAAAAATTGGCCTTAGTGCTCTTTGGGGGAGGGGGAGGGGCTGGAGATAGTACTTACATACATTATTTATTATTTAAGTCTCTCTCAGGGATTGGGTCGGTTTCCCTTTTTGCTCGGTGTATTTTTTTTTGATAAAGGGATTTTATTACTTAAGAGTATTAAGCATTACACCCGGCCTCTGCATAACTAGAATGCACACAGCCCCATTAAGTTCTAAATATCCGAAGTATGCGAAAAAATAAAAAAGGCGAATTACATATCATGATGAGAAATTGTAAAGACGCCTATGGTGGTGGATGGTCGATCCGGAGATTATGTGGCCATCCATGCTGGGAGAATAACTCCCGCGCCGCAGCCTCCAAACGCGACGACACCTCCAAAAACAGCTCCCGGTGCTCCACGCGCTGCAGTGCCGACCATGATCGGAGCGTAGTTGTGCATCGGTAGATAACCTACATAACAGAAGAATATTTATCATTAAAAACATTGTCATTTCTACATAGCCATAGCGACCAAATAACGGCAATCGCTCCCACCCTAATAAGTAGTTTAAACCTAGAATCAACCCCGTTTAGCCAATTGCAAAAATGTTTGCAACGCTACGCGGGGATATAAGGTAGAACCTATCTGGATGGCTGACCATATAGACCTAGCAAACTCGCACGGAAGAATAAGTGTTTAATGGTCTCGTCATGACTACAGAAAACACACTTTCTACTCTCGTGCCAATTGCGTTTGGCAAGGTTATCTTTTGTAAGAATTACACCTCGACGAAGATACCACGCAAACACTTTTGTTTTTAGCGGAATCTTCATCTTCCAAATTTTCTTATTAGTATCGACTGGGACTTCAGGCTGGATTAAAGCTCTATACATAGAATCAACCGAGAATTTACCATTCTTAGTGAGATTCCAACGAAGTTGATCTGGGCCTTCCATCAATTGGACAGAGTCCAACCGGAGAAGCAAAGCATTCCAAGATGCTTGTCTAGGCCCTAATAGACTTCTTCTGAACGATACATTTGGTGGGGAAGTACCCATCACCTTAGCGAGCGTGTCGCCTTTGCGTCGCACAATATTGTATAAAGCCGGATATTGTTCTCGGAGAGTGGATTGGCCAAGCCATTTATCCTCCCAGAAACGAATTCCGATCCACTCCTAATTGAGAATGATCCATGTGGGAAAAAGAACTTTTTCGTAGCCATGAGGCCTGCCCAGAAGTGTGAATCACCAGGTTTCCAAAAAACCTGAGATACCGCTTTAGAGCCCACATACTTTCTCCTCAGGAGTGTTTGCCAAACTCCATCTTCAGAAAGAAGCTTGAATAGCCATTTACCAAGCAAGCTCTATTCTTGACCTCAAGGTCATGAATACCGAGCCCACCTTGGTCTTTTGGACGGCAAACCACACTCCATTTGGTCAGTCGATATTTTTTATTTTCACTATCCCCTTGCCAAAAGAATTTTGATCGGAAATAATCCAACCGTTTTAAGACTCCTTTGGGTAGTTGGAAGAAAGAAATCATGTACAATACCATGTTTGTTAGTACCGAGTTAATGAGAACCAATCTTTCCCCAGGGATAGGAGTTTGCCTTTCCAGCTATTTAAACGGATTTGAAGTCTCTCCTACACCAATTTCCATTCAGCATTAGTGAGTCTCCGATAGTGGATCGGAATACCCAAATAGTTGATAGGAAATTGACCTTGCGTACAGCCGAAGATTTCGGCATACAAGGAGGCGTTTTCCTGAGCCTCGCCAAAACAAAACAATTCGCTTTTATGGAAATTAATTTTAAGACCCGATAGTTGCTCGAATGCTGACAAGATTAATTTGAGGTTACGAGCTTTTTCGACGTCATGTTCCATAAAAAGAATTATGTCGTCGGCATATTGAAGAATCGATAAGCCACCATCAACTAGATGTGGAATCACTCCTTCAATTTGGCCCCCAGACTTAGCGCATTCGATCAAGATAGCCAACATATCAGCCACTATATTAAATAGTATCGGCGATAACGGGTCACCTTGTCTAAGGCCTTTTTTGGTTTGAAAGTATTTACCAGTGTCATCATTGACTTTAATAGCTACACTTCCACCTGAAACAAAGCTATGTATAAGCGCACGCCACTCATCAGAAAATCCTTTCATTCTGAGAATCTGCTGAAGGAAAGACCATTTAACTTTATCATAAGCTTTTTCAAAATTACCCCATTCAGATTTTTCCTATGCAGTTCGTGAACTGTTTCATGTAGGATTGCCACCCCATCTAGGATGTTGCGACCTTGCATGAAAGCAGTCTGAGAAGGACGAACCACATGATCCCCACACTGTTCAGCCGAATCGTGGCAACTTTAGTGACTATTTTAAAACTAACGTTAAAGAGACATATAGGTCTGAATTGTTGGATCCTATCTGCCTCGTTAACCTTGGGTAATAGAATTATTTCACCAAAGTTGAGAAACAGCTCCAACTGTCCAACATGGAGACAAGCGAACAATTGAAGCAGATCAGACTTGATTACATCCCAGAAATTCTGATAGAACTCAGCTGGGAAACCATCAGGTCTAGGGCTTTTTTGTTTCATTTGGAAAACCGCTTTTCTCACTTCATCCTCCGAGTAGGGGTTAGTGAGTAGGTTGTTTTACTCAACAGAAACCTGGGGTATGTCGGCCGTTCTAGACTCATCCAGTGTGAAGTTTCCTTCCTTGGTGCTCCGAAAAGGCCCTTGTAATAATTAGTAATATACGACTTGAGTTGTTCCTAACCCTCAATCGTTCCCTCATCCTGGACTAGGGAGTGAATACGCTTTTTCCTGTGTCTGCCATTGGTAATGCTGTGGAAGTAGCGGGTATTCGAATCCACTTCGAGGATGAATTGTGCTTTGGAACGTTGATACCATTTTAACTCTTCCTCACGCAGAAGTTTTGCTATCTCCGCATTAGATTGGCTCTTAAGCTCAATTTCTTGTGTAGATAATAGTCGAACTTCTGCTAATGCCTCTAAAGCATCAATTATCTAGGATAGTCATGTTTTTGTTTTTTAAGTAAACCAGTAGTGTGACGAGCCCAACCAACAAGATGTGTGCGTAAAGCTCGGATCTTGTTGTTCCATCTCTGGATAGGCGAATCGCCAGTAACTGGTCTTTCCCAAATTATTTTGACCATCTCATGGAAGCCCTCACGATGCAACCATCCAAGTTCAAACTTGAAACGCTGGTTACACGGTGGTCTAGACATGCCTGTGGTCAAAAGAATAGGAGCATGGTCCGACAAACCCTCAATACGTTCTAGAGCCCGTACCGATACCAATGGGAACCTAGATTCCCTATCGGTGTCCGTCAGTACACGGTCTAATTTCTCGTATGTGGGTTCAGGGAGAGAATTAGCCCAAGTGAACTGTCTCCCAACCATTGATATCTCTCTTAAGTTCAAGCTGTCAATGACCGCGTTGAACAAAAGAGGCCAACGATTGTCAAACCGACCCCTGCTTTTCTCGAATGGATAACGAAGCAAGTTAAAGTCCCCACCGATGATGAACGGATGCGGTTTATCTTTTGCTAAGTTTACCATTTCACAAAGAAAAGTGGATTTAAACTCCTCCTGAGCAGGCCCATACACAGCGACAAGACTCCAAATGAAATTGTCTGCTTTATTTTGGATGTGCATTTTTATATGAAAATCGCCATCCGAAACAGCCAACACATCCATGGTATCAGTCGTGACGCCTAGTAAAATTCTCCCAGAGCGTCCACGCGGAGGACGGGAATACCAAGCAAAATCTATACCGCCTGAAAGCCGGTTCAGTAGATCTTGCGAGAACTCCCGCCTGCCCGTCTCAGAAATAGCTAAGAAATCCAAATTATGATCCGAATGCAACCAGCGAAGTGCAAATGTTTAGCCAAGTCACCAAGACATCTGCTATTTGCGAACATGACATTCATTTGGAAACAATGGGTGATTTGGAAAACTTTGCCCTTTTCCGGGACGCCTTGTTAGAGGTAGATTTTGATTTCCGACCGGATGCTTTTATACAATGAGCGCATCCTGTCCTCATCCAAACCAACCTCGACACTTCACCAATGAGATGAGGAGAAGCTGATCATCTGATGTGGCATTCGCTTCTTCCTCATCCAAATAGGTGGCTGTCAACACCGTCGAAGCTTTACGAATAACCGTTAGACGGTCAAATTCCATATGGCTCAAGATATTAGTTGAAACCTCTACTTGATTCTTACTACTACCAAGATTAAAACCTACACTATTAAACTTAGACTGAATTGAAAGTGGAGAAAACGAAAGAAAAGACTTTGAGTTAATTTCCGTACCTAGAGAGTCCAAGTTGCGCGCCGCTTTGCGACGCATAGCCTTCTTCAACGAGTGCTCATCTGTCGCGGAGCCCCATCCCCGCCGCCACCAAACCTCTCACTACGACGGATCAGAGTGATCCCATCGGCAAAAGCCGTCGCAGTGGGAGGATGTGGATTGACTCTTGCTGTCTCATGGTTGCCGATGGCCATGTGCGACATGCTCGATCCCGATATGAACCTAGATTCCTGGCCACTAAATTCTATCACATTTGAACGAATCATTTTGACACCTTGTTCTATCTAGGTGATAGTTGGAGAAGAAAATCTAGTATATCGAAGACTTCATACAACTATAAGAAATATCGATCTGGGGCACCCGGAACAGGAAAGAACTCTGTTGTGCTAGTCGTTTCCTAGACGTAAACAGATCGGCAATCACGGATCTGTTTGTTGTGTGTAGTAAATTGATTCGGTTGAGGTATAATAAGAAGCCCAATATGAGGAGTGTGGATGAACGCCAATCCAAACATTATAGTAGAGAATTATAGATTATAGTAGGGATAACTTGAATACTGAATATTTAGGATCAGAGGGAGTGGCATCGTGGACTCGTGGTTATAATTTTTATTTCTAAATTGGAGTATCTTATGAAGCGACAATTTTCATATAGACCATTGCGAATAATTGTCAATTCTACTTAACATCAATGTTCCGGGTTTCTCTTAAAAAAAATGTTCCGGGCTCAAAATAGTTATACATTGCAGTGTCCTGCCCACATCAAGTATACTGTAGTAATTAATCCTCACTGAATTTTCCTTTAGGACGATTGACACCAATCGATCATAGCGCAGCTGTAGCAGCAGCGAGACGCGCGGAGCACGAACTGCACATGTTCGTGGCCATGTCCACCAACATGGAGCAGTAATCCTTCCTCATGTTCATAGGGAGCGCCACAAGAGAACAGTACCGGCGGCGATCGTCGCAGGCAAGAACGCCGTACGCTCTCAGCATCTCATCACGGGTCAACCCGGGTATCTCCTGCAGGGCCGCCAAGATCTCCTCATCGGCAGAAGGTATGCAGTTTGCCGCCGGCGACACGTCGACAATGTTTTCACGGCGCCGTCTTCCACTTGCCGGTGGCACGCTGTGCTTGCTGCTGCCCGGACCGTGAGAAGTGTTGAAGTAGGAAAAGTTGCGGCTAAGCTGGCTGGGAAGTAAAGCTTCGCCGTTATAGTATTCGGCCTTGGAGAAGAGGATGGCTGATCTGAGCAGCGTCTTGGTTCTCGTGTCGACCATGAGCACCCACGTCGTCTTGGCGCCGTCGGCGCGGTCGCGGTCGTGCTGGTGCTCGGACAACAGGAAGCAGATGACGTCGGGGTCGTCGATGCTCACGACGGGGAAATCCATGGGCAGGCGAGGGAGAAGCCGGTAAGCGTCGAGGGCCCAAAGGTCGCCGCAGTCGACCACGGCGTCCATCTCCCAACCCATGTCGCCGCCTTGCGTCGTCGTCCTAAGGGTCCAAGTGGTGATGGTGAAGGCGTGGCGAGAAAGCTCGCAATTGGTGGCGCCAGGTCCTCGGCAGCAGCAGCGAGGGGAGACGTGGACGAACTTCACGGTAGCGCCGCCGTCCGTGGCGCCCACGCTCCGGGATTTCTCAGGCATGTCCCATTCCTTGCGTTCACGGAGGATAGGCTCCACAGGCAGTGGCACGAACGTCAGCTCGGGGCTCTCCTCGGACATGTCGGAGAAGACGATGCCATAGTGCAGGTCGACCCAGTAAAAGAATCGGTCGCCGACGGGGATGACCAAGTCGGTTTCCCACTCCGACCACCAGCAGTAAGAAATCACATCGCCTTTGTTCACGTCGTGGCGGACCGGAAGGCGCTCGGCCTTCCACTGCCAATTGCTGGACCGGAGTATGCGGAGCTCGGCTTCCACACGCCTTGCTCCAGCATCATCATCGCACGCAATAATGTTCATCTTCAGGTCCGTCGTCACCACCAACTCGCCGTCGCCTCGACACAGGATGCCAGTGCAGTTCCTAGTCATTTTTACATGGTACCGTCTGCCATGGGACAACTCCTCGTCCATGTAACATGGGGGGAGAAGCGACAACGACGGCAGCCGGCCGCCGTCGCTGGCATTGTAGACGAAGTAGTCGGTCGTGATAATCTCGCGCTCCATGTGCAAGACAATATTTATGAGGACAGAGTCGGCGTGAGCCACGATGACGCTGGGAACGATATCCACCCCGTACGGCAAGCCGTGATCGATGTCAAGCTCCAGGCGCGAAACTGTCGGGGGCGGGGCGAAGCGGAAGGAGGCGCGGACTGGGTGGCCGGTGGACATCCGAGCGTGCGCCACCGTCCTGGCGTCAGCGGGGCTGGGGCATAGACCCGCCTTGTGGCGACCGCGTTTCTTGTCGGAAAAAATTACCCAGCGAGGGTAGTCGCCGGCGGCCGCCGACGGATCAGAGGATAAGGGTTGGGAGGTCTCCATGTTGCAGCGGGCAGATGGATGGCTGGATCGCAATTTAATCGGCCTTAGTTCAAGGAGGGCAGTACGTTAGGTCAATGACAGAATCGACAACTACCACCGCACCCATGGGAAGGGTACACCTTTCCTACCTTTGCTACGTGTTGGATTCAGACTCGATTCAATAAGACACGTGTTTTCCTTTGCAAAACATGTAATTTCCTTCGTTCACTTTTATATGGCACACTAGGTAACATTTCATTTTAACCACATACTAAAATGAGTTAATCTACGTCCAAAATAAGTCTTTAATTCACTCATTTTGATATAGTGTGACTTATAAAATGAATGGAGGGAGTACTTACAAATATGCGCCACCAAAATGAACGGTATGATGTGAAATTTTAGTACTACCGTGTAGATAAGAAACATAAAGGAGTGTGACTCTAGTTTGATCGAAGGGTTCGTCTGGCGCCCTGGACGTTTTCCCCCCTTCCCCCTTCCCCTCGCGTCCCTCCCCCTCTCACCCCCGTGCGCCCCCCTTCCCTCGCCGCCGCCAGGCCGCCGCTGGGCTCGCCCCGGCCGGTCGTTGGCGGCGGTGAGGGGCCCCCTCCCCGCGCGCGCGTCCAGGCGAGAGGTCGTGACGCCCTCTCTCCCGCGAGCTTCTTTGCGTGCCGGTGGCGGCGCTTGGTGGCGGAGACGGCGTGGCCCATGGGGCTGGCGGTGGGGATCTGGTGCTCGTCGTGTTGAGGTGCTCGCCGGGGTGGGCAGCCGGG
This sequence comes from Poa pratensis, assembly GCA_947311845.1. Taxonomy (NCBI): domain Eukaryota; kingdom Viridiplantae; phylum Streptophyta; class Magnoliopsida; order Poales; family Poaceae; genus Poa; species Poa pratensis. Next base: position 70,763,548 of record CAMZMU010000117.1, read on the forward strand.
CTGCGTGGCGCGGTTCCGCGTCCGAGGGCAGGGGCCCGGGCCGGCGCCCTCCTTCTCCGGCGGTCCTCCCCCCGTTGGCGGCGGCCTCCTGGCGGCTGGGTGGAGCTCCTTGTGGCTAGGGTAGGGCAGGGGCCCAACCCTTGTGCCCCGGGCTCTTCCTCCGTCAGATCTAGGGTTTGGCCCTCCAGATCTAGGGTTTTCACACCTGGTGGTGTGGAGGCCCTATTCCTGCCGCGGTGCCCATGGTGGGCCCCGTGTGTCCGTTCCGAGCTGTCTCCCGGTCATGGGTGGCCCGCGTGGCGGTGGTGTGTCTTGGTGCCTCTGTTGCGGTTTCGGCGTGGCGGCGAGTTAGGAAGCTAGGGCGGCGGCCCTGGAAGGTGGGAGTCAGTGGGTTGGCGGGCGTGCCCCTGGTTTTGGTGCTGGCCGGTGGCCATGGCCGTTGGGACGGCGTGGCTCCGGCGAGCCTCTTGTTGGGGCGGTGGTGTAGGTGCTCCCTGCCCGCCGTATTGGAGGAGGAGACGGCCGAGGGGATTCCCTCGCCCATGGGGCCGCGACAGCGACGTCTGAGGACGCCGTCCCCTTCCTGAAGGTGTCGCGTTGGCCGTTCTCTCTCCCTCTACTGGCTCCGGGTGAAAACCCAAGATCTTGGGATCGGGTGGCGACGACACTCTTGTGTCGTGCTCTTCTTGGAGACGTCATCTTGGAGCTCTCGACTAGTGGCTCTCCGTCGGGGGTCTGGCGGAGTTGCGGCGCTTCGGCGTCGGATCTGCGGTGCGCCTTCTTCGGCAAGGCTTGCTTCGAGCTCTTCACCCTCGGTGCTTGTTGGTGACTCCCGTGGTGCTCCTAGCTGGTGCGGGATCAGCTCTGGCCGGTTCTGGTGGTGGCCGGCTGCTGGTGGCATCTCCTGCGTGTGTGGAGCGAGCTGGTCGGTGTGCGTGAAAATGGCCCGCCCTTGGGTGTGCTCCGGCCCGACACTGTTGCCGATAGGCTTTGCTCCCTGTTTGGCGTTGGTTATGCAATGGCCGCGCCTGCTGTTCGTGCTGCCAACTTTTGTTTCCTTGGGAGTTTGTTTTAGTGAGGGTGTGGTGTTCGTGTTGTAAGCTGGGTTCAGCTCCTTGTAATGTGTCGCCGTTTGGGCGTTATTAATTTAACATCGGGCCTTTTGGCCTTGTATCTAAAAAAACTCTAGTTTGATCAGTGCCCCACCCCAGGACCGTCGGTTTTTTTTTTGAACAAAGGCTTTATTATTGTACAGAATACATTTTACAGACAGAAGAGTGAACAGAAGCACCTGAACTGAAGATCTGCTAATCTGCAGAAACACTGGGTGTCTGCAGTTGAAACACATATGTAAAGAGAAGGAGTAGTTTAGAAGCTAGTTTTGCCTGGTGGTGAGCTTTTAAATTGTAGCATCTCGAGATATGCCCTACTTTGCTGGAGCTAAAGACCTGTGAATTTCTGATTTTTTTGCAATAGTGGGCCTGATGATTCACGGCATTGCTGCATCAAAAATAGAATCTGATTTCACTGCATGTACCAGAGTGGAGTTGTCCGTGTAGAATCTGGGTTCATGTATATTGAGCAGGTCTGTGATCTTCACAGCAAGGTGAAAAGCGAAAGCTTCAGCCTGCAAAGGTGTTGATGCCTCTTCAGATTTAGCTGAGATGTGAAGTTCTTTGAAGTGTTGGTTGTTCTCCTCAATGACGACGATTCCCAGTTGTACAGGCGCACTAACTTGTCCTCATTGTGTCGTCCATGCCGCAATTGTGAAGATGCAGTTCCCTGTACATGTGGGTGGCTGTAGATGTAGGTGTAGGATTGGATGCACCGCAGTAGTGGTATTATAATTGTCACGCTATTGCACATATGTATTGTGTTCCTGCTTCAATGCTGAGTTTTTCACTATTGATGTAGCCTCTGCATAAATTTGATGGGCCTTTCTTGTTTCCTGTTAAACAAAACATTGTTTCTAGCCTTCCAAATACACCATAGAAAAGTGTAAATATTAGTGAGGCTAGCTTCTGGGTGGTTAGAATTGCTAATGGCACAAATCATTTGGGCTATTGAAGGGTTTTGTGATGCTAGGATTTTCGTGTTTAAGTACCAAGGGTGAGAGAACCATGCAGATTTGGAAAGAGGGCAGAGAAAGAAAATGTGCATTTCATCCTCTATGTTGTTGCAAGATGCACATTCTTGGTTAATGTGCTTACTTAGCTTACCTGCCCTCTTACCTGTCGGCAGCGCCCTTGTAAGAATCCTCCATGCAAAGGTTTGCACACGAGGTGTTAGAGTCTTTTCCTTCCAGACCTGATCAAGGACAGAGGTGATCTGTTCTGGAACTGCTTTGGGTTGTTGTCTTGGAGGAAGCAGGAGATTACTATAACAATGTCTGTCAGCACTTTTAGGAGTGTGGACACCTTCAGGGGTTAGTTTCGAAATCAAGGTGCCTTGGCCATTATCGTCAATGATGGGCGTCTGAATAATTTCACTTGCTGCGGGTTGACTGAAAAAGTGTTAATTAATTGATCATTCCATTGCTTTGTACCTGGCAGCCACAAATCCTTGACAAGAGCTGGGTAAGAAATGGGTGTTGCTGGATAATGAGGTTGTCACAAATACTAGCCCATCCTTGAAACAACGGAGTACTCCAAATAGAGCTATTTCCATCAACTATCTGATAGGAGGAAGTAGATATAAAGAGAGATTTTACCTTAAGGACCGCTGTCCGAAATGCTGACTTTGGCTTGTCAGCTTTTGCTCTCCATATAGACGCGTCCGTGTGATATTTGCCTTGAGGATCTTCGCAAGTTGGGAATTAGGGTCCTTTGTCAACCTCCACGCCGCCGAGAGAATTAAACTTTGGTTCATAGCCTGCAAATTCGTGATGCCAAGTCCTTCTATTTGCTCTGGGGAATTTTAATGACTAGCGAATTAGCAACATGAAGAACAGAGTGTTGGCAAACTATAGCACAAAACCTCCTCAAGCCCGCAGCCCACTTACGAAGTAGAAACATTTAACATTGTTTCACTGTATTTTTTGTGATTACATTCTTTTCACTGTATTTTTTGTGAAACTGAATTTCTGAATTTGTTTTATTTGCTTCTGATCCAACGTTAACCCGTGAAAAATCTCCTAGAACACAAATTCATTTCCAAATGCAATAGTGGTTGTTCAATACTTTGTCTATACACAGTAACATGCACAAACGATTTGTTAACAACAATAATATTGTTAAGAGTATATGTACGGTTAGGATTGATTAGGATTAGATCATCTTGTACTCCAAGTCTCCTACCCCTTGTACTCCTATATAAACCTCCCACCAGGGTCTAGATCAATACAACAGAAATTAGGGATTCTAAAACTTTCACATGATATCAGAGCGGTTAGTCTCACGACGCCGATCCTAGATTCTTCCACCACTTCCGCAACGCGCTGCCCCCGGGGAGATTAATCTCTTCTCCTCGGGGGCGCGGCACCCGATCTCGATCAAAGATCGGATCGATTCTTTAGATTAGATCTTAGACAATTCTCGAATTTTTCAATTCCCAGTTTTAGATTAGATCCAATTAGCCACAAATAAAATCCCTAGACCCACGATCTCAGATCCATCCGGTAAGAAAATTCTGTAGAAATCGGTGTTCCTCGTCCACGCCGTCAAATCCGATCTGCTGCTGCGACACAACTCGCGACGAGGAGGCCGTGGGCCTCCTTGAAACCACGCTGGACGGAGGAACGTGCCGGCCGGCCGGCCAAGCGCTGGCTTCACGGCCGGCCGGCCAAGCGCTGGCATCCACGACGCCCGTCCAATGGCCTGTGCAGCCAGCCAGGCACTCACGCACGTCCATGTAGGGCCAGGAGTCACTGGAAAGCACTGCATCAACACGCAGATTTTTTACGTCGATCTACACCACAGGCCAGCGACAGATGGACACAGGCGCGACTACATCGACCGATCAGCTCTTCAACAATAGCCGGCGCCTGCCGCCGGCGCCGATCTGCAGGACTACATCAACACGCCGGCGCCATCTACCACAGGCCGGCGGCCCGGCGCTCTGCTAGGGCGATCGCTGCAGCGCCGACGCGCTAAACGCCCGATCGTCTCGCCCGCCCGGTGCGCTGCCGCGTGGATGGACGCCGACACGTACAAGCAGCAGAAGGGGAGCTGGATAACTACATCGTCACCAATCTGCACCGACATGAGCAACTACGTCAAGCTATACGACTACACCAAGATCTTCGTCGAGTTCTACACCGCCAACACAAATCAACGCCAAGGTCTACATCACGCGAGTCGAGCCGCAAGCCGCAAAACCCGCCGCCGCCGCAGATCCGCTGCCGCCGCCGTCGCACAATGACACAAAAACCCGCCGCCTGCCTGCCGCTGCTCACAAGCGAGTCGCTGCCGCACGCCGCCAAAAACCAAAACCCTGCCGCCGCCGCAGAAACCATGCCGCCGCCGCCCAAAAACTTCGCCGGCGCTCTGCTAGGGCGATCGCACGATCGCCTCGCCCGCCTGGTAAAACCCCCGCCGCCGCCGCAGAAAACCTGCCGCCGCCGCCCAAAAACCCGCCGCCGCCGCAGAAACCCTGCCGCCGCCGCCTCAAAACCCAAAACCGCGCAATTTTTTTTTGCGCCTTTGGCTCTATCGGCTACACCGACCGCGACAACCTCGACCACGGCTACATCACGCTCGGCTACCTCGACATCAACATCATACACACGTCTACAGCAACTCAAGAGCTCCAGTCGACAGCATCCGTGTCATCCCTTGCGTCCATGACACTCCCGCTGTGACTGCGGGAGGGAAGAGAAGGAACCAGAAGGGGACGGCGATGATGACAAGGTGGAGGAGGCGACGGACGCACAGGACTTCTCCAGTCGCAATCGTCCGCTTCACTCCCGCTACGACTGAGGGGGATGTTAGAGTATATGTACGGTTAGGATTGATTAGGGTTAGATCATCTTGTACTCCAAGTCTCCTACCCCCTTGTACTCTTATATAAACCCCCCACCAGGGTCCAGATCAATACAACAGAAATTAGGGATTCTAAAACTTCCACAAGTACTAGCGCAGAAGAACCATGCAATAATTTTGTTCAATCAAATTGTTTTTTCACATTTTTCTCATGAACATATACCTCTGTTATCTATCTTTTTGTTTCTAAATTTCCAAAAAAAAATTTGAAATTCGAACTACTAGTAGTAGGCAAACCTGTGTACTGTCACTGAAAAATGCACCATACACTAGTACATAACCTTATATTAGAGCCGGCCCCAGAGTCATCTCAGCCGGTTAAAACGTCCGTCTCTACGGGGCTTCTAATGTAACATTTAATAGAGCCGGTTTTCAAAACCGTCTCGGATACTCGGCACCTCAGACGGCTGTAAAAACTAACCGTCTCTAATAATATTTTATCACAACCGGCTGACATAAACAGCCGTCTCTACTACTTGCAGCCCACAATCAGCTCTTTAATAGAACCGACTCCATTACTGGTAAAATACTCCCTCCGTTCCAAATTAGATGACTTCCATTTGTCCACATACGGATGCATCTAGACATGTTACATGTATAGGTACGTCCACATGTGCACGAATGGAAAGTCATCTAATTTAGAACGGAGGGAGTAATAAACAATGCAGCCCACATTTTCATCGGAACGATACATCGTTCATCAGAACACAAGCACAAACTACACACATACTTCTAATAACACAGATCATACAATATATTTTGACAACACACATATTTCCATTCACAGATCTTAGAATATTTTTTGACAACATACAATATTTCCATTCAAGGGAGAAAATACATAGGCATGATTAAGTGCTATGCTAATGTATCTGCAACCAAGGTTTCGCATAGCCATCCAAAGTCCTGCAAAGGTAAAAATAGAATAAGAAGAGGGCTACACCATGCTAATAAGCAAGATTCTAGTATGCTGCAATGAAAATGTTAAATTAACTTATTGATCAATCGGAAGTCTTGAAATAAAATTGGACTAACCTAGTGCCCACACATCAGCAGTTTAACATGATTTCACTTAATCACTAGAGTACACATGCACGCATAACATCGGTATCAATCTATTCAAGATCGTACAATAGTTAGGTGCAGGTCAAGATCATACCATTTATGTCCACTGGGTATCTTGCTCAAAACATTGGTGCCCAACACCTCGTAGTGCTTGCATGCATCGTCTGTGCCTTCCCGGCGAAGTGGTCCACCTTGTCCTGGTACTTGTCGTACAAGATCGGCACCGTGTAGATCATCAAGACGGCTGTTCAGAGTCTCAAATGTATCAGTCGAACTAGCATATAACACCAAGCTTTTCGATAAAATTGTGCAAGTTAGAAAGATGCATTACCAACGTATGCAAGGTGAGGAAGTCACAGCAGCTTCCCACTTCAGAGAGAACCCAGAGAGCAGCAATCACCTAAAAAGCACATGATAACTATTAGACAATCCTAGAGCAACATACTCAATGTGTGTAAATGTAGCGACATACACATACACCAAGAAATTTCTTCAGATCATGCCCCATGGCTATCTCCATATATCAATTTTAATATTTCTGAGTTAAGTTCCTTTGTGTATTATCGTGCATCTCTTTCACAATCCTGAGGTTGAAACTAGCACCCTCGTGCCTAATCTGGATCTTCCATAAGATCCTACAATGAACCTTTTCCCCCTCCAACTTACATGCCTACTTGGCTGACTTTGAGTATTAATGATCAACTCAGTTCATACTTGGTTAACAATTTCCCTCTTGAACACATACAGTTTAACCATGAGAAAATTGCAAAAAAACCACCACAATTGGTGGTCAAGCTACAAAAAGCCACCGGTTTCCACCAAATTCACAAATCACCACCACTTTTCGTTGACAGCGTTGCAAAAAACTACCAGTTTCCACGAAACCTCGTTTTAGCCGAGTTGACGCTGTTTCTGACCGGTATGGCCCACTGTCAGGCATGACGTGGCGTGTGTAAATTTTGCAAAAAGTCCTCCCCTGTCTCACGTCCTCTCCAATCGCCACGGCGTTCCTGTGGAGGCGGTTGATGGCCCTTGACGTAGTTACCTGCGTCAAAAGAATATGGGTTAGGTTGAGACTCCAAGTGCAGAGTGTATAGTATAGGAAAGACGGTTTTCCCCACGAGGGGTGACTCGAGGGTTTAATATCGAACTCTCGGGGAATCAGTAGTGAAAGATTTATCTTCTTATCCTTTCTTGAAACCTACAAAACAAAGTAAATTGTTTGTGCCCTCAACCTCACCTAGTGGTTGTCAAGCACAAGGTGTGAGAATGATATCAAAATAAATGAATGCAAAACAGTAAATAAATATGCAATGATGATAAATAAATATGCAAGGATGGTGGAAACAATGATATGATATTTTTGGGTTTTGTATTGTGAATGCAAGATGTAAAAGTGTTTTTGTATTTTCGGATTTTTAAATGGCAGAAAATGTAAAGTGGATAAAAGTTGTTGGAAAGGTGTTTCTTATGATTAAAAATGGACCGGGGTTCATGGTTTCACAAATGCACTCTCTCTTTAATAAAGTGGTAGACAATGGAACACTAGAATTGACATATGAGATTGCAAAAAAGGTTTCATGACAAGTTACTAATTATATGGGCATCACGTCCTAACATAGAGATCTTTTGTTTATTAATCTCTCTTATACTCCACCAAGATGCGAACTAAATCATAACACCTTAGTAATTAAGATAAATCAGAGCATAGCATTAAGTTCATGACATGAAGTTAAAATAAGAACATGCTAGATCTAGTCATGGAGTAGTGGCAATGGTCACACCCACATCTCCGGTAGCAAGGTATTTTTCTTTATCCCTAGTGAGGCAACAAAGTAAGGTAAAACACCCAAGTGGATCGCGGAACTTTCTCTCACGTTCACCGCACTAGCCACCCCCCGTTACTCCAACTAATGCACACGTTCCCCCTCACACGCTCTCATACACATGCTTGATCAAACAAGTAAACAAGAACGGGGTACATAATATGCATCTACTTTCATAACTGAAACAAAACTATTGCAATCTCAAACATATATTAACTCATAAAAAGATCCACCACAAAGGTATTACATAGATGACCGTAATCATGTTCAGCAGCTCATACGGTACTAATTAGTGAAGCTCAAGAGAGGAGAGATACATAAGTTACTTCCACAAACCCATAGTCCAGGGGTGGACTACTCCCTCTTCATCATGGAGACGGTGGAGAAGTCGTTGGAGAAGATGGAGACCACGCCGGCAGCGCCCCGCCGGAGTTTTCCCCCTCCAATCTGCAACTCCAGGTCTCTGTTTCGTGGTTTCTGTGTTTCTGCGGCGCTCCTTTCCGAAGGCGTCGGGGACTATTTTTATAGTCGTTTTTAGGTCAAGACGGAGGCTCGGGAAAAAAGATCGACGGCAACGGAGCCCGAGGCCCAGATGGTGGGTCCCACGCGGCCAAGGAATCTGGCCGCGTGGGCCACCCTCTTCTGGCCCTCGGGCCTCCGTTTGTTCGCTTCCTTCGCTCCCACGCTTTGTTCCTTCCAAAAACTGATGCTCGTAAATTTTAGGTCATTTGGACGTCGTTTGGGTCCCTGAAACATCAAAATATAGAAAATAGGGTTTTCTGCCTGTGCAGGGTTAATTCCAGAAAAATAGGGAAACAATGAAATATTCCCAAAATCAATATAAAACAATGATATAACCCTTATATGATGCAAATATGATTGAAATATAAGTAATATAATGCAAAGTTCATGTATGCATTTTACATGCATCAACATCCCCAAGCTTAACCTATACTCGTCCTCGAGTATGAAGGTGATAAAACTAACATGGACTTTGCAATTTAATACTATCAAAGGATATCAAAGATGATTACTATTGCTACATAGAGTCAAATGATTCATTCTTCAAAGGAGTAGCAATATACAAGATAGATTATGAAGTGATATCAAATATTCAATGTAAGGATGTTCAATGATAATTCACAAAGTGTAACATAGAAGAAAGTACTATGGACCAAATGTATGCATAATGAAAAGTAAAAACATCCTATAATGGTCATAGAGTATTCTTGTAAATCTGAATATAAAAGGTGGACACTTTGGAAAGATATATAATGAGTAGAGGTAAAACATGAATAAGTTTCATCTAACTTCCAAATGCTTCTACTTAAGTTAATGTTTGCAATGTGGTATTCATTGGTGTCAAGCTCTCATTACCCCTATCATAGCATCTTGAATGGTTAAAGTTTAAAGTGAAAGCAAATATGAGTAGTATGCTTGACAAAGTATGGGTTGAATGTCTCATGCCCCGTGAATACGAGTACCTACACCACGGTGTTACTCAACTTGGGACACAAAAGCAAGTTCAAGTTAAGGTCATTGTAAGTAATATAATAGCGTCATCAAGAGCGTCAACTGGGGTACCTCTTGTCCCAGGACATGGAACAAGCCCATGTCAAAATGACAAGACAAACAAACAAAATGAACAATCTCCACACCCTTTTTATTTACTATTGGTATAGCTTTTTATTGTGGGGTGCATCACTGAAGGTTCACCATAGCATGTAAGTAAATTTCCACCATGAATGATGCATGGCTTAGATTAGCGGCCCAGGCGTCTCTCTAGCCATTTATACAAACTCATTAAACTTACTAAGTTTCCATTTATTTGGCACCATGATAAGCATCCATAAACAAAAGTACATGATATCAACAAAATATAAAGAGCACGTTGAAAGCTTGCCATGTGACAGCACATATGAGCTAACTCCCAACCAAGACTCTTGTCAAGCTCACAACTTCATAATTTTAATCACAATGGGTCATGTTTATTAAGTGCAATAAAAGTAAGTGTGCATCAAGTTCGTGAGAGCTCTTTAACCAACTTTTCCCATAACAATCAATAACATAAGCATTTTAATTCAGAAGTATAGATAATACAAAATAACATGATAAACATACTCGGAATAGCATAAAGCTAATAGGTAGATATGGTGGACTCACTGGAAAAACTTTGGTTGAAGGTGTTGGAAAACAAGTTTTTACTTGTTGGAATTTTTGGGCTAGCAAGAGGGAGAAAGTTGACCGTCTAAATGCATGCATAAGTGTCCATAGAACTAACCAATCCATGTTAAACAAAGTAAAGTAACATTCAGCATCAAAACATGAATAAAAGATAGCTCTTGATAAAACACTTGCAAATTAATATTCATTAAAAGCATATGAATCATGCAACTATATGTATCTTTTTGAATCAACTCAAACATCCCTTTCCCAATCTTTTTAATAGCATCCAACTTAATTCAACCCAAATTTCCAGTAGCTCTCTCATATATAAATGATAGTGGTGGTCTCAAGACAAACAAAAATCAAACCGAAATAAAAAGCAAATAAAAGACGCTCCAAGTTTATGCGATAAAGTGCATTGATCGAAAAACAGAAGTTAGACGTGTGCAAACCGAGAGTGTGTTGGTCCAGTGGGGTTGTCTTCACATCCCCAAGCTTATGGTCTTCACCATCCTTGGATAGCTCTTGGTGCATCTCCTCTAATCCCTGTGAAAAAACTTCAAAACACCGTTTCTCCCATTTCTTTTCTGTGGGGTGACATTAGTAGTGATAGACAAATGAATTCTTGCTGCATAAAATCCTTAAACAAAAATTCATATGAATGTCCAGAAAGTGTATAATGTTGTATGCCTACTTATAAACTCAATTGGATCAAAAAGATTCAAGTTAAAAGTTCAAAGAATGCATCAAACAAAATGGGACAGAATCTGTCCAGAAAAACAGCAGCAGCAAAACGTATTTTTCTACCCTACTTAAATATGTCGAAAAATTCTGAAAAATTCATGCTTACAGAGGATGAAAAGTTGCAACTACAGTTCAAATATCAGCTCATTCGGAGTTACAGAATAGGAATTAAAAATCATACCGTGCACAGATTCGTGCTGGAATAAAATCTCCGAATGCAAATAGCAACTTTTTCAAACCAAAATAGGTAAAACTTGGCACTTTATTAAAAATTCCAGAAACAAAACTAAAAACTAAGTCTCTTGTTACAGCAAGAGGACACAAAGAAAATCAAAAATAAAAACAACCGGGTTGCCTCCCGTAAAGCGCTTTCTTTATAGCCATGTAGCTAGGCTTCTTACTTGATATTTATTGTGGACGAAGCTCATGAGGGAGCTTGAACTTTGATGTGTCCCTCTTCCTTGGGAAGTGTTCCATGCACTTCTTGTGTGGAAACTGAAACTTCACATTCCCTTCTTTTGAATCAATGATAGCACCTGTGGTACGAAGAAAAGGTCTTCCAAGAATAATTGGACTAGAGGTTTTATTCCCCATATCCATGATTAGAAAATCAACAGGTACAAATGTCATATGCAACTCTACCATAACATCACTTACTTTTCCTAAAGCATGTTTAATGGAATCATCAGCAAGTGCAAGTTCAATAGAGCATTTTTCAAGATTCTTTAATTCAAGAACTTCATATAATTCTTTAGATAAAACAGAGACACTAGATCCTAGATCTAATATAGCATGGTGTGTCTCTTTTCCAATGGTTACTAGTACTTTGGGAATCCATATATCCCCAAGCTTAGGTGGTATCATAGCTTCTTGGTTGTACCTAGCAATCTTTTCTTTTAAAACATGATTAGCAATATAAGAACCAAAACCTGCTTGGTTAACATTAATGGAAGGATCACTTGCAAATTTTTGTAAGATAGATATTAATTCATGCAAGCTACAATTCTCTAAGTCAAGCAATGGTTCCTTGACTTCACTAAGCATTTTAACTTCCTCAACTTTCTCCTTTTTAACCCAAACTTGTTTCTTACAGGAACTTCCTTCTCATGTTTAAATGATGGATCTTTCTTTAATGAATCACTAACACGAACCAACTTTTCCTCAATTCTGTTGAGGTAAACATCTTTTTCAAGAAATTCCTCTCACATAATCTTAGTTTATGCATAACATTAACTAATTCATTGTCTATCCTGGGAATAATGTTTTCAGAATAAGATGCTAGTTGTTCAAAATCCTCTTTATTTGGTAGTTTCTCTAATTTGGCTTCAAATTTATCTATAGATAATGCAAGTGCTACTGTGGTATCCTCCACCTTTTTCTTACTACCCACAAAGCTACCAAAAATTCTTCTAAGTGTCATGGCTGCACAAGGTGGTGTTGACAAGACAAAACTTCCACCTGTAGCCCCATCTAAAGCATTTTGATACCAAGGATATATTCCATAATAAAAGTAAAGATTTAGCTTTTCATCTTCACAAGGTGTAGGATCTTCATAGTGTATCCTATTAATTCTTACCCAAGCATCTTTTAATGTTTCTCCAGGATGTTGCTTAAAATTAGAAGTGGAACTTAATGGAGGACTCACTTCTTGTTTGTTTCCAAGAACCATGATTGCAAGTTTTTATGTGTTTTTAATTTTTTATGCAAAACTGAAAATAAAATGATACTAAACAATGCAAACCGAAATAACAAATGCAACACAAAATGCAAAACTGAAAATAAAATATGCAAACCGAAATATAAATATGATATGCAAGACAATAACAAAACAAAATAAAATGATTTGAAGGTAAAGATGGATAAGATGATGCTCACGTAGGTGCAACCTCCCCAAGCTTAGGTGTTTGCACAAGTTGGTGATGAAGTTGACTTTGTTGTGAGATACCCTTGGATAAACCTTTACAGCAATGATTCCCCGGCAACGGCGCCAGAAAACTGTCTTGATGGCCCTTGACGTAGTTACCTGCGTCAAAAGAATATGGGTTAGGTTGAGACTCCAAGTGCAGAGTGTATAGTATAGGAAAGACGGTTTTCCCCACGAGGGGTGACTCGAGGGTTTAATATCGAACTCTCGGGAATCAGTAGTGAAAGATTTATCTTCTTATCCTTCTCTTGAAAACCTACAAAACAAAGTAAATTGTTTGTGCCCTCAACCTCACCAAGTGGTTGTCAAGCACAAGGTGTGAGAATGATATCAAAATAAAATGAATGCAAAACAGTAAATAAATATGCAATGATGATAAATAAATATGCAAGGATGGTGGAAACAATGATGGATGATATTTTTGGGTTTTGTATTGTGAATGCAAGATGTAAAAGTGTTTTTGTATTTTCGGATTTTTAAATGGCAGAAAATGTAAAGTGGATAAAAGTTGTTGGAAAGGTGTTTCTTATGATTAAAAATGGACCGGGGTTCATGGTTTCACAAATGCACTCTCTCTTTAATAAAGTGGTAGACAATGGAACACTAGAATTGACATATGAGATTGCAACAAAAAGGTTTCATGACAAGTTACTAATTATATGGGCATCACGTCCTAACATAGAGATCTTTTGTTTATTAATCTCTCTTATACTCCACCAAGATGCGAACTAAATCATAACACCTTAGTAATAAGATAAATCAGAGCATAGCATTAAGTTTCATGACATGAAGTTAAAATAAGAACATGCTAGATCTAGTCTGTAACGCCCCAAATTTTGGAAGTAAGAAAAACTTGATTAATTAAGACCCAAAATTTGGAACCAACAAAAAACTTTCTGAGGTGTATTGTTTATGATGTGTTTCCCCCATGTTTGCATTGTTTGACTGGTGTGGGTTGTGATTATGTGAATAACCTCTCTGGTCATCAACCTTGAAACTCAACCTAGTTATATTTTGACTCTTGTGATCAATGCTTTGACAACTAAAAATGGTCCATATATATCTTCTCCTCTCATGTTTTTACCCAACTTCTTTTACCCTGATGTTTTGATCTTAGCCTCTACCCAAAGACCTTTTATTTGAGGAAATAAAATTATTTCCAGAGGCTATAAGTTTGCAACACTATATAGGACCATATAATGAGTCCTAATATATCTTGAGTTTAATGTGTGGCTAGTCTTAGCAACTCTTATTTCAAAAACTCCTAATTTAATATTTCTTTGGAAACTATTACTAGGAGGTGTTTTAACCCTCCCTCTTCAACAACCTTGTCATGATCATGTTGGTCACCACCTCACCAAAAAAATAATTGCTTTATCTTAGAGTTTGGTAATTTTATTCCATAGCTTGTTTGTTGAAACTATTTGACTTATGATTGATTTATGTGTCTTGGTTGTGAGCATGTGATTTAATGAGTTAACATTATGTTTATGCTTGGAATGTGTGAGCTTATTGTTTTGCTTGAACTCATTGGATTGGTGGTATACTTTGATAGTAACACAAATACAAATTTAGCATGTCTTAGATCAAATTTAATGATCTTCATGCTTATTAAAACATAGCCAATCTAGAGCCCTAGATTAAGTAATCCTTGAGTTATTTTTGACATGCATCTTAACCCACTTGTTCTTTGGTCTTTGTATTTTCGGGTTATGCCTTGGTAAAAAATTTGAAATCTTGTTTTAGCATAAAACCATCTAGGTGTTTAGGTCTATAAAAATCAGTGACCATTTGGTCAATTTGTCATTTCTTGCAAATATTTTCAAATTTGCTTTCTTTGTCTTTTAGACTTGAAAATTTCTTGCTTCTTCATCATTAGGTCAACCATCCCACATTCTTGCTTAGCATTGTGTGAGGGTTAGACTTAGGCTTGGTTGATTTAGGGGGAAAATAAAACAGAAAAGGAATAAAAGAAATAAAACAAAAGTGGAATTGGTTTAAACCCTAAACCTAACTAAACCCAGCCCCTCACCACACACCTCTGACCACCCTCTCTCCCCTCTGACCGGGTGAGCATCCTAGTCAGCCTAGGACCCGCAGGTCAGCCCCTCACCTCCCTCCCCTCCACTCTTGTCTCTACATTTTCCAACCCGGCCAATGGGAGCTCACCCCTCCTCTCCCTACTGGTCAAGACACGTCGTCCCGACCACCTCCACCCTGCCCACTCCCTCACCACCCAAGCCAGCCAGTAGGAGCTCCCCACGCCACCCCCATTGACTCCCTGGTCCGAAAACCCTAGAAGAGGGTGAGCTCGCCCCACACTCGACCCTGGCCTCCCCATTCATCCCTCTGTCTCCCAGAACACAAACACCACACCCCTCTGCTCTCCCACGAAGCCACGCCCGAGCTCAAGCCCTCTGCACCCCGAGAGAAGAAGGTTGCATCTCGGCAACCGCCGGCGTCGAGCTGCTCTTGCCGGCGATTCTCTCCCCCTTTCTCCGCCATTTTTGGTCTCCCGAGCGCGCCTCGACGAGAGGTATCTCACCGTGTCCTCCATTTCTCTCCTAGGTGCCGGAGCATGACGCCCTCGTCCTCGACCGAAGCTCAGAGGAGGAGCCGTAGCCGCGCTCATGGAGCGTCCCCGCCGAGACCGTGCGTAGCCGAGGCCTCCCCTGCGCCTTCCACACCTTCCCCAGCCTCGCACTCGAACCCTAGACGCCCTGGGTGAGCACACCGCCGTCGCCCTCTTCCTTCTTCTTCTGGTTCGTCCACGCGCGCCGTCGGGCTGGGGACGATGACGGTGGACCGTAGATCTGAGGATCTACGGCCGCGTTTGAATCCAGCCCGGTCGTTGACCGTTTTCCGCGCCGGGCGCGCGCGCGGCGCCGTGTTGGGCCGGCCCAGCACGCATGGCACGGCCCAGCCCCAGATCTGGCCCAGCACGGCCCCTTTTCATATTTTTCAGATCTTTTTTCTATTTCCTGTTTCGGTTTGATTTGCATTTTTAGTTTAATTAATTTATGATAGATCGGTTAGTGTAAATACATTAGAGTAATTTTTGTAGTGTTCCTGTGTGTTTGCTTAAACATGCAGAAGTGAGTTTGCTCAAAATGTTTAGTATATTTTGCATAGCATTAAATCTTGTGAAATGTGTCTTTTCTAGTGTTTTATTTTTCGTAGAAGCTAGGAATGTCCAAATTGTGTGAATCCAACTTTGTTGGAAAGCTCTTGGGATAAGTTTTCACTGGAAATTTACCCCATAGTTGGATGATGTCTAGATTTATAGTTGTTGTTGTTTGAAAATTATGGCAGTGAGCACTTTGTGCATTTTTCATATTTTCCCTGATTTTTGTTTTGGACTAAATCCAACTGCAGTAGTTTCTAATTCTTACAAAGAACCTAAATCTAGCTTTTCATGAAATTTGGCTGAACAGAACACCCTGGACTTAATAAACTCTAAAGATGGTGTTTTCTGCCCTATTAAAAATGATAAAATAAATATTTGGTCATTTATGAAATTGTTACTTTTGTTGTTTGTGAATTGATTTGGTACTGTATATCACTATCTAATGATGTTCTTAATATGTTAATACTGTTAGTGCTTGAATAGAAATAAAATGAAGTTAGTTATAAAATGCTATTAGTGCCTAAGGAAATAAAATGAATTAATCATGCTTGTTTGCTTAATTTCGTGATTAATAAAACAAAGTAAACTTCTCTAATAAAATTCCTCTTAGGTACTGGTTGTTTTAAGTTTATTAGTGATGTTGAGTTTTACAATTTGAAAGTGATCCAAAGGGGGTTGTTTAATTATCACCTTAACCATATTTGTAATTAAATAATAAATTGTATTGTGATGGCCAAGCATATTTGTGTGGTTTAATATGTATGCCTTGTTAGTTAAACTTGGTAGCCTTTGAGTTTAATACTAGCATGCGTAGTTTGTTAATATCCCTATCTTAGCTTGGTGAAAATAATTTAGCATTTTATGATAAGTAGCAACTTAACTTTTGTCTGAAGTATTTCCTGAAAACTAAAGAGATACTTTTGTCTGAAGTATTTCCTAAACTACGGTAGCAACCCTTGTTAAGTGACCTAATCACCCTAAGTGGAGTTTTGTTTTAGGGTTTAGTTAAAACCACCTTTTTAACTATTAGGGTTGTTGTGTATGCTGTCTTTGGTGTGTTTGTTGTTTATCTGAGTTATATGGACTTGTTGTTTGTTGCTGTTTCAATTAAGTGAGTTGTCTGCTTTTGAGTGTTAGTTTAGTGCCTTGTGCAATGCTTGCTGTTTTGTTTAAGTACTTTAGATTGTTGTCAACCCGCTACTTAGAATTAACGGTAGTTGTGTTTAATTTTCCGGTACCATAGAACCGCAAGAGGAGGAGCAATACGTGGGAGCTGAACCCACCTACGAGGAAGAACAAGACCAGGGACAGTTTGCTAAGCAAGGCAAGCCACCTCACCACTCTACTGAAATCCTATTAATTTTACAAGCATGTTTTGTTTTCAAAATAAAATAATGCATGTTTTATTTCCTTTGTGGCACCTTGCCACCCAAAAACTATTTTACAAAATATTGTTTGGCCAAAAGATATCTACTAGTATATAATAGGTTTTATAAGAATAAGTGTTTACTTGAGAAGCCTTCTACTGAAGGCGCTATCAAGAAAATTATATTTTCCATTAGCATATCCTGATACTCTTACCTCAAAACTATAGGATGGGGGCCTGGATTTGATGAAATGTTTTTGAAAGAAAACCCGAGTCGCTGGGAGCGATCGGCGAGACAATGTTTTATTAAACCCATGTTGCTGGGAGCAAATGGAGAGTTTGTGAAAATCCGAAGTGCTGGGAGCATTCGGTGAGTTTGCGAAAACCCGAGCTGCTGGGAGCAGTCGGAGGTGGAGATGTTTTGAAAAAAAAACAAAGTACTGCCCTAGCGGCCGCCCGAACAATTAACCCGTGCAACCACATTACCTGATATGGGTAGGGCTTGATCGGAAGCTTGTTTGTATTAATATGGGGCTACCTCAATTTGCTTAGGGGTGGCTATGGCCCCTGAACTGGTTGTCACCTAAGAGAGAGGGACATAAAGAGAGTGGGATTAAGTTCGCCACCAGTTGCACCGATTAGGTCCCCTGTCATGGCGGTCTGACACCATGGGATGGGTCAAACGGTGCCGGGGGAAACAACCTAGTTGAAGAGGTATCTCTGTATTAGTATGGACATAGTGAAAAGTCTTGATTAGTGTCCCGACGTTTGACGTATTGTAGTCGGGCAATCCGTGGGATGATCCGCGGCGGTGACCTATTTGATGTGGTGAAAGTGCGCCCCTCTGCAGAGTGTAAAGCTACTCGAATAGCCGTGTCTGCGGTCATGGACGGTTGGAAAGGCCACCGATCTAGGCGTATGGGCACTTTCCTGTTTTAAAAAGAAACTGTTTCGGCAAAGGAAAAAAGAGACATCAAGGAGGTACCTGGGAGGTACGAATTTGGGGAGAAGATGGTTGGTCTCGGGGAGTCAACCAGTCGGAACCCGGAAAGGAAAAAGGGGCATCCCTATCCTAGTGTTTTTAAGAAAGTTTTACAAAAGTGTTTTCGAACGTGGAAATGGTTTCTGCCATTTCTAAAAGAAGGAGAATTATATCTCCAAATGCCTTTTTCAACAAAGATATAGAGATGTTGTATTCTCTATGTCTAAAAGCATCGTTTGCGAAAATTAAGCCCTATAGTCATATATAGCAGCTATCCTAGTTTTCGAAAAACGCTTTTATTGCATTACCATGAAAACTTAAGCCTGGTGGTGGTCTTGCGAGTACGTAATTGTACTCATGGCTGTGTCCCTGGATATTCCAATGTCCAGATTTTCAACGAGAAGACCTACGCCGAAGATGAGGAGTACGCCGACGACTACGCCAACTGAGTGTCACCGGTCAACTGCTCTGTGGGAATGCGTCCGGTTGTGACGAGGGCCGACGCTAGCCGAGAGCTTCCGCTATATCGTAGTTAATTCTGTCCTGCGTGACAGTGATTGCAGACTTGGTCATGTGACCACTATTTATTTGTGTAAGACTTGTATGAACGTTTGAATGATGTAACTTTGTATACCAGTTGGTTATGTGATCGCGATGTACTGATCATTGGGATCGTGATCTGTTTACATAACGTGGGCATCTCGGACTGGTAGTCTGAGGGGTCCTTACATAGTCATGGAGTAATGGCAATGGTCACACCCACATCTCCGGTAGCAAGGTATTTTTCATTATCCCTAGTGAGGCAACAAAGTAAGGTAAAACACCCAAGTGGATCGCGGAACTTTCTCTCACGTTCACCGCACTAGCCACCCCCCGTTACTCCAACTAATGCACACGTTCCCCCTCACACGCTCTCATACACATGCTTGATCATAACAAGTAAATCAAAACGGGGTACATAATATGCATCTACTTTCATAACTAAAACAAAACTATTGCAATCTCAAACATATATTAACTCATAAAAGATCCACCACAAAGGTATTACATAGATGACCGTAATCATGTTCAGCAGCTCATACGATACTAATTAGTGAAGCTCAAGAGAGGAGAGATACATAAGTTACTTCCACAAACCCATAGTCCAGGGGTGGACTACTCCCTCTTCATCATGGAGACGGTGGAGAAGTCGTTGGAGAAGATGGAGACCACGCCGGCAGCGCCCCGCCGGAGTTTTCCCCTCCAATCTGCAACTCCAGGTCTCTGTTTCGTGGTTTCTGTGTTTCGGCGGCGCTCCTTTCCGAAGGGCGTCGGGGACTATTTTTATAGTCGTTTTTAGGTCAAGACGGAGGCTCGGGAAAAAAGATCGACGGCAACGGAGCTCCGAGGCCCCAGATGGTGGGTCCCACGCGGCCAAGGAATCTGGCCGCGTGGGCCACCCTCTTCTGGCCCTCGGGCCTCCGTTTGTTCGCTTCCTTCGCTCCCACGCTTTGTTCCTTCCAAAAACGGATGCTCGTAAATTATTAGGTCATTTGGACGTCGTCTGGGTCCCTGAAACATCAAAATATAGAAAATAGGGTTTTCTGCCTGTGCAGGGTTAATTCCAAAAAAATAGGGAAACAATGAAATATTCCCAAAATCAATATAAATCAATGATATAACCCTTATATGATGCAAATATGATTGAAATATAAGTAATATAATGCAAAGTTCATGTATGCATTTTACATGCATCAGCGGTCATCGAGTACTTTGGCGGCCTTTTTGAGCGCGGCGCCGATGTTGGTGCCGCCGCCGGCCTTGAGGGACTCCACTGCGCGCTTGGCCTTGAGGGACTCCACGGCTTGGCGGCTGCTGCTCCCGAGGCTCCCGGAGACGCAGCGGAAGTGAAATTGATGGGAGCAGTCCGCCCTAAAGCCGCTGCCGTTGCCGCCGCCACGGCGCATGTCGCCGTTACAGATGGCGCATGTGGACACGGGCGCGGGCGCGGCCGCCGGAGCGCCGGCCGGCCACGGCGCGGGCGAGCAGGGGAGGGGGACCTCGTCGACGGCAGCGGCCGTGCCGCTGAGGCAGCTCCTGACGACCGCCTCGGGAACTGCTTGGAGATGAGGCATGTGTGGTGCGGCTGGAGGTGTTCAGTGTGTGGTTGCGGTGTGTGCACGCACAGGAGATGGGCGCGCTGGAGCAGCCTCGGCCATGGCGGACGGATGACGTACGCGGACGACGGAGTCGATTCAGAGAAGTAGAAAGAGAGGGAACGACAGAGAAAGATGGAGGAGCTCACCAGGGACGTCTTGGCGAAGCGGTCTGGCTCGGGGACGACGGAGCGGCTCGGACGGAGTCAAAGAAGGAGCGGCCGGACCGCCGGAGGGGAAAAAGACGGTCCCCTTCCGCCGTGTAGATGCCTCCCTTAGATCTGTGCTTGCAGAGGAGGGCGGAGGGTGTATACGCGCACTTCCTGGCGCGAGGGGCTAGGCAGAGGAGGTCCGATGCTGCCGGAATCGGAGAAGAAACGCCGCCGGCCGCTGGAGCTAGGCAGAGGACTTTTTCCACCCGACGAAAAAGTGCAAATAAGTCCACAAATGTATACAGAAGAAGGAAAAATTTATGGAGTACTTTTTCGCAAAATTTACACACGCCACGTCATGCCTGACAGTGGGCCATACCGGTCAGAAACAACGTCAACTCAGCTAAAACGAGGTTTCGTGGAAACTGGTGGTTTTTTGCAACGCTGTCAATGAAAAGTGGTGGTGATTTGTGAATTTGGTGGAAACCGGTGGCTTTTTGTAGCTTGACCACCAATTGTGGTGGTTTTTTGCAATTTTCTCTTTAACCATGGATGATATATTTACAGTACGTAAATAGATCTGAGTATAAATTAATTAGCAAACTGAATCATTGTGCAAATTAACCAGATCTATGCATGACAGATCGATTCACATACTCAAATATCATAGATACTAGTTGAATGCCCGTGCGTTGCCACGGGCCACAAATTTCTTCCATAACTTTCAGTGCGCTTCGTAGTCACCTATTCCAACAACAATCATTGTACTTCGTAGTCAGCCCTAATCCAAAAATATATCACGCGTTGTGGCGAAGCGGTGTTTTCGCCAAATAGTGGTGTAGCCCATAACTTTGGAGGTTATATGGGTTAACATAAAGAAGGGATATGTAAGCAACATCGATCAAAATATCCACTATGTGGGCTTACTCAACCACTATGATCTTTCGTTAAAAAAAACCACTATGATCTTCCACTCTTTTCCACACACCTTTTGGCTACACCACTGTTGCATTGTCCATCTTATCGAGTATCCCTACTCGTTAATTTTTTCAGCTCATCAAGTCATGCTTGTGTTTCCCTCCCCTAAGTAAAGATAGTGAATGACCACACCAAAATAACAAAAAAAAAATCTAAAGATAAATCAACCAAACTTTTCTATAATTTCCAACATGTGTCTTGAACATTATGATTTCTTCTAATTTCGAACTTTTGCTTCGAACATGTTAACATATCGCCATGCGTAGTTATTTTTATTGTCATATGTAAATGTGGTCCATATGAAAATTCGTGCCCGAGCAGATTCAGAAACCAAATACATTGAGGCCTCAGAGTGCTTTTCTCCATACATCACAATTTTTTTACATCTATAAGAACACAAAATTATCCTAGAACATCTCCACACATTAATATTTATTTGAACATTTTAGCTGAACATATAAATTGTACTAAGTGGTGCACTGGAGAGTGTTTGTGACAGCAGTTGGCTATTACATCATAGTAATGTCCCTTGCTTGTCTAGTACGCACCTGCAGCCAAATTTTATTGACCTGGATATATTAAAAATACAGAATTGTTCTCATGACAGTAGTTGCTAGATACAAATTACAACTTTTCTATTAATAGAAATGTTATTTGCAGAAATAGAAAGTCATCCGTCTTATGATTTAGGAGCATACAAAAAGGATATTCCCCTGTCTCATTCTTATGATACCACACAACCTACTCTTGATTCAGATGGTGCTCGTTCTGATGAGGACACGAAAGAAGATATAACTCAATAGAGCGGATGCCAAAGAACAATTACCAGTTTTAGGAGACTTGGTGGCACATGCAACAAAGATAGTCTGCAAATGATTTGGGCACATAAATTAGAGGCAAGGAAATGATGATTAAATGGAAGGATTACACAAAACATGACCAAAGATCATCATGCACATTAGAATTGTCAGGTTTTGTTCGGTTCGCTTAGGCTGGAAGCACAAAAATTCAACAAAAGAATCAGAAGAAGGTAGGTAATGCTAAATATCATATCTATTTGTAACTCTACTGAGACTTCTTCACTTTTCAATACACGGCATGCTCAGTAAATGTTCAACAAAAACTTGGAGTCAACAAGTTGAGAGAATTCCCCCAAAAAAGGCAAGTTGAGAGAATATTAGTTTCACACCACCATCTCAATATTAGTATATTATGATACTCTCTCTGATCATTTTCAGAGACCAACTTACTATGCATGATACGAAATATTAGTAGAATGCCCCTTAATTTCGTGAGCACAAAATAGAAGCAATCATATCCAAAATCCATATGCAGATGATGCAATCGTGTACACACAGTTATTATATTTGCCGGACAGACAGGCATGCATACGTAATATTACTTGTAAAGCATATCTGAGAAGTAGAATTTGCTTACGTTTTCTCTGGGATATACTTTTCTTACTGAAGGGTCAAATGAAGATAAAATCCATGATGAGGAAGCTCCGCTCATTCTTTCCAAAGTACTATCCTCACATCATCACAACAATTGCAAGCTAACAACAAACAAATCAATTCACTATTGAGTAGAAAAAACTGCGGGACCAACAATGTTTGATCAATAGCACCAATACTGGAAGTCGCAGCCTTCCCCTATACATTTCACTAAGCATGTAACAAACATGCGATTTCCTTCTTGACTGGCTCATAGTATACCTTTAATCCATTGGTTCAGAGTAGCTTCTCTCATTTTTGGATTCTTCTTGCTCAACATCCCTATATGTAGAAGAACAAACCTAGATTAGTAAGGGTACGGAAATACAAATATTTTGTAGCCAAGCTCAGGGAATCAATAAAAAAAGCATGAAACCATAGCCTAGAACACCAGATTCAAAGACACCCCTCGTAGATCCCAGTTCAAAAATCAATTAAAATACTCCGGCGAGCAAACACATTTTTATCCCATCCAAATTCACAAGCGGGAGGCTTGGGAGGGAATAAAATGAATCAGACAAGTTGCAAGGCAGACCGCCGCTGAAGAGGAGAGTCGGAGCGGCACATGAGGTCGATGGAAATAGCAGGAGGCGGCGGCTGGAGGAGCTCGTCGAGGCGGCTGGAGGAGCTCGTCGAAGCGGCCGGGGGCGAGCTCCTAGGGCAGCGCGGACGAGCCGAAGAAGAAGCTGCGGTGGCGCGGCTTCGGGCGAAGCAGAGGCGCGAGCAGTGAGGAGAGGAGATCGCTGGCGGTGGCACTCGGGTTGCCGTGGCCGGAGGAGGGCGGTGCTGCAACGCTGGAGGGAACGAAACGGACAGGTAGAGGAGGAGAGGCTCGGGGGAAGAGGAGAATGGCGGCGCTCGGCTGTCCGAGCAGGAGCGAGGAGCTGGCGCGCTGCCCCTGGCGGCGGGTCAATGGAAGGCGGGAGATCTTTTTTTTTTGAGAATTGGAAGGTGGGAGGGAGATGGGAGCGACATGGGAATTGGGAAGGTTCGCGTGCGGTTGGTTTTCTTATTGGGCCTGGCCTGCTTTAGCGATAGAGTGGGTAGCGCCGTAGCGGCGATCGAGCGGGTGCCCCTATAGGACGCGGTACGCGGAGCCAACTCACTCCCGCGTACCCTTCGTGGCCTGGCCCGCACGAGATCGTCTTCCAGCTCGCCACCACCGCCACTCGCCTTCCTTCGGCCCCCTTCGTTCCTCGTCCTCCCCGTCAATCCCCCGCCGCCACCGCTGGCCGCAACCGCCTGCTGCCGACACCCGCGCTCGGCGTCGCCTCCGCGCCCCGCCCTGCCCAAGCCTCGACGTCCGTCGATCCGCCGCCCCCGGCCATCCCTCTAAACCACCCCCACATCCACTTTCTTCTCCGGCGCCGGCCACCGCGCACCTGAACCCCCCCTCCCGTTAAGTCTCGTCCTCAACTCCACTTGCGCCGCCGCCGGCTACGGTGAGGTCCATCCCTCGCCTGGCCGGCGACGTCGCCGCCAGCCGCGTCGTCCTCGTCGGGGGCGAGGTCGGCTCTGTCCCTCCCACGGCGGCGCAAGTGGAGGTGAGTACCATCCCTCGCCCGGCCAGCAACGTCGAGGCCAGCCGCGCCGTCCCCGTTGACGGCGAGGTCGACTTTGTCCCTGGCGCTCTTCCCTGCCTTCTTCATCTCCCGCCGCCCTCCTCCCCGCCTCGACCTTCTTCCTAACCTCCGGCGCATCTCGCAGATGGGTCGGGCCCAAGCGCGTCGGGGGGGAGGGGGGGGGTACGCGGAGGATGGTAACCTCCGCGGCACGCGTCATATAGGTTTACCCGGTGTTGGTGATGGACTGCAAATACCCGGTGTATTGGATGGATGCCACACTTTATCTCAAAAAAAACTTGTATGCCACACACAACCTCCAAAAAGGAAAACTTGTATGTCACAGGACGAGAAGAGATGTCTTTGGATCATTAGTTACACAAGAGATGATCAGCCATATCAGTGTTGCTTTCTTTGATGAGCCAAGTTCGGCAGGCACGCATAAGTCATAACACACGTGGTAGCTCTTCCCCCGAATCGATAATATTCAGATAATATTCAGAGAGTGGTGTTCATCTCCCAAACAAAATGAGTAACAAAAATTACGACTTAAACATGGAAGATATTGATATACATAGCTCCATCAACAAGCTAATATCATGAAAGAAATCCATAGACGTACGAGCCCTGAAAATAGTATCTTGTCACAGATGCATAGATCAGGAATTCTGCAAAGTACATACGCCGCAATGCTAGTATCTATCAATATATCAAAGCTGACCCGTTTAGGGCTTCCCTCGACACCTCCACGTCACCTGCTTTTCTGTGCCCTCCGATCGCGCGATCCGACGGCCAGGAGACGGCCACGTCGCCCCCAGTGCGTGGCACTGTGCTAGCTACAGTGTTGCACTTCTACAGTGCGTTCCGCGCTCCGCGCCGTCGATCCTCCATCCTACGGCCACAGCAGCATCTTCGTGACCATTTTGTAAAAACGCCCCTCATAAATCCAGACATCAACCCGCAGTCCACAAATTCCCGTGAGGAGGGACGTGAATGCAATTTGGTCAAAATCCAAGGGCCTTTCTGCAAAAGCATCACCACTTCCCCCCTCCCCTCCCCCTCGCGCGCGCGGCCGGAAATCGCCGGCGGCGACGCCGCGCATCGCAGCTCCTCCGCGCCTCGCCAGACAGATCGAAGCTCACCATGGTCTCCGCCGTCGGCGCCTCCACCTCCTCGCCGAAAATTGCGTGTCGGGACGCCGCCTGGCCGCCGGAATCGTCGACGCCGCTCCTGCTGCCCTCCGCCGCGTCCGCACGCCGCCGCGGTCGCGCCGGCGACCCAAAATGGGCGGCGTCGCCGCCTACGGCCACCCCGCGACCAGGCGCGTGCAGCGCGCCCAGGCGCGCGTCCTGGCTCGCCGTCGCGCGCCTCCGGCGAGCTCCACGCCGCCGTCGCGCGCCTCCGGCGAGCTCCACGCCGCCGCGGCTGCTCCGCCCGCCCGTGACGTCACGACGACGTCCCCGCGGGCCTGGGCTGGCCACATGGGCCGCTACGTGGGCCGGCCTGGCTGCTGCGCGGCAGGGTCGGCCCTTTCTAATTTTTTCCCCTTCTTTTTTTTCCCTGCTTTTCTTTTTTCAAAAACTTTTTGCAACTTTTGAAATACAACATCCATAATTTTCAAATATGTACTGCTTTAAAGTGTGGACATTTCAAAATTTGAATTCAAAATTTTGAACATTTCAAACAATTTTACAAAAAAGAAAGATGTATTTCCCCATGACATTCTTTCTCCCTAAAAATGGTCGATTATTTTCTAAGTTTCAAAATATATTTCAAAAAATACACAAGAATTAAAGACTTTTAAATTACTAATTACAACCATTCCACTCATACACACGAAATGCACAAAAAATATATATATACCTATATATATATATATATATAGAAGCTCTATTTAGATCCCTGGGTGCAGAATAAATAATTCTGCACCCAGGTCGATCGACCGAGCCGCACCGCCAGCCGGTTCCATCGAACCGAGCTCGCAACGGGTCCGCCCGCAACACCCTTCGCGTGATGTAAATTTCTTTTATTTTTTTACTCCGACGGTTTATTTTATGAGGTAGTGGGGTTTGGGAACCAGCCCACTACCCAGCCGCACCTGAAAATTTTCCTCGTGTCTTTCTAATCGAGCACGTCCGGCGGCGAGCGGTTTGGAGACTGGAAGCAGCCCTGACTGGAAGTGAGGCGCGGCGGCGGCGGGCGGTTACACGGACCGCGGCGGCGACGAGCGGTTAAGCTGCCGGCGGCGAGCGGGTGCGCGATGGGCGGACTCCAAGGGCCAGGCGAACTGCTGGTGGGCTCTGCGGTCGGTCAGGCCAAATCGCCGGCGATTTGGTCGGCCGGCCGAATCGGCAACGTTCTGTGGAAGCGGACGGCATGTGGATCGACTCCATCTTTCTTCTTTTTCTACTACAAGTGCTGCGCCTTCCGCCGGCCGTGCTGTCCGCCATGCAGCGCCATCTCGGCGAGCGGTGTGTCTAAATCTCGATCTGTGTTCGTTGACCCTACACGGAGCTGGTAGTGTTTTCTGGGCAGTGTCCTTGCGTCTTCTTCTCCGGCAAACTCCATCTGCTGTATGTGCAGGTGAGGGACGCGTCCACAAATGCATCGATCTGCACTTGGATCTTTGGTTTTGGGTCAAGCTGTAAGCAGTGCATGTGTTCGCTACTAGTACTAGCAGCTCCACACTAGATAAAACTTTGCCTGCTCTAGCTTTTTCATCACGTTGTTTATCTAGTATCCGTGGCTTCTGACACCATATTTTGCCATTTTGATTCCGTTTGGTAGCAGCATCATCCTGCTCATAATTTATCTGTTAGGTTGCTGTCTTGACACTAGCATGGTAGACAGTAGTAGTATATTATGTCATGCTTTTGTCTGCATGCTGTTTAGACATGGTTTAGTGTTGTTGACACGAAGTGTTCTTACTTGGACATAAGTCCTGAGACAGAGTTTGTGACCATCTCTCAGCTATCTGCTGACGGTGTTTTTTTTCCTTCGAGTCTCTCTTTCAATGCAAAAAACTTAATTTGTGGCTGTGCAAAGCTATGCTGATTAATTTTGCTGATGATAAATCTTTCAACTGCATTAAACTCCAAGGATTGAGATTTCTTAGGTCTTCTCTTCTATACACATCCGTAGAAGTTTGGCAATCACTGCTACTGAGATTGTTGAGGTGTCAATAATGTTACAATAATTGTGCACTGCTAAGTTAGTCGACTGTCTAAAACCTGTGCAATCTCTGTATCTAACCTATCAACTAGTATTAGCTTTTGATGTTTTTTTATTCATACTTCATAAGTTTAGGCTGATTTATATACCTCATTTAGCATGCAATTTGCTGATGGCTCTCTTAGGCTAAGGCTAAAAGGATAATGTTGTTTAGGAGAAATCTTCTTTAGTAGATCTATGCTTGTATAATTATTTATCGCCAAAAGGTTTTAGACATAATTACTCCTCTCTCAGTTTTTGCATGAATATTGCTACTTGTCCTCAACAGAAGATAGATCTGTAAACTTCTGAGCTAAGAATACATCAATTTAGGGGTTCTCCCACTTGACAAAAATATTATGATATGTGATGGTGTCCATTAAACTTCAGTCCTAATGAAATTTGTAATTGCATAGTCATATCTCAAGTTCTCAATTAATTAAATTTATGGAGGGGTCGTATTCAAGCTAGATGTGATCTCAATTGAAATTTACTCAGCTAGAACTCTCCTACAATAATACAAGGCACGGAGCAACTTCTATAAGTACTAGCTGGAGACTGACGCCCAGCTGGTGCATGCTGCTTTGTGTTTGGCTTCATGTGACATTCGTTTATTTACTCCCATTGATATTAATTCATCTACATTGCAATATGAATGTTTTTCCATGAATTGCATACTTCTGCTATCTGGTCACTTCCATTTGTCGTTTTCGCAGTAGCCCAATAGCTAAACGAGACAATACTTTCTCTCATGTTGCAATCATCATGAAATCTTAACACTACTTTTTCAACTCATGTTTTGAATTGCCAGGATGACAAAGGGGAAGCATGGGCAGCACCGGCAGCTCGCTGAACTACATATCCTTGTCGGAGGACCAGAACCAGAACACTAATGTGCTCTTTGAACAGGGGCCCGAGATCCACTACAATCGTCGTTGCCGGGGCTCCCGTACCCACCGACGGCCTCGGACCTCTAGTGGCAGAGGCGCCCGAGCTCTTACGACAACTCCGACAACAACAACTTTGTGCTGAACATTAGCTCCTGGGCAATTCTCTCTAGTACTGCTTCCGGCGGACTAGCTGGCTATGACAAAGCGCCGGAGAAAGTGCTAGTTATGGTCAGAAGATTAAGTCTGTAT
Organism: Poa pratensis; assembly: GCA_947311845.1. Classification (NCBI taxonomy): domain Eukaryota; kingdom Viridiplantae; phylum Streptophyta; class Magnoliopsida; order Poales; family Poaceae; genus Poa; species Poa pratensis. The sequence continues at coordinate 70,792,396 of CAMZMU010000117.1, forward strand.
TCTAGTCATTATACGGAGGGTGGTATCAAGACACTGATATGATTTGTGTTGGTCACGTGTGGTCTTTCCCGGGTAGCGAAGCTATTGGAGAAATGGACTGATTGGAAGCAAACTGTTATTAGTGGCTCTAAAAGCCATCTTTCAAAAGCCGGATATTTTGTAAACTAGGTTGTTTGTTGTGAAATTCTTACATTGCAAACAACTGATTCAATCTAGTTAATATTGAATCCTTCGCTGAACAATAAAAAAAATATGTTTGCCCAAACATATTTATGCCTTTCTTTAACAACTAATTAAATCAGGTTGTTTTGTTGGCTGCGATGTAAAATTATTTTGGTGTGATTAAGCCATGTAAATTTACCTTGCATGCATAGCTCATGGTGCACTGCACGTATAAAATATAGTCAAATTTACATCACTTGCATGTCTCATGTACAGATGTACTACTGTGGTAAATTTACACTGCACATGCAAAAAATTACGTCACATGCAGACTGTGCGGGACTGCGGGATGGATCTCGTGCGCGCGGGTTGGAAAGCATTTGCCGTAAAATTACCCCACATGCAGAAAGGAAAACAGGCGAGGCGTGCGGCCGGTGCGCGACGGACGCGTGAGGCGCGCGGGACGGGCGGGGTGTAGAATAACTATTCTATACCCTGGGTGCTAAATAGCGCATCCCTATATATATATATATATATATATATATATATATAGGTAAATTAACAGATGCTCCCAGGTGCCCGGGCACCAGGATAGACTACAGTACATTTTGGGTATGTAGACGACACATATAACTTGGGTATGCACATGTTGGGTATATAGGAGGTGCACATACCCTTGGGTATGCGTATTCGAGGTATCTACATGTTATATATACCTTGGGTATGTGTGTCCAATCGTACGCGTACAGATCAGGTATATATATAAATAACTTAGGTATGTGTATATATTAGGTATGCATACCCTATAATGTGCATACCCAAAATCATATGTACCTCCTACATACCTAAGGTATACATACCCAAGGTATATGTATATGTCTACGTACCTAAAACTGTTCGTATTCTATACTGGTGCCCATCACAAGTTACAATTTGCATAAAATAAAAAGTATTAAAAAAACAATATTTTTGAATCTATCCACCTAAAAAATATGAATAACACATCCGACCGATCAGAAGAAATAAATACTTGCTATTTATGGCAAAAAACATACATGTTTTCAAATTCCAAAAAGGGTCAATATATCAAAAAAAAATCCAAATGCACTTCCTCTAAATATATGAAGGTAAATTTTTCCACAAATGCTTGATTAGATGAATAATTGCAGAGAATACAAATTCATATCCCCTAATTATGGTTTGGATTTAAATTAAAATTCACAAATTCTCATATATGTATTTCCTCAAATTATTGAGCTAAATTAGACATCTAACACAAATTCAATAATTTCCCAAATTTCCACAATTTCTAAAAATGGACATTTCCAAATTTGAATTTTACCCCCCCCCCCCCCCCTCGACATTTCCCCAAATCTGAACAATTTTTCGAACGTACGCTCTCTTTGCATCGATGATTTCCAAATTTCCACACTTTTAAAATAAGGACATTTCCAGATTTGAATTTTACCGCACGGGCGCGGCGTGTCGCCGCGCAATTTTTCCTAGTTGTCTCCGAAAGCTCCAGCTTTGGTTGTACTTGGCGTTAAAAAAGAAACAAAAGTCGATTTGTAAATATGGTGTAGCAGATGCGTTCGTAGGCTCCTACTATATCCAGCTATACCTCACACTCGAGTTATTCTTCAATACAACTTTTTTTTGATAGTTTTTTTTTTTGATAGATTGCCCTGTTTTAGAAAAAAAATCAGATCACCGAACGTCGCAACCTCTTAAACGCAAAGCGTGTGGAAAAAAACAGGGAATGCATATTTGTTGAGTGGTCCAAACAGAAAATAACCAAACACAACATGAAAAACTAGCAAAACCTCAGATTGACATTTGTCACCGCATCATTTTTGTTGACACTAAGAATAAGATTCACATTTATCGGGGTGGTCGGGTTACAAACGGAGACCCGTGACCAAAACCAAAACCTTGGGGACGACTCAATCCGAGGTTTCTCTCTGAGAAAGGTCGTTGCTGATGAGCAACCGTGAGATCATCTCTCCTGCTTGGGTATGGGTACTTGGAGACGTCGCTGGGAAGGAAGGCATGGCCATGGAACATGCTTACGGAGGCCAAGTCGTCGTCATCAGGGAAGACAAACCGTGACCTGCGCGTTTTCTCTTCTTTCGAGTAGCGGGACACTGAACGCACCGCCCTGCGCTTCGTGTCCACCTTGACCAGCCACACCGTGTGGTCGGCGCAGGCACGGATGCCTGCGTGGCGCCCCTCGCTCACCAGGAAGAAGAGGCCATCGGGGTCGTCCATGCTCACGACGGGGTACTCGGGCGGGACGTGCGGGAGGTTCTCGTAGCCGGAGAAGGCCCAGAGGTCGGCGGCGCGGAACTCGCCGTCCTTCTCCCACTCCATGCTGCCGTCCGGCGCAGTGTTCAGGGTCCAGACGGTGAGGGTGAAGACGAACAGCAGGCCGCGGTCAACCTTCACAAACCTCAACTTCTCGCCGTCGCCGGCGTTGACGACGCCCACGCTCCGGGACGCCTCGGGACACTCCTGGCTGTGATCGGGTTTCGCCCAGGGCGTGTCGACGGGCAGCGGCACATACGTGAGCGTGGAACTGGAATCGACGAGGCCTTGGTCGAATTCAAACACGTGGCCGAGCAGGACGCCGTGGTAATAGTCGACCCAGCCCAGTGTGCGGCCGCCGACGGGGACAACCGCGTCAGTCTCCCAGAACGCCAGAGCCGGTACCTCGAACCCCTTGCCGTCGCGGATCTGCATGCGCCTCAGATTCCATGCGGCATGGCGCTCGGGCGAGAGGAGCATGCAGAGCTTGAACTCCACCGGCGTGCCGTTGCCGCCCGTCGTGGCGAGCTCGGCCACCGCGAACGCGTGATCATCCCCGCGACGGCGGAGGATGCCGATGGCCTTCCTGTCCACCATGCGTTGCCGGGATCTGTCTTCGGCATTGGGCCACCAGATGTTTCCGGACTGGGGTAGCAGCGACAGCGACGGAGGCCCGGCGTCACTAGCCTTGTAGACGAAATAGTCGACGCGGGGCGCAGCGACAGTGAGCTGGAGGAGAACGGAGTCACCGTGCGCAGCGATGACGCGGGGTACGCGAAAGACGAGTTCTCCTTGCAGGGTCCTCCCGGCCACCCGAGGTAGAGGCGGGAGATCGCCGGCGGCGGGGCGAACCGGAAGGACACGTAGATGTCGTAGCCAGTCGAGGTGCGGGACGACGCCAGGGTGGCGCGGTCGGCGCAGGCGTGGTCGGCGCGGTGGCCGAGCCGGTCGAGCAGCACCCAGCGAGGACGGGGCACGATGGCCGTCGGTTTGGAGGTTTCGGCGGGTTGGGTCTCCATGACTATCTTGGTTTGCAGCGGAAGTCTTTTCCCTTTTTCCTTATTGCTGAACGCAAGGTTTAAGTAGAGTAGAGGAGAGGACCGTACAACTCTACATGGATTCTGAGACGATCGACCAAATTGGCCCCGGAACCTTTGCAAGCTTAATTGCATAGCACATAACTACACATCTCACTTTATAGGTGCCCAAACCGACTTAGGAGTAGCCCTATTCAGTCAGGAGGAAATATAGTAGGAGTACTTACTATAATGTATGATGCCGACTTAATGGCCTAATCCAGAACGCTTGCACGTTTCCCACATGTAGCCAATGCAATTTGATATCCACTTCAACAAAGTAAACAACTAAGAAAAAAAAAACTTGCCCTTTTTACTTACTGCGACAATCGCGACAAGTAGATACCACACTAAGCCGAAATAAGCGAGGCACCTTTTTAGTTACTCCCACGTCTTTCTTTTCGACATGCACAAGAAATTTCTAATGGTTCAAAAGGATTGGGCATATGCGCCTTTTTTCATACTCACTCCATTACTCGGAAGTCAAACAATGTAAAGTTTGACCATTTTTTTAAAAAAATAACAATAATTATGATACTATATAGAGATTATATGAAAATAACTTTCATGATGTGTCTCCAAATATTGATTTTGTATTGTATCTGTTAATGGTTTTTCTATAAACTTGGTCAAACTTTACATAGTTTGATTTTTAAAAATATGATGCGCCTTCTTTTGAGGAACGGAGTTAGAAGCCTGCTAGTTATTATGCAACTATCGAAGATGTCACTGCCACAAAAGAAACGTATTATTCAGGTTTGTGGTATGACCGAAGCAGAACTTCACTTCTTGTTTTTCGAGCAAAATTTAAGGTTTGAAGAGAAATCATCAACGCTAATACGGTATTCACTTCTGTCCAGAGTGAAAGTGTATAATTATAACCAACTCCTGAACTCTTCTGTTGAACAGACCATTCCTATAACCTTGGCAAGATAGAAACAATCACACCATCCTGGCACTATGTTACGCTGACCGCCTCATTGTCGGCTTCACAAGCAGTTCATCCTCCGAGGATATCATCATGAGAGTTCAACATCTGGGCACGAGATAGCTGGCAATGGACCATGTTTGGAATTCGCCTATAAACCTTCGTAGCTTGTCATCATACACTTGAGCACGATGCAGGCTGCTGACAGGTGGACGTGTGGCTGCTTGTGCTGACGGCAGTCATAGAAGAACTGCTGTTGAAATAACTGAGAATAATAAATTCTCGGATGGCTGCTGACAGCAGTCATAGAAAAACTGCAGTTGATATAACTGAGGATGTTAAAATCCGTTAGGCTTTGAGGCATCTGAAGTTCTGAACTTCTGAAGGTTGTGTTGTGAATTCAGTTTACGTGCCACTACAAGCAGACCAACAATTGACTACTCCGGAAGTGACACGGAAGCAGTAACACTTCACCCGAGCAAAAGATAATATTTGGGTCTCGAGATTGGTAATGATGGTGGAATTTTGAGCTTGATGGTGGGGTGATTCAGTGTACAACTTCAATCTGATTTAAATGAGCTGCATAATGGATTGCTGGCGGTAAGACTGAATGGTGAGAAAAATCACCCCAAGTGGTAATGAAACAAGTCTTTGCAATTCACAAATAGATCCTTAAAAATTGTGGAAAGATGTGTGGCGTTAATCTTGTTTAGAAACCTCAACACAGAAAAACTGATGGTCCAAGAGGATAGGTTCAAAATTCCGATACTCAGTTAAAAATACGAGGTTTTTTTCTTTTTTTACTCATATTCTTGTGCTAATTATGCAACTATCACAGATGCCACTGGTAAAAGAGAAAAATATTATTCCGAAATTGAGGAACTACCATAGTAGCTTGCTGCTTTTGTAGCAAAATCAAAGATTCGACAAAAAATGCTGCATGACTCCTGATAATCTAATGCATACACTTCTGTCCTAACTGACAGAGTACAGTTACAACCAACTCTGGACTCTTTTCTGTTGACGTTTGGACCGACCATTCCTACAACCCTTGAAAAGTAATTTTTTCGTAAGAAATAATCACCCAACCTTTCAGGCATTCCATGACGCCGATCGCCTCATTGTTGGCTTTACAGGTCGGTCTTCCTCCATGGAGATCATCATGAGTGTTGACGGGTCCTCCAGCATCATCCGAGCTACCAGGTAGCCGGCGATGGACCATGTTTGGAACTTCCTGGCCTGCTTGCCTACAAACTTTCCCAGCTTGCCGTCATAGTACTCGGGCCAGCCGTCCTTAAGAAGCCTAGCCTCGGAGAGCTCGATGGCGCGCTTCGCCATTTGTGGCCGCCCAGTCTTGATGCAGGCTGCTGTCAGCAGCCATAGAAGAACTGCAGATGGAACATGTGAGAATAAGACTTGGTGCATTGTTTTGTGTGTACCTAAAGCAGAACAGCGATTTTTTTTCGAGATAGCAGAACAACGATTGAACATACAAAGCGACGTCTCTACTTCTGAAGATATAAGGAACCAGTGACAGAACTTCACCCAAGCAATCAGAAAAAGCAGAACAAGATTTTAGAGTCTCAAAATCATAATTTTTATCTGATAAAACTATAGCTGCCTTTGTAGCGGTAACATTACAGTTAACCAGATGTATTGGACATGGTTAAGTTCAGAATGAAGTTTATTCTAAACGTTTGTTACTGTACTGCAATTATTAGAGTTGTAATTTTCATTCAGAAAAAATAGTTTCTCTTCAGATGATAACAGATTTACCAATCAAGGATACTTCACAGTAAAGAATGCTCATTAAAATAATCTAGACACTAGCAGAGAATGAATTACCTGGCCATGATCCCCCATTATGATAACTCCACCGTGTATTCTTGGGGTCGCAGCCAGTAATTATTCTCCACTCATGGTTCTCAATTGCAGGATAGCATATCTTCAGAGGGACCTCGCCCACTAGCTCATCCCACCGCTCCTCGATCAGATCCATTATTGCCGATGACTGCTCCGGAGTGGCCAGAGATGATATAATGGCAATACAATTTCCTAGTGCAAACCACCTGAAGTCCATCATAGCAGGGCTGACGTTGCCAAGAAAGTAGCCTCCCCGGCATGGCATGAAATCAAATACCCAATCAGGAATTGAATCTGGGATGACATTGAATTTATTCACAGCAGTATGGGAGTACTCTTCTGTTTTGTATCTATATATGTTGTTTAGATGCGGGAAATCCAGCCAGAAGTAATTTCTCATGTGGAAGGTTAATGCATGCAGCCGTTGTCCTATCTTCTCTATGAAGTCCTTCCCTTCACCATCCGGCTTAAGCAGTTGGAGAGCACATCTTAATGCCATGTAGAACAGAGCTTGGATCTCAATAGGATAACCATATATACCCTGAAAATATAGATTGCATTTGTAGCATTAAAATCATGTAACGATAGGGATATGCACTTTCAATATTAGTTAGTACTCAAAAGTCGAGCAAGATACAGGAAAAATTTAGAATTATATTTCAGAATACTATTTGCCTTTTTCATGTACTATTGCAACTCAAAAGTGGAACAAGAACCACTATGTTAGAATACAGAACGCCTTTTTCAATTACTATATTTCTTACTTATCCTAAAATTAATCCTACTTCCTACTCGTGGAAAGAATATCACATGCCCTATCATAAAGATTAATAAATTGACACAAAATAAGGAAAATAAGGAAAAATCCAATATTCAAATTTTGCAACAGTTTCATATCTCTGCAATACCACCCAGTCAGAGTGTGTTGTCTATCTGAATACGTCCCTTTAATCAAAGTTTCCTGTTTAGGAAACGATAAATGTTCCTTTTTGTTGTACAAAAAAAAATGAAGAACCAGTCCTGTTCCTGTTACCACCTCAATTAAGTTGTGCTACTTAAGTATATATTTCTGAATATATAATCAAATACAGGTCAAATGTGTATACCATTCGACGATCAATCATTGAGCAACCATCTGTGCAGAGCAGAGTTGGGAAAGTATCAAATCCCTCAGATAAGCAGAGATTCAGTATCAGCCTCATACACTTCTGACAATCAGGAGATTCTGCCAAACTAACATCTCCAGTATACTTTGTATATGCCCGGAGGAGAATAATCCACCAAAATCCAGAGTCGACTGGTGCTACCCTGCCAATCGCGCTCTCACCAAAATCTGCAACTAACGTTTCAGTGTTTCTGTTCTTATTGCGGTCTACCTTAAAACTTGCAGGCATTGCTCCTGCTCCAAGCTTGAACCGGTCTACCATTTTTTCTGAGCTTTGCAAGTGGAGAGTTTTCAAGAGGAAGTTCTTCACTATTTCGGGCTCATTATTCATTAGAAAAGCCAATGCACTAGGAACAAAATCTCGAACAAAAACCTGCCATTGCAAGGACAAAATCAAAAACAGTACAGCATTCGAAATTATTTATTTAAGGAAAAGGAATAAAGCTAAGAATGCAAGAGAACCATGAGTACAAAGCAAGCAGAGTATCGGAAGCCATACTACCCATGATAATCAAATTACAAGGCGAAATTTCATCAATTAGTCTCAGACAATACAGGACGCAAGCGAAACCTTCTATCAGTTTAGAATTAGTATCCCAAAAAGGCCACAGAATAATGTAGAATCATCATTATTATACATGCAGCAGACGGAATGAAGGAAATTACTAGGCAACCTGAGTGCTAAATTACTGATTTAGATATCTCTAAATACCAGAATCTAGAAAAATAAAGGATGACCTTTTTCAGATATGGGAAAGAAGGATTTTACCTGATCGTAATTGAGAACTTCCTCAGATGCATGATCTACCGCAGCAATTGTGCCAACTGGTTGGCCACGAAAATACACTACAGATTTTCTGAGTGCCTCCCATGCCTCATTCACAAGGGGGTGTGGTCCACTTGGCTCACCAAAGTGTGTTCCCATTGAGAATGGCGAGTCAAAACCAGTGCGGAATGCAGGTGACTGCATTACACTATCAAAGCCATCGCTTGGCCGATGGGTGAGCTCACTCCATGACTGTTCATCAAATGATCTCTTTCGCTCCAACGTGAATCTTGGCTTGTCAATTAGTAACCGTGAGAGATCAAGATTGATCTCAGCCTCTGAGGCAATGGAGACATGCGATGAGACTCTCTTCATGATACCCCGTTTTGGTCAAGTATTATTCACTTAAGCTCCTACAAGAAAAACATTATATCAGTTGAGGTTCAAACAATGGTTTTCTTACATATAACATTGTGAGTAAGATAGTTGCAGAAAGTTTTTCTATTACATTAGGAAAAAAAATAGAAAGGTAACCCCCTGTTACAAAAAGTTATACTACCTGCATAAATAACAACTGCAGCAACTACAAGTGAGGCAGAAAATGTTATTACTTTTTGTGTGGATCTGAAAAACTTGAGGATATCAAACTAGGAAATATAAATAATTGACTGGTGAGTAGTACCACAAATAAGCAAGACACAACTACACATTCACAAGTAAATAAAGGAATCGAAGTTTCTCACAAATCCAGAGTGCTTTAATGGTCGTGGTAAAGCTCCCTTGTTTCACGAAAGTGTACCAGATTTTCGTCTAAGGAAACAATAGCAGAATCGAGGCGTAAAACCGGTTGCAAGATGCACTGATGGTATAAGTTTTCTTCTGCTCTGTGTTACTAGACTACTTTTGCATAAGTATCACCCGTCTGGACAGCAATGGATGGACGCTCTAATAGCAAAAGCTAAAACGTAGAAGAAAGCTGAACCTGAAGATTTGTTGCATTTACAAAACCTGACACTCTCGGTGAAGATCCCAATGAAATGGGATGGGTGAAGCATTTGCAATTGTTGAAACATAAGTGCTAGATAACTCTGCAACTCGGACAGGCTACATCAATTCTGTCAGGAGTGCTCAATTCTAATTCGTTAGGATATCTTATATCAAGGTAAACATGTTTGGAGGAATAAACCTAACTAACTGACTGTCAACTAGATGGACATGACTTGACTGGAAAACCACCGGTCTCTTATGCCGGCTGCGTTACAAACACAGTACGAAACTGAGCATCAGCGATCGCACTCAACGACTCGGCTCCCTGGGCACTACCAAAGTCAAATTCCGAATCCGTCCCGCGCCTAAAATCGAAACCCAAACAACAAGGCCGGCGATCCAGATCCAGGCGAGGACGGAGCCGGCGGTCAACTACTGCATCGATCAAGCTCGTACCGGGACCAGATCCGTCCACCGATACAGCACGAAAGCGATCGAAGGAAACAAAAAAACAGAGGAGGGGAGTCGGCGAGAAGGACGCACCGTTGGCGGGGCGGCGTCAGATCGGGCGGGCGGTGCAGTGCGCGGGCGCGGGGAGGCGGAGGAGGAGGAGGCGGCATGTAGGGAGCCGGAGCAGGGTGTATTTATAGGGCGGGGGGCGCGAAATGGGCGTCCGCCTTCCTTCTTTCTCCTGTCGCTGCCGGTGTTTCGAAATCTCGCCGATGATGATCGCCTTCCGTCGCTTCCTCGCCTTTCCTTTTTCCCCTTTCTTTTTCCTTACTATTATTTGCAACGTGAATTGTGTTGGATTTGTTTCCGAGTAATGTTGGGTTGGTGAATGCAATGTCGCGGATAAAAGCATTTCTGGATAAAGTATTTTTCCCGTAAAAAAACATTTCCGGATAATCTTGATATCCAAAATAGATTGATTGCTTTACAAGTAAAACAGAATGAGATTAAGGAGCGCTGTCGGTTCCCCCACAAAAGAAAAAGAGCACTATTGGTAGACGGTGGCTGCTACGACCAACAAAATCATTTTTTTGTTTGTGCGAAAAGTGAAGAAGAAAATCTGGTATGGCTGCTATGACCAAGACTATCCAACGAGTCAAAGGATGATAGGCTACCTGTCATAGATGAAGTATAATTTAAGCAATTTGTTTTGAAAATTTGTACGATTTCCCCTTTGTGTTTGTGCAAAAGTTTATTTCGTCCATTAAAAAAAGTGCCCAGTTAACTAACGGAAAAACCTCCAAACTCCCTGGCCCACTGTCCCAACTCGCGATCACCTTGACACGTCATGCGCAGTCCACCTTCTGTGGTTGCTAACGCTCGGGACATGAAAAGAGCAGGAAACAACACCATGATGCAAGGGGCGACATAGTAAATTGACCATTGCACTCGTGACCCGCCTCAGCACCAAGGTATCTCCAAACCTTTTGCGTCATCCATGTGTCTGCCATGAGCAACAGAGAGAGATGACATATCCAAGGGGAGTACGCATGTGTCGCTCTCGTTCCAAGTGGGTGACTAACAAACCCTGCCGAATGTTGCCTGCATGGTGAGAGTGATCCTTCCACACACCATTGTCGCATGCATGACGAGAGTTCTACTGCCACCCACCGCCGCCGTTCGTTGACTTCATTGATCCCATACCAGATACACCACCGCGCAACATCGTGAGTCGGGGTCGCCAAGATGAAACCCTACAAGAGGGAGCGACATCGTTGACATTTTTTGTCGCCCGATCCGTCAGAGCCAAATCTAAGGTCTACGGTTTTTACTGATAGACCTCAAGATCTCGATGGAAGAAGAGGATAAGATTTCTCTCTCTTAGATGTGTGGGTGAGTGTAGAGGCTTGTTCAATTAGGTTCGTATCACCTCCGGAGTCGCCCATCGACCGTCAGAGAGGCCTATTTTTACTAGTGGAAACATTTAGTCTTTTAGGTTCAGTGTCAATCCAAGCTTAAGGTGGTGTTCGGAGAGACTTACCAGCCAGGTGCTTCGCCAAAAAATGAAAGAGAAACGGAGAGAGAAAAGTTTGAGAGAATGGAGGGAGCTAGCTTTGTTGAATATAAAAGCAAACATGTGATGCCTTGATATACGAAAGATGTATTTTTTTTCCATGACTACCACCACCGTTACTCGTGGTTGAACATGCTTCGTAATTCCACGGCTCTAGGACCTTACATGAGGTGGTTCATTTTGGTAGTGCATTCTATTCCAAATCTGGATTTGATTTGGTGCAATGAAAGCTCATTAGTTGTCAAAGCTGTCAGTTACATCTAAAAAATCCAGGCTGTCAGTTGTTAAAGGTGCCATGCCGCTCTTAAGCACCACACGTGGTGTGTTAATAGCCCAAGGTGGCCTACTTGATCCGCACTTGGGAGAATAGAGATCGATTTAATCCCATGTGGTTGTACCCCCAGCCCACCAGAGTTCAAACCCCAGGTTTGACGCTGGTGTTTCTCTTTTAAGGCGGAATATTCTTCAGTGGGAGGCGACGTTCCGTCGACAGCGAGGCGCCAGTGGTGACTTCATCAATCTCAAGACCCAATCCGCCGGCTCATTCTTTCGGAGGTGCTCATAGGGGTAGGGTGTGCGTGTGTGCGTTCATAGGGGTGAGTGTATGCGCGTGTATGTGAGCGTCTGTGTTGTACTGTGTTTAGCAAAAAAAATCCCATCATGTTCGGTTAGGGCCATATTTCTTACTCTTAAGTTCCATAAGATTTCCTTTGTGGGCAGCAAATTCTACAAATAAAAAGACCTTAAAATTTATCCGAGAAGTATATAGCTATTTGACATTCCTTGAAAAAAAAACCCGAGAAGCCATTGTCAAGAATGCAATTTACCCTTCCCAAGTTACAACGGTCAGAGAAATTTTTACTTCTGTGCAAAAACGTCAAACACTCTAATAATTTGCAGAAAAAAGGGGAAACGGTTGGATATTATGATTTTGCTTTATATTTTAGCGTGACGTCGAATCCATCTCTTGGCACATGCGCAAGTCTCCTATACCACCTTTGCTTCACGCCCTGATTGACCCCACCTGTTAAAGTCTTCTATTACCTCCTTTGCAATTTGCACATTAATAAATCCCCACATGTCAAGTCTTCTATACCACGTTTGCTTTCCACTCTAATAAACATATTTCTTTATATAAGCGTAGTCCTCAACTCGAGCATGAGGAGAGGAAATCTTCCAACATGCATGCTCCTATATGTATTAATTAATTTGTACATTTTTTACACAATAATAAATATATTTAAGATTTAATTAGTTGTATTAAGTTGTGTTGTCGACCTCTTTTCCCCTAGATAAAGGCACTAGTCTAACTTTATATATAGGCGATGCTATCACAGACGATGATGTAAACAAGATGTCGCTATCGGGGTCATGCATCATCCTTTTCTAAAATCCAAGATGAAAACCATATATTTTCTTGACACAAACGAAAACCATATATCGAAATCCTTAAATTGATGAATCGCGATTGATTTTTGTTTTAGCTTACATGTCAAACATAATTGCAGATGTATTACGTTGACTTATATAATCTACACTTCAATAATGGTAAATTAGTTCGTGAGATGATACGGTTGTTTCTTGTTTGATTATTTTTATTGTAATAGAGTTCTGATATTGATATTTCTATATACCATTATAAAGCACGAGTTGAATGAGACACTTTCCATCTGAATCGTCCAGAATGTTTAGTTCAATATCACAACTTTTCATGTAATGGATATGGCAAATTTAAGACTCTATCCTAATAATCTCTACACTTACTGATTACAAACTATATTATACTTTACTCCAAAATTTCATTTGAATGCATGAAACTAATTTCTTGTGGTAAAAAAATTACCACTGCACATGTTCTTACCTTCTACATTATCAACTATTTTAAAACAAACGGTCAATATGCATGCTTGTATATCCATGTTCTTTATGGTTTTCCTCAGGAAAAGAGCGGCGAGGGCGCCTACAATGGTGTGATGGTAACATTAACATATACAAAGATTGTCGAATTGGAAGAGAGAAAAACTAAAAAACATATTTGACTTCTCTTATCTAAGAGATGACATCTTAGTGAAAAGATAAAATCATTATTCGAGATGTCATGCATCTTGTTGTCACATGTTTTTAGTTCAATTTTCAATTCCCATGATTATAGGATCATGAAAATATTAATTATTGGTGATAAATTGTTTTGGATCCTTTTGTTGTTCTCTTTGTAAATAGCATTAATTATTCATGATCATTAGTGATGGCACTATGTGGGTATTTCCGTATAGTTTTTGGCAAAAAAAAACTCCAAATGACATGGAACATATAAGATTAGCTAATCTTATCGACCATTGTATATACCACAGAAAGATATACTTTCAAAATACTAACAAAGTTATTTTCATATATATTTTGTTTCAGCGAAAATATTTTTTATAAATAAATCGTCAAAGGACTATAGCGCAAACGAAGTTTGGTACATCCCATATCAAAATAGAACAATTGAGAAATAAAACAAAATAAGCCACCGTTGGGGAAACCAACATAAGTATAACCCAATTAAAGTAAATTTTAGTATCCCTCTACGTTGGCACTTGCCCTAAGTGCAACGATCTTGGCCTTGAGCCTACCAATAAGCGTGGAAATGCACTCTTGGCCTTGGCTTGTGTTCAAGAAATCCATAACAACAAATGGACAATAATAAGTTTATAGAAACCATCAACAGCCTAACGAGAATAATGTTTTCTTCAAAAGTGACTTATCCCTAATGTTTCATAAGGCCCATGAAACCCAGTTGAAGCATCAGATCCCATTGATGAGGGCGAAGAACTCACTCGGGGAATGGGCGGGGCCCCACGTGCAACCTAGATAATGCGGTATTGATTCTCTTATTTCTGGCAATGGGGACATAGCCCATCCCCAGGACCATGACATGTCTGAACTTGACCTCCACTAAACAGCCTTCTTCAATGAGCTACAATAGAAAGATCTTGATCTTCGTAGGGATTCAGGCTTGCAAAATTTCCTTGTAGTGAAAGAAAGCGCCCCCATTGTGCATCATAGAGTACATAGAGCTTGTGGAGGGAACCGCACCGATTTTTCTAGAACCAGCTCATTCTATTGTCGGCTTGTCGCCCTTACATTGGACATATTTGAATCATTATTACTGCTTAATTTGTCAGGGTGGCAACAAGGACGTGGATGGTCGAGGATGACTCTGTCATCCCGCCCGGTCCTAGACAATACCCATTAAGCTATCGAGGTGGAAATGGCTCCATCCCCACCTCTATAACCAGTACTTGTCCGGATCCATGGGACCTCAACACCGACTCGAAGAGGTGAGATTGTGGAGAGGGTGGTGGAGAAAAATGATAGAGCGGAGTGTCTAGTTTCACCCTATGTTTTGTGTCTTTGTGGTCCACATGTCACCGCTTATCGGGTATCGATGGAGTCCCCATAGAGAAACTTTTCTCATTGTCCGTGAGACCATTCCAGGCAATACCCAGAGGGTGAATTGTTTCCCCCTTCTCCGCTCCATGGTTGTTAAACCTCGTGGTACCTATCCCCAAAGAGGAATATTGTTGCCCGTACTGCTTATATAGTGTTAAAAGAAAATCTTTGTTTCTAAGATCCGACTATCGATTTTAGGGAAGGCAGTACCATTCCGGCTGGCAGCAAAATTATGCTCCGATTAAATCGGAGATTGTGTGGGTCCGGTCCAAAGTTTCCATTTGAGGTGACTGGTTGACTTGGAGCACCTGAAAGGCTGAAAATGACCTTGGGCCCCCGTTACCCGACCCACAAGGCACCCAAGCCCACACTACGAAGTCCCCCACTCTACGGAACGGACACGCGCTGCCGTTGCTCCACGCACGTCATCTCCTATTCTCCTTCGCTTCCTCCCCCGCCGGCTCCCTAGTCCCCTTCCCCAATGGACTCCGGCGAGTGCTCCAACTCCAACCCCTCCGCCTCGTCCCCGCCCGCCGCCGGCATCTGGCCAGGCTAGGTAACCGGCCTCCTCAACCCGGCCGATCCTCTTTTCTTTGTGTTTCTTTCTTCAACCGCACGGGTTCTTAATTCTTTTCTTGTTTCTTGGCCCGTCCCGTGCATTCCTTTCCAGTGCCCGCGGATTCCGCCTACCCGGAAGTGGCCGTCGCCGAGGACGACGCCGTGGTCTGCTCCCTGGTCGCCCCCGCCGCCGGCGGGGAGGAGCTCGCGTGGTGCGAGATTAGGCGCGGCGGCGGCGCGTCGTCGGCGACGATCCGGAACCTCAGGTATGATCCGTGGCTGGATCTTTCTGTTGCTGGTAATCTCCTGGAGCGCGCATTGTAGGGAAAGTGCGGGTTTTGGTGTGGTTTTACGGACATATTTTTGTTGCATTTCTGTTCTTGTAGTATAAGGGGATTGCGATAGGATGTCAAATTGGATGTGTCTGGAGTCTCTTTTGCTGGCTTAGGGTTAGTTTTCGCTTGAATGGTGGGATTCGGTAGAGCGAATTGTGAGAAAGGTGGATTTTTTACCGTAAAGAAAAGGTGGATTTTTTACCCTTTGTTGTACTACTGCATCCATGCTCTTGGATAACTTAAATACAAACTTTACTTATTTTGTCGGACTCTTGTTAATGTTTCATGCTTGTCATATGTCATATGGGTGTCATTTTCATTACATTCTTGCTAATGCTCATGCTTTGCCATTGTCCATGTACCATTGATAAAGCTCGGATGCAATAATTGTTGATGGAAGAGTTATCCAACAAGAAGTAGTTGACATTAAACCAGGGAGCGAAATTGTACCAGGACCCCAGAAAGAAGGTCATATAGTTCTGCATTTTCAATTTGTACTACACAGAGTAGCGGCACTGCATGTTCTGCATCATTTTTTCTTGGAGAGAAAAATATACTTTTCTTTCTACCTTTACGAAGCTGAACAAATTTTTGTGACTATTTTCATTAAATGTGTATTCTTTGAGCCATTTTGCATTGTTATGTCGCTAAGAGATATCATTCTGTATAAGGTAGTTTCTGGGTTTACAAAGTGAAACATGTATCTGCTACAATTCTACATCTATATGTCTGTTTGTTAACTCTGAAGACATCAAAGTCAATAGCAAAAGGCAACAGTATAATTTTTTATTATATTTATATTCTGATGTCATTCAAATTGTCTTGAATACTTTCTCAGTCCACAACCCAGAACTTCCTCACTATCGGCAAACCTACATCTCATCACATTCTGAGAATGTTTGTCAGACTTGCAAACTGTCGTGGTATAATACACGGCAGTGCCATAGGGATGGCTAAGAGTGGGTGAGGCCTAAGTGACGAACGACGGCGCACGCTCGTGATTGAGCATGAGCACGGTAGACACCGAGACGTACCCAGGTTCGGGGCCCTCGTGTGGAGGTAACACCCCTACTCCTGCACTGATCTGTATATGATGATCACAAGAGCTACAATGGTGCTCCTTGAGCTGTATGCTATGCTCTCAGAGGTATGGTGGATGGTGAGTGTAAACTGAGCTGAGTAGAATGAACCAAACCCCTTCCATGGGGTGCCCGGCCCTCCTTATATAGGACTGGGGGCCCGGTTAGAAGTTACGTGCCGGGTAGCCGGCTTGCCGAGTAGCGGGCGGGGCCCGAACCAACGGTCACCCACAGTGCTGCGTACTGTGGAGACGTCAGCCACGCCGGTCAGCGGTATGGTATGTCAACTCCACGTCCCGTCGGTATGGTCGGCTGACCACTGCACACTATGCACTGTAAATATTCCCCTGGCGTGGCTGACGTCTCCACAGTATGCAGCACTGTGGGTGACCGTTGGTTCGGGCCCCGCCCACTACTCGGCAAGCCGGCTACCCGGCACGTAACTTGTAACCGGCCCCCCAGTCCTATATAAGGAGGACCGGGCACCCCATGGAAGGGGTTCGGTTCATTCTACTCAGCTCAGTTTACACTCACCATCCACCATAGCTCTGAGAGCATAGCATACAGCTCAAGGAGCACCATTGTAGCTCTTGTGATCATCATATACAGATCAGTGCAGGAGTAGGGGTGTTACCTTCACACGAGGGCCCCGAACCTGGGTACGTCTCGGTGTCTACCGTGCTCGTGCTCAGTCCCAAGCGTGCGACGTCGTTCGTCACTTAGGCCTCACCCACTCTTAGCCATCCCTATGGCACTGCCGTGTATTATACCACGACACAAAGGCTGTAGTTGTGCATCAGCAAATCTTTACAATTTAGAGGCGCTCTATTTTCGTGCTTCTCTAATTCTGAACAGATGAACTGGATTATTTTGTAACGCATTCATGTAATTCATTTTTCTTCCAGGGCATTTAGTGTATACCTTTGATATTACAGCCACGAAGGACCATAATGAAAACAATGTAAAGGTAATCTTATGAAAATAAATGTTATTTATAATGATAGTCTTTGTGCACTAATTACAAGCTACTAACTTGTAATTAAATGATGATGTCAGATTGTGCTAGATATTGAGAATGCAAAATGCAGCATATGCCTGAATTTGTGGCATGATGTTGTTACTGTTGCTCCCTGCTTCCATAACTTCTGGTACTTTTCTAGCTTTCCTAGGCGCTCTCAGAGTCCCAGTTTAAAATCTTAGGTGGTAATCCTTTCTCTATTTTTTTTAAGCAATGGCTGCTTCTCTGAGTGGTTGAGGAGGTCTTCAAGTAATTCACGTGATAAAAGTCAGAGTGCTGCCTGTCCACAATGTAGGACAGCAGTGCAATCAGTTGGAAGGAATCACTTCCTTCATAATATTGAAGAGGTATGCTAGTTTCTGCTAGTGACTGCATTCCTTCCTGAATTTTGTTCCTGTCATTGTTGTTGGTATACAGTACTAGATTTCATTTCACTGTTATTTTTTGTAGGCTATACTAAAAGCTTTTTCATCACTTCAACGGTCTGATGAAGAGATTGCGTTGTTAGAGTCATATGCGTCGGTTAAATCTAATCTTGTGAGTTCAAAACCTTACTACAAGAATTCCATGTGTACACTGTTCTCTAAATGCATCAAGTGTGGTTATCTTATTCTTTTTAAGAAAATAAACGCACCTTTTGTCAAATACCTGCGGTAATTGCTGTGTAACTAATTGCCGAAGAAGTTATTTAGTTTACAGTTGATAACTGTAGATCTTTCAAGGCTCATGAGCTTAACTGGGTAAGCTATTATATAGGCAGTTAAGCACATGTGACATGGTAATGTGATGAGGCATCTTTCTGAGGCTTGACAAACATCATATTTCTGTGAGGTTTTGTCAGACAACTTATCTCTCATTTTTTTCCTAGGAAATCCAAGCCCAGTTTCAATATGTGAGCTCGACATATGAAGTATGATAGTGAATTTTCAACATTAAACAGGAATATAGCAGTTTATATAACATTTTGGCAAATGAATTCATGGAACATAGAACCCGCAGAGATTAACCTAGCATGTTATGGTTTTGAATTTATTAAAAGAATTAACAGGTATACCACTGGATGCAATGTTACTATTGAATTTGTTAAAAGAATATAACACGGGATGCAAATTCTGTAATTGTGTTCCAAGGTTAGTTTATCTCGTAGTCACTATGGTACTATTGCCAACATGAGCAACATGTGACAGTTGCTCCTTGCTAAACCTACCGAGTCTGAGGTTCATAAATGGCTTCTTACTCTATTATCTACTTCACAAGTGTATTTTCTTGTATATATGGTCTTGCTCTGTTCCCAAGATTGAAGATTCACAATAGTCCGTGACGTGTTATTTCAAACCGTAGGTTTTGGGAAAGCAGAAAAATCAATCAAGGAAGCGCCCTTTGCCACGTCCAAGTGATGAAAGCAACGATGCTGAACTTCCATGTCCTCAATGTGGTAAATATGGGAATTCCTTTTTGAACATTATATTGCAGTAATCTAGTGTTTCTATCGTTTTGACCAACATGGACCAGTACATTCCAGCCATTAGGTTTTCAAGATGTGGGGATATGTTATCACTATAATAGTCGTTTCCTGATACAACATAAGTATGTGCTTGCATGACCTCGGACTGAGTGCATTGGTTTTGCATTGATGTGGTTATATCAGTAGCTTTTGAATTCTTTCATTAAAGTTAAGGCAAAGGCAGAGCTTCTGCCTTTTGTGCCAAGCAAGTGGGGTAGGCTAGATATGAAACCCAACAGAATCATAAGAGACCAAAATGTGGAAGAGAGACCCAACAGAGCAGTCGAATAATTAATTGAGTTATATATTCAGCATTCAGTTTTACATTTTCCGTAGGAAGTTTGTTCCTCTTTTGACGGCATATGACTATTGCAGGTACTGAATTTGTTGGATTTAGATGCAGTCCGGGAGCAGCACACTTGCAGTGTAATGGATGTGGAGGAATGATGCCTTCTAGACCTAGCACCACCACACAACAAAAATGTAATTTTTTAATTGTGATCGTCTGTACTCATGTAAACTATATGGATAATATTGTTTTGTTCATTTGATATGCTATTTAGCACTATGCTGGTGTAGTGCAATGCTGTTGAACTTGACATTTAGCGCGTTATATTTTGTGCGGCCTTGCTTAGATATTTTCCATTAATTAATAACTTAAATCTATTTTATTCATAAATCTACATTAACAATATGACCATCATTCTTTGCTTCTCAAGAAGTTTCTGAAGATAGCAGTTTCCACGAGCAGTTTGATTTCTCCTTATTTGTAATGAAGTTCATGAAACCGATTAACTTTGCTGGTGCTGACCTACCAAACTTGTGTTGCAGGTTTGGGGTGTGATGGGGCATTTTGTGGTGCTTATTGGCATTCCCAAGGAGTGAATTCAAGTCATTGTGATCTAATCTGCAACCCTGAAACTTTCAGGATGGTAAGCAAATCTATCCTCTGGTGTCTTCTCAACCCTGTTGTTCCGTTACATCATCATACACAGCAATTGCAATATTTTGACATGATTTGTGTGCTATATTCTAGATCTCTCAGCACCGTATCTCCGGACTTCCTATCACGCTTCACGGGGGCAATCCATTTGAAAAAGATGTAGGAACATTATACCATGATCTTATCCGTTATCATTTATGACCTTGATTGTAGTTTCACGTTTGAGTACATTGTGATTTCTCCCTTATAGATTACACAAAGATGCATACAGCAATCTGGCAAAACGTTGCAGGCTGTAATCTCGGAGCGGATAGCAAAGTTTGACAATAAGGAACTTGGTAACGTTCTATCATTACAATTGAATATTGTTTTTATGCATGTAGATATCTGTGAAGGAATTGTCTTTAAAAAATTCAGTTGTACCATGACATGATAATAGACTTATTGCCTACAACTATATTCATGACTTGAAGAAGGAAAGCCAAAAGGCTACTACTTTCGGGGATATCTTGCACTTGGTTTACACAACACACTTTTTTCTTTCACGAAAATGCAGAAGGCTTTGTCTCTATGTATTGGTAGAAGAAAAATTACGTAGAAGCACAAGACCGGTCCAACAACCCACTTTATAATCTTACACGCCTTAGAGATAAACACTCGCTAGACCATACCCTACTCATACTGTCATTGCCCATGCCCCGTATATTTTTATATGACAAAATGTTCCCCCATAAATTACATTTGAATCATTAATCATATAATGCTCTTGCTGGATGCAGATCGCTCAAGGCTGCAGTTGAATAATGTGGATGCAATTACTTCCAGGGCATATCTTTGCAAGTAATTGCTTATTGCTTCCTGGGTTGACAATAATAGTTTCTTGATTTCATCTTGGTGCCTTTGCTGATTTTGTTGACTTCAAATGAATGCAGCAATTGCTACAACAAGTTCATTGATTTTCTGCTGTATTGGTTCCGCGTGTCAACGCCCAGAAATGTATGTATACATAACTCCTACCATCAATTCATAATGTCATGGTCTTATGCTAATCATTCAGAATTTTTTAAATATGCCTTGACCTTCATGTTATGAGATGTCGATGTTGCAAGTACACTTATGTATAGTTAATATACAAACATCTATGTCCACAAAAGGTTAGTGTGTACTGTCGAAGTTACTTCGCCAACGAGAACAGAATTTGTTGCAATCATCTGAAATACAATACTAGGTACATGTTACTGAGTGCAGTGTGGACATTAATTAGGATTAGCTTAAAGCAAGCTGTTACATCTCAGACCACTGTCTGATACATACTAACCAAGCTGTTACATCTAATTAGGATTTTTCCTGTGGTTTCCAACCTGTTTGTTTGGTAGGTGCTGAAACTAGTAATTCATTTTGAGCTCAATCATTAGTGGTGGTGAATATAGAAATTCCTGACAAAAATATCAAGATATGCTTTATGCCCAAGATTTATTGAGATTCTACCTTAAGTCCTTAACAAGGTTGCAGAAATTGGTATGTGGTGGACCTGGTTGTTGGCGTAAAATAGTATGATTACCAGTTAGGGTTAGCTGGTTTGAATCTGATAGATTGTTCGAAGCAACAAATTTCTGATTCAACTGGTTTATTGAATCTGTTCTTGATATATTTATTGTGTTTCTAACTGCTTTGATGACTGCATCTATAAAGCTGGTCTAAATCATGCATGGAATAATGTGACTTGGACCTGGATGAACTCTGAAGTTTTATATTGGATGAATTGGTTGCTTTTCATGATCCAACCCGGGACTCCTGTTTATATTGAACAGCTCAAACAGGAGTCCCGGGTTTCTTTTATCAAATGTAATATATGATTAAACATTGACCACCTAACTACTTCCGCTGTTTCTTTTATCAAATGTAATATATGATTAAACATTGTGTTCATTGTTTGTAAGGTTAGGTCCCAGTCTAAGCTTTACCACATCCTTCATACACATTAGAAACATCATGCAGTAATCTATCAACACCTGCAATGCTCCCCTGCACGTTCCTTATTAATTATGCATATCTCTACTATATAATATAGCTAGAGGTGATGGTTGGTACGTTTTTTAGATTTCCAGTTTTACCCCTATCTCTCAGAAAATATTACCCACCTTGCCACCCTTAAGTCGTAACGGTTCGCTCGCTCGATGTATGTATATCTCTCTAAAAAAACCGGAAAACCGGTCAGAAGAAAATCGAGCACCTTCGTCTCCCACCCCTCTCGCGATTGGGAGGCGACGGAGCCGGCGGATGGGGGCGGCGGCGGGGACGGCAGCGGTGGAACAACCGGTGGTTTACTAACGACGACGGCGTGCTAAATCCTTCCATCCCTCTGTAGACGTGATCTCTCAGGCAGGGGCGGCGGCCAGATCTGGAAGCAGCGGCAGTGGTAGGTCGGGGCGCAAGACCCCAACTCCGGCGCATCCCCCGTCCACCTTCTGTCCTGCCTACCGGCGGCTTCCTACACCACTTTGCGCCCTGTGAGGAGCGCCTCACCGGAGAACAGCCGGCGGTCCCTTTGCGGCTCTTCCCCACAAAATCTTCCATAAAATAAATCCACGCCCTAATTCGCTCTGCGGCATCGAGCAGAGGAGATGGCGCGGCAGGAGGAGAAGCTGCGCTGCACCAAGGAGCCCTTCGTCGAGGACGTCGGCACCCGGAGGATGTAAGGATGCTTTCCTCTCCGTTCTCGCTTGTTCGTCGTGGTGCTCGCGCAGAGGCTGCCGCTTATTGAATCTCGTGTTGTTTTACTTCAGAAAGAGCATGTGGTTCAGCATGCTGTCCGGCAACGAGATACGCCAGTTCGCGGAGACGCAGGTCTGGAGCAACCGGATCTACGGTCCCGACTTGAAACCTGTGCCCAACGGATTGCTCGACACGCGGATGGTAATCTCTCGCTTCCTCCCCTCCTCATTGACTAATTCAGGCCTTCAGGGGGTTATGTGTGTATCTGTCTGAACAATTGAGTTCTTTGTTCCAAACCTACGAACGCCACTGTGTGTGTTTGTGCGCAATGCATCGTCTTACGGTTTACTGCTAAAAATTCCATGGAGCTGCAAACAAGCACGGGGAGTGCGGTACTTGCCATGGTTCATTCTCCGAGTGTCCGGGCCATTTTGGTTATTTGAAGCTTGTGCTACCGGTTTTCAATATTGGGTTCTTCAGGAATATTCTGGATGTAGTGAAGTGTATTTGCAAGGTATCACCTCGGCGAAGCTCGCATATCTTGGGTCTATGATCTGATATGTAGTGATTCTTATACTTGTTCCCCATGCCTTTGCAGGGCTGTAGCAGGGTTCTTCTTGTGGAGAAAGATCACAGAGAGTTTCTGAAGAAGATGAGAAATTCTAAAGAACCACTATTGGATGAGTCCCGGGGCTGCACGCAAAGCATGTCGTCTGGATGGTCTGTGCCAAGTCCAACAGAAAATCTACAACCATAAAAGTATATGAGCTCCTGAACCAAGAAGATTTGTTTTTGTAGGACAGCTCTTTTAACTATAGTGGAAGTATTGGAAGTTCTCCACAGAGTAATCACCTAATCACCTTCAGTGAATGTTAGCGTAGCTGTCCTGGCACTTGAGTGTTTGAGAAAAAAGGGATGTTAGTTTTCAGCTGGAGCACTACATGCTTTTTTTTGGATGGACATATTCAGAGTTTCAGACATCGAGTGGATGTTGTTTGGATCTTCAGATAACTGCACTCATTGTAGCTAAGTGGAACATACGAATACACCCTACTGGGAATTGGCAGTAGGTGGTTACAAGTTTACAACCAGTTGTATGAAATGATGCCCTATTTTGTGCGATTTAGTCAGGCATCCAAGATGGCATCAACGAGGCTGCATTTACTTAAGTATTTCAGAAGTTCAATTCTTTTCATGTTTTAATTCAGCTATCTGTAGAGTGTAGACTGTAGTAGAAATAGATTAATTTCAAAGGTAACAGTTAAGCTTTGTCACCTGCATGCCACAGTCATTTGTATGTTACTTCAGTAGATGTTCAATAGTTTCATTAGAGAACTCTCTCACCATTTTAATCAAATTTGGTGGTCCTATATTTTGCTTCGGCCGCGTGCAGCCAGAGGATTCACCTGAAGTACTGAACGGATCAGGCTAGAGCTAAGCGAGAAGAGAAAGTGAGAGGCATGGTGCATGGCGTCATCATGCAAGGATTCAGAAGCAGCATACTACTGCTGTGTGATTTACTAGCCAAGAGATGCTTGTGCATGCTCGGTGGTGCTGTTGTGCTTGGACATGTGCTGCTGTTGGTTCCATTGTAAATTAACCCTTTTCCACACTCAAATACTATCGTCTGTTGAGAATCCTACGAGCATATATTGGTTGTTCCGATGGTCTACCTGTAGAAGCCCCTCTATATTTATTAATCTGCTATTTCCTTTCTATTTTTTGCAAGTAACATCTTGATATAGTAATTTGATTCGGAGCCCTGCCCGAGTTTTGGAACAGACTCCGGCTGTTATAAAATGCTTTTTATTCAACATTGGATGCAGGCACACAATTTAATACTTGCTTCACTCACATTTGCAAATTCTTATGTTATTGGGTGGTACACCATGTATGTAGATGATGCAAAGAGTCATGTTTTAAGTGAGTAGGTTTGAAAAAGAAGAGGCCATGAACTATATCTTAAGCTGACTTTTGGATACCCCATGATGTATATACAAAGAAGATTAGAAAGTAAGCTGTGAGATTTGTTTTAATTTTGCGAGGATTGTTGTATAATGGGACGTGTAAGAGAATTGAAATCTAGGAGAAAGCCAACATAATTCTAAAACGACGATAGAGCCAAATTCCAATTTTACTTCAAACCTAACATGTTTGATGTATTTTAGCCCGTTTAAGCCCGTTGCAACGCACGGGCATTTTGCTAGTTTCCTATAAGTCCTTTAATGGCGATGGTGGCGTTTATTTTGCAGCTGCTTCCACCTGATGCTGCTAGCAGGGACAGTTGCTGGTACGGTTTCATGTGTCGTACCCAGCACCATCGACCAGACCACGCCAAGAAGCTGAATCATGTCTGTCGTCCGACAAGAAGCAACCCCTAACTTGCCTGATCTATCCTCAAACCGATTCTTCGACGACAGAGAAGATTGTACATAATGTAGCAACACACGCTCATAGGGTCTTTGCTTTGCCTCCCAGTTTGATTTGTGGGAACATGTGTGTGTGGTGGATCATACTAAACGGTTTCATCGAGTGTGACGTTCCATGTTCCAAATTGTCATGATTGGTCTTTGTTGATGTCCTGTCACGTCCAAAGCTCGCCTCCTGGAGCCCTCCTCATTGTTCATGCGCCATATGAACCAATGTGCAAGCTGTGTCGTGGTGGTATCATGGCAGATGCCATAGGATGGCTAAAGTGTGGGGCCGATGGACGCTGGTGGAATCCGGGAGAGGGCTAGCGCGCTAAGAAGCACACACGAAGAACACACCAGTACACCAAGATCTACCCAGGTTCAGGGCCCTCGTGAGGAGGTAAAGCCCCTACTCCTGCCTGCCTCTCTCTATATATCTCGGTATCACCAATACAAGCTTGCTCCTTGAGCTGTATATCTCAACAATGGTGAAAAGCACAAGGAAGGAGATGAAGCTACGGGTCGGAAAGTATCTCAGGGCACCGTCCCTCACGCAGGAGGGGGTGAGGGCATATATATAGGCTAAACCGGGTTACCGGAATACCCCTACCGAAGCACTGTAGCCATGCCAAAGGTATGTCATGATGTTACTCCTGTCAGAGACAGGACGTGACAAGCCCATCTCCTGCAGCTCTACGGTGCAGCTAGAAGGTACTCTCTGGCAGAGACAAGACATGGCCTGCCCATGCCTCTGCCTCGCATTCTGTTCCCGGATAACCCGGAGTCAGCGGTGGAATGATGGCATGCCATCTCGGTCTCCTGCACGCCCCCGTGTCAGGCGCTTCCGTGTCAGGCGCTCCCGTGTCAGACGGGATATGACAGGAGCATTGACCTCTGTCCGATACAAGGATAACCCGGCATGGATATGCCGGATCCTCCTTTCTCAAATATCCTTCCCTGCACGTAAGAAAACACACAAGTTACCGACATACATATGTCGGCTATGTTATCTCGGATCTTTATCTCGGATCCCTTGTCTCGGTCGACCCACGCTAGCTGGCACCAGCATGGTACCCCGGCCCCTTCTGGCCCAGGTTACCTCGGTAAGCCTATCTCGGTTTGCACCTTCACCACACTCTGAAGCCCAGTTATGCCGGTTTTACTGTAACTTGGCCCACACCTGGGCATAGCTTTTACCTCATCATGACCCTACCCGGGGTAGCCCCCCGACATTAGTCCCCGAAGCTGGTGCGGTCCTGCAGCCTTGGATGGAGGGCCACAGCAGGTTTAATCAACCGAAACAGCCATAACAAGTATCCGACATTACCATGTCGGTTCAACCAGAGAGCCACTAACAAACTTTTCGACTAATTCCGACATCTGCCCCTGTGTCGGTTTCTCCGATACAAGAATTCCGCTGAAAAAGCAAGTCAAGCTTTCACGACCAACTCAACTTAACGCCACCATCCGAGATTCTCATGCCGGTTTATCTCAAGCTTCAAGAATCAAACCTCCCACAAACTCCGAGATTTGCCCTTGTGCCGGTCTCTCCGACACAGGAAGATTCCCACAATCTCTCTAAAGATCTCCTCCTGGCACGTGGCGGAGAGACACTGCGCGTCACCTCGGTTCCTGCGCACGGACATACACATCTCAGCACGCACGCCGCCCACGTCACGCGCCGTCACGCCACGTGGGCACTTGAGTGTGTTGACCGCAGCGCGTCTCCTAGATTCCCGCGCCATTAACCGCACACGATCACGCAGCGGGCCGTTGCCACCTTGTGGCCCACGATGCGGCGGATCGTGCGGCCGCAAACACCGCAACCGCGCAGATCGTGCGCGGTTAATCCGCGCGCCCGTTGCGGTAACTGCACGCGGTAAATGAGGAAACCGCACGCGCGCCGTACCCATAAATAGGGGGACGGGCGCTTCTCCTCGTCCTCTCCGCACTCTCTTCTTCTTCCTTCTCTCTCCCCAGCGACATCGCCACCGCCGTGCAGAGAGCTCCGCCGCTGCACGACGCCGGATCTTTCGAGCCACCGCCCACCGGAGCACCTCGCGCCGCCACCGGACACGCGCAACTCCGGCACGCCCCGCGCATCTTCGCCGCGCACCGCCGTCGCAATCTTCGGTAAGTTCTTGCCACTGCCATTGCTGATGAACGTGTTCATCCCCTCCGATGAACACGTTCATCCTCTCCGCTGGATCTGTTCATCCTCCTCCTCCTATCCGTAGAAGCTCTCACATCCAAATGCATAGATGATAATGAACTTAGTTGCTTAGATCCCCTCTGTATTTTCTCCACCGTGCCTCTTAGCAATCTTGCGATAGTTTCTCCGCGGGTCTTCACAAGTTTCAACTCACAAGTTCTTGTATTTATCTTCTATTTATTTTTCCCCGTAGATCTTTCCATCAAACACTTAGCCACAGAAACGTGTTTCCCGCCACTTATGCACTTTTCCTATGTTGCCCAAATGTTCCGAGATACCTATCTCGGTTCCTTTGTTGCCTAAATACCCGAGATACTTATCTCGGTTCCTCTATTGCACACATACTCCGAGACACTTATCTCGGTTCTTCTGTGCCTCTTTTGCAGATCTCTTCCGAGATGTCAACCCGCAATACCCCGGAGCCTGCCGAGGATATCGCTGAGGGAGAGCGCGCCGGGTGGGAGGGTTCCGACGTAACCCAGGGCGAGATAGATTGCCTAGTCCGGACCAAACGCATTCCGGCACAAGTGATATGCCGGGTTCCCGGCAAAGAGGCCGAGCCAAAGCTGAAAACCGGCGAGCGCGTGGTCTTCGTCGCGCACTTCGAGCGCGGCTTTGGACTCCCGGCGAGCGAGTTCTTCCGGTCCTTCTTGGATCGGTTCCGGCTTCAACCTCACCACCTTCCAGCCAACGCCATTACCACGCTCTCTGCGTGTGTCTCTTTCTCGAGGGATACCTCGGACTTTGGCCCACGGTAGAGCTCTGGGCCAAGTACTTCCAACTCCGGAAGCAAAGTGTCCCGGATCCGGAGAACAAGAACTTCCCCAAGGAGATGACCCCGTGCGGAGCTGCTACCATCATACCTCGGAAGGGTTCCGTCTTACCTCGGATTCAAGGGCTGGAGTCATGCCGGAAATGGCAGCGCACATTCTTCTACGTGAAGAACCCGGACAACCCAGACAATGCTGATTATCTGAACCTGCCACTATTCAACATCGCCACCCCCACTGAACAGTTCAACTGGTCCCTCAACCCGAAGGACCTGAACATCGAGATCAACCAGATCCACAAGGTCGTGGAGGAGCTGGTGAAGGCAGGCCTAACGAGCGATGATCTCCTGAGGACCTTCATCAGCCGCCGAGTTTCCCCCCTCCAAGACCGAGTTCACAAGATCTGCCACATGAGTGGCCAGTATGATCCAACTCGGATCAGCACCCACGAGCTGAACAAAGCCGAGATCAGAAGACGTGTCAAGGCAATTGCCCGCACGCTGATGACCGAGGAATGGGAATGGGGTCTTGAACCTCATAACAGAACTCGGCTTCCGGAGCCAGTAAGTAACCTTGCAACTTGCACCGACATATTTTTTCCTACCGAGGTAACTCTTATGCCGGTCCCATAATCCGCTCATAAAGTAACTCGGTTTTACTGCTTCTGGTTTGCAGAGGTTTACCCGGCAAAAGACTGAAGATGGAGAGGATCCCTCCTCCAAATGGGGCCAAGATATCCCTGCCCCGGACGTCGCCGAGGTAGAAGATCCGGATGATGAGGATCAGCTGCCAATACCGAGAGCTGGCGCCCCTACCCCGGGTAAGCCTCGAGCCCGAGCTTCAATCCGAGATTGGTCAGATGATGATGATCTCGAAATGCTAGAGGTAATTGACGCTCGTCCCATCGCCTTTGCTCCCCCAGCCCCGGCATCAACTAACCCGGGTGGCTCTGCCCCGAGTGCACGCCCTGCTACCTCGGGCAAACAAGTGGCATCTCGCAAGCGCGCGAGACCGGTACCTCGAAAACCGGAACCTCCACATCCTCGGATCCAGCCGCGCCGCAGGCGAAGCGACAGAAGAGAGGAGCGGTTAAGCCGAGGAAGGCAAGAAGACCCCCAGTTACTGAAGGGTAAGATATTCTTTGCCGACACAAGTTACTTCCTTTTTTCCTTCTGCCGGGATAACTTTTTCCCGACATAACACTTTTTCTTGTTTGACGCAGTGCCCCCCTTGAAGTTGACCAGAGTGCCTCTTCTATGCGCTCGCCCCTTCCGAGTACAGCCGAACCTCGGCCACGTGACTCCGGGGCACCCGCCACCTCAACTGTCATTCCCGAGGTTGTGATCCTCGACCAAGATGATGGCTCCGGTGCCCCCACCACGGAAACCGACATCCCGCGGGCCGACACTTCGGTGACCTCGGGCGCACAGCAACCACCACCACAACAACAACAGCCGCAACAACAGCAACCACAACAACAACAGCGCAGCAGCAACAACAACAGGAACAGCAGCAACAACAACAGCACCAAGGACAGCAACAACCTCAACAGCACCAGCAGCAGCCAAAGCAGCCGCCCCGGCCGAGGCCACCAAGTCCAAGTCCACCACCAAGTCCCCCACCAAGTCCACCGAGTTAGCAACTCGGAAAGCTATTCCACTCGCCAAGCCGACAGAGCCAAGCAGCCACCGGGAAACAGCTTGCCAACCCGGAGAGACAAGTGGTGTTGACTCCAACCACTACCCCGGAGCACCAAGCTCTCACCACTTCTGTCTCCCGAGTCACCAGCAGCAGCTGGGTTTTACCCCAGCTCCAAACTCAGAGTGGACACAGCTTAGGCTCGGAGAAGCAGTACCACATGGACTGGAATGCTGCCGACACAAGCGAGGTCTCCTCCGCGCACCCGGTCACTCCACATCCAGCTGGCCCCAGTGCACTTGCTCAGGCCATGCACAATTTGCAAGTCTCGACCCTTCGAGCCAGCAAGCTTGCCGAGGTATTTTTTCCTCAGCCAAACTTTTATTCCTTTGCCATAGATGATAAACATACACAATCCCCAGTCCCCGAGATTCGGGTTGAGTGACCTGTGCTCGCCCGAGTAAAGATCACTCAGCGCGAATCTTCACAAATTTTCATCATTAGACTCAAAAAATCCGACACTTAGGATCTTCAAAAATCCGACACTTAGGATCTTCAGAAAATCCGACACTTAGGATCTTCAAAAATCCGACATCCAGTCCCCGAGATTCTTGTCGAGTTTTACTCGGCAGGAATCTTTAAAAATCCGACACTTAGCTTTACTCGGCATGAATCTTCAACTAATCATACTAACTCTTTGCTCTTTTCAGGATTGCACCAACGCTCGGACCACGTGTTTCGGAAGTTGCTTCTGGACCACAACAAGCTCAAGAGGTCCCACAAGCAACTTCAGGAGACGCTGAAGAACAAGGAAAAAGCGCACGCCACTGCCCTTCAGAAGGAACGGCAGAAGTGTCTCGGCTCCAGGAGGAACTTGCCCGGGTCCAGGGCGAGAAAACCGGCATTGAGCAGGCCCTGATGCAAAAGGAGGAAGCTGCTCAAAAGCACAAGGAAACGCTCGAGGCGTCCGAGGTTCGCGCTACCTCGGCTCAAGGAGAACTGGATGCCCTCAAGGCAAAATCCGACATCTGGCTCCGCGAGCTCACCCGGCTGAACAAGGAGATGGACTGTAAGTTTCTTTATCCTTTCCTTTTGCTTTCATTACTTGCACCGACATTAAGATATGCCGGTATATAACTCAATTCGGTGATAGCTTTTCTGTCTTCAGATCACTTCGCCCACTCCAAGGCTGCTGCACTCAACACTGTTCGCAAGGCACGAGCGAAGAGAGCCGAGGCTGGCCCAATCCCGGAGGAATGGGATATGGAAGATTACTTGACTGCTCTGAATGCTCGCATCTCTCCTTTGAAGGCCATTGGCCTGGATCTTCTTGATGCCGGTATCAAAGCTTACCGAGCCTTATGGCCAGGATCTCCAACTCCTCTAGCATTGAAGAACTGTCCAAGTGTCTGTCGGGGGCCGAGGCCAGGATCCGAGAGTGGAGATCCTCAGCAGCTCGTGCCGGAGCTGATCAAGCACTGACCTTTGTGCTCTCCTGGTACGAGTCCATCAACCTCAACGCCGTGCGCTCCCTGCGCCAAGGCTCCAAATGGACCTCCGATCCGACATTGATAGAGAGCCGCAAAGATGCAGCCAAATTCATGGCCAGTTATGCTCCCACCCGACACTTCATCCCGGGTCCCGCCTACTCGGATGACGAAGAAGATGACCAGGAGAAGAAGAGGATGATGAAGACGAAGAAGAAGATGACATCGATGAGGAGATCGAGGCCGAAGCTCCCGACGCTGACTGCCGAGCGACCGAGACAGCTGCTGCCGGAGCAACCGAGACTTCCGCTGCCGGAGCAGCCGACACTTCTGCTGCTGGAGCAACTGACATTGCCAAGCCGGCTGCGACCGACACTTCAGAGAAGCCGGTAACCGAGACTTCTGAGAAGCCGGTATCCGACACTGCTGGTGCCTCGGCAGCCACTCCAACTCCCGAGGTTGCTCCAACCACTGAAGCTTCTTCTGCCGCCGAGACTGCTCCCGAGCCTCGCACCGCTCCAACTGCTCCGAGCTCCTCCGAGGCAGCTGCCTAAGCTTATCAAACATTGAACCATTAAATCCCCGGAATGCCGGGTGCAGATGTAAATATACTTTAAGTATCTCGCAGTGCTACTTTTATCTATTTCATATAGTTTCACAAGACAAGCTTAATGCCGTATCACTTTGCACCAAGTCCCCGAGTTTACTTTCTTGTTTACTATACTTAGTAATCTTTGCTCTTGTCTACCATTTAGGCGTTCGACAGTCGAGTCACAAGATCAATCATTATAGCATACAATACTTGTAAATTTTGAGGTAAGGTTTAGAGTCATCCGACACAAGGAAAAGGAACGAAAAAACCGGGTTAGTAAACGACATATGTCGGATCTTTTTAGGACCGAGTCCCCGAGTCCATTTTCATGTTTACCATATACCATAACCTCTGCTCTTGACTGCCATTTCGGCGTTCGTCAGTCGAGTCACAAGATCACAACAAATAGCATACATTACTTGAACTTTGAAACGAGGTCTCAAAATCATCCGACATATGAACAACACAGAAAAAACCGAGATAAAACACAAGCATATAGACAAAGGCAGTCCCCGAGTTTCTTTTCGGAGTGCCGGCATTTTATTCAAAGGAAAAACCGAGATACATACACTGCGCCCTTATGAGTAAAAGGGACGAAGTAGAGCTACATTCCAGGGTCTTTTGGTCTCCTCTCCGGATTTGTCCATCACATTTTTCCTCGGTGCCTGTGCATCTATAAGATAGTATGAATCATTGTGCAGAGCCTTGCTCACAATGAACGGTCCCTCCCATGGAGGTGACAACTTGTGTCGGCCTGCTTTGCGTTGCACTAGCCTCAACACCAAATCTCCCTCTCGGAAAACCCGAGGGCTGATCTTCCGGCTATGATAGCGTCGGAGATTTTGCTGATATATAGCTGACCGAGATAAGGTCAGTTCTCGTGCTTCTTCGAGCAAATCAACATCATTTTCCCGAGCTTCTTTTGCCTCGGTTTCAGTGTACAGCGCCACTCTTGGCGAGTCATATTCCATGTCGGTTGGAGTACCGCTTCTGCTCCATAGACCAGAAAAAATGGCGTATAGCCAGTTGATCGATTTGGTGTGGTCCTTAGACCCCACAGCACTGCTGGTATCTCCTCTATCCAACATCCCGGAGTTCGCAACAGTGGTTCAATCAACCGGGCTTTGATACCGGCTAACACCAATGCATTTGCTCTTTCCACTTGCCCATTTGCCTCAGGGTGTGCCACCGAGGCTATGTCCAACCGAATTCTCTTATCCGCACAGAACCGAGCAAACTCTCCCACAGCAAAGTTTGTGCCATTATCCGAGATAATGCTATGGGGGTAACCATATCTCAAAATGATGTCCTTCAAAAAGGTCACCGCTGTGTGACCATCACACTTCCGGATTGGCTTTACCTCGATCCACTTGGTGAACTTGTCCACCATCACCAGCATATGAGTCATGTTACCTCGGGCTGGCCTGAACTCTCCCACCATATCCAGGCACCAAACTGCAAAGGGCCAAGTGATTGGAATTGTCTTGAGTGCCGAGGCTGGCAGGTGGATCTTTTTAGCAAACCTCTGACATCCCTCACACTTTCTGACGATATCTTCTGCCTGGTTCAAAGCACTGGGCCAATAAAACCCATGCCGGAATACCTTAGCCACCAAGGCTCTTGATGAAGCATGATGACCACACCTCCCTGATGAATTTCCAGGAGCATCTCCTGCCCTTCCTGCGGCTCGACACAGCGCTGCAGTACCTCGGTCACACTTCTCTTGTATAACTCCTGGTTGATGATGGTGTAGGCCTTGGATCTTCTTTGCACTTGCCTAGCTTCAACTTCATTACTTGGCAAACTCCCATCCATCATAAATGCCATTATTGGTTGTGCCCACTCCGGCACAGGACGCACAGGAAAGATCAGATCATCCACCTCCATGAGTCAACCGACATTACTTCTTCCGAGATAGAGTAACCAGTCCCCGGGTTCTGCCAAGCAGTCCCCGGGTTCTCCCAAATGCATCCGACATCGACGTCCATGGGAACAGCACCAGACTCCGGTTTTGCCGGGATAAAAATTGACTCGGACTCCGGCGATGGTTTGATTGATGGCTTCCTCAGATGCTCCAAGGCTATGCCGGGTGGAATTGGATCCCGGGATGAACCTAGCTTGGACAGTACATCGGCGGCGTCATTTTCAGCCCGAGGTATATGCGTGAGCTCGCAACCTTCAAAGAACCCCGAGATCTTCTGGACATGAAACCGATACAACGCCATGTTGGCGTCTAAAGCATCCCAATTTCCCGAGACTTGCTGCACCACCAAATCCGAGTCTCCGAAACATTCTATCCGGCGAATACCAATTTCTTTGGCCACATTTAGCCCATGAACAAGTGCCTCATACTCGGCCACATTGTTAGATGCCGCAAAATGAATCTGCAACACATATCTCAGTTGATCTCGCTTGGCGAGGTAAGGACTACCCCGGCACCTAAACCAATTTTTGTCCTTGATCCATCAAAGTGCATTCTCCAGTAATTGGGGTCAGGCCGTGGTGGCTCATATTGCATTTCAGCCCAATCCACCAGGAAATCCGGCAGTGCCTGAGATTTAATGGCATCTCTTCTTTCATAGTGAGGAGTGTAAGGGGACACCTCGATAGCCCACTTGGCTACTCGGCCAGTTGCATCTTTACACCCAATGATCTCCGAGATAGGAGCCTCACACACCACAGTGATTGAATGCTCTTGGAAGTAATGTTTCAACTTCTTAGCAGCCAGATAGACACCATATGTCATTTTCTGGTAGTGCGGATAGTTCTGCTTGGATAACGAGATCACCTCGCTAGGTAATACACTGGCCTCTGCACAGTTTTGCCATCTTCTTCTCGCTCCACTACCAATACGACACTCACAACCCGGTTTGTGGCTGCAATGTAGAGCAACATCGGCTCTTTGGGTAATGGTGAAGCCAGTATCGGCGCAGTTGCCAACATCTTTTTTAACTCGGTGAACGCCGCATCTGCTTGCGGGGGCCACACGAAGTGGGTTGTTTTCTTCATGAGTTGATACAAAGGCAATGCCTTTTCCCCAACCTGCTAACAAACCGACTTAAAGATGCCAAACATCCAGTGAATTTCTGCACGTCTTTGAGACATGTCGGTAACCTCATGCTTTCAATAGCACGGATTTTTGTCGGGTTCACCTCGATACCTCGGCTTGACACGAGGAAACCGAGTAATTTGCCTGCCGGCACACCGAAGGTACATTTGTCCGGGTTAAGTTTTATCCGGAATTTCCTCAGATTCTCAAATGTTTCTCGGAGATCATCAATCAGAGTCTTTTCCTTAGACTTGATGACAATGTCATCGACATACACCTGCACATTTTTTCCTATTTGATCATGCAAGCATTTTTGCATACATCTCTGGTAAGTGGCACCAGCATTTCTCAAACCAAAGGTCATGACACGATAGCAATAAGCCCCATACGGGGTGATAAAAGCAGTTTTCATTTGATCAGCAGGGTTCAGTGGTATCTGGTGAAAACCAGAATAAGCATCTACAAAGGATAACAGCTCACACCCGGCTGTGGAATCGATCACTTGATCTATCCGAGGCAGCGGGAATGGATCCTTAGGACATGCCTTGTTCAAGTTTGTGTAATCAATACACATACGCCACACAATGGCCACATTCGGGTCATCTTTTTTCTTTTCCACCAGGACCGGGTTAGACAACCAGTCCGGGTGCAGCACTTCCATGATGAACCCAGATGCAAGTAACCTGGCCAGTTCATCACCTATCACTTTCTCCTCTCATCCGAGAGACGCGCATAGGTTGCTTCACCGGTTTCATATCCGGTCTGACGAACAAAGAGTGCTCAGCCAACTCCCTCGGAACACCTGGCAGGTCCTGATTTGACCATGCAAAGATATCCCGGTTCTCACGGAGGAAGTGACTGAGCTCGCCTTCCTATTTCTCAGTTAACCCGGTACCAATGATGACGTTGTGGTCCGGACATGCCGGGTCAACATTGATCTTCTTGGTCTCTTTGGGCACCTCGAAAGTTGCATTCTGCTCCGGGTTAGCCATACCCGGCATACCGAGTTGTGCGGACTGAGCCAATGCCACCACTTCATGGATCTTTTCTTCTCTGCAGCGATATCAGTGACTCGGCTAAGCACGATCCAGCCGAGGCACACTCCAGTGCACGCTTGTAATCACCCGAGATAGTGATGATGCCATTAGGACCCGGCATTTTCATCTTGAGGTAACCCACATGGGTGGATATCATGAACTTGGACAATGCAGGCCTACCGAGTAAAGCATGGTATGGACTTTCGAGGTCCACTACCTCAAACTGGATACTCTCAGTTCGGCAGTTGTCCTTGGTGCCAAAACACATCAACCCAAATTTTGCCCATAGGTGCACATGAAACACCCGGCACTATGCCATGAAAGGTGGAGAACTCGGTTGCAGCATGTTTGCCGAGATACCCATCTTCACCATGGTGTCTCGGTACATGATATTGATAGCACTCCCATTATCAATGAGAACTCGGGTGAACCGAATATTGAGTGTGGGTCCGAAGAATGTCGGATCCACTACCAATGCATAACCTCCCGGAGTTGGCATAACTCGGGGATGATCCCTTCTGCTCCAAGTGATCTCTTGCTCGGACCAGTGCAAATACTTCGGTATTGCCGGCATAACTGCGTTCACCTCCAGTGCACGCCGATGCAAGCTCTTCTTGTCAGTTGGCTCGGTCACAAATATCACATAGCTCTGATGAGCTTCTCTGTAATCTCCCTGGGGATACTCTCCCTGCCTGCTGGGACCAGTGTTGTTATTGTTCCCTCCGACATTCACCTGATTCACAGGCTTCGGATCTGCTTGCCTCGGAACTGGCGGAATCACCGGGATAGCATTTGCTCCGGTAAGCGGCAAGTTTTGCCTCGGCGGAATTCTCTGAGGTGCCCCCACTTGATTTCCTCCGGCTCTGGCTCCTTCTCCCCTTGTGCGCTGATACCAGCTGCACTGCCGAGTTGTATGTTTGCAGGCCTGCGGATGTCTTGGGTGTGGAAACTGCATGGCCCATCCAACATAGCCTCATAAGTTAAGGATGGCTTCTGGTCACCCCATGGCCTCTTCCCTCTTGATTCTGGCCCCATGCTGGGCCATTGAACTTCGGACCGCTGCTACCGGCATCTGGCTGGTCTTGGTTTACAGCTGCAACCTGGTTCGAGCCATACCGGTAATCCGGTTCTCTCCTCTTGTTACCGAAGTCCTGGCGATCGTTCTGCCTGACTGGCCCGGGTCTGTTGTTCACCGGGTATCTTCTACTCGGCTCTCCCGAGTTCAGCAAAGGTTGCATCGGATCACCCAGTGCATAGCTATCCGCAATCCGGATTGTCTCGGCCAGAGTGGCCGGCATTTCCCTCTGCAACTTCTGCCAGAGCATGGAGCCGTGTCGGCACCCCTGGGCAAACCAAGATATGGCCTGTGCCTCTACAACTCCTTCACAGGAATTGCGAATAGTACTCCACCGGGTTAAGTAATCCCGGTCAGTTTCATTATCCCTCTGCTTGCACATCGCAAGCTGCTGAGGACGGTTTGGTCTCTTGTATGTGCTGGAGAAGTTGCTAACAAATGCTTCTTCAAAGTCCAGCCAGCAATCAACACTGCCCTCTCGCAGGTTGTTCAGCCAAATCCGGGCTGGCCCCTCCAACATCTGCGGGATATACCTCACCGCCCATCTGCGGTTACCTCCCGCAATATGCACAGCCGACACATAATCTGTCAGCCAGTCCTCTGGCTTAGTGCTGCCGTCATATGTTTTTGCACCTCGGTTTAGCTGAAAGTGCCGCACCGGTGGTTCCCTCATGATCCGAGGTCCAAAACATGCAGGTCCAGGTGGACCTTGCTCTTCCAGCATCTCGGACATATAAATCCTGTCCAACTTGTAGCGTGCATCATTTGGTGACAACTGGCGAGGTCCCAACCGAGATCCCAGTGCACCTTCATATCTCGGATACCCGGCTTTCTCCATAGCCGAGTAACCATCATCATAACGGTTAGCCACCTGTTCAACAACTTGCGGCTGCTGGACATGCCCGACATTTTGCTGCTGCTGCTGGGCGAGATTTTGTGTCGGATACCGAGGTGGATAACCTCGGCCAGCCGAGTTAACTACCCCGGCACCTGGACCGCCCTGACCGGGATTGCTTCTACCCCGGCCGGCACTACCTCGCCCAACTACCTGTTTTCCGGCACACGCCGGATCATACACCTGCATCTGTTTGCTCTTACCGGAGTTTACACTCCGGTCACGATCTCCACCGACATGCGGTGATGAAGCTTGCCCCTTAGATCCACTGCTCCCCTAGCCGAGTGAACAACATCGGACCCACCTGCAACTGTGTTGGCCTTGCGATAGGCCTCATTCTGCCGGGTAGCCACAGCTACCAGCTCATTAACTCGGTCTTGCTGCCTGCGGAGAGCTTCTCCGGATAAGCCAGACAACTCGGCTCTTGCTGCCTCGGCAGCTCTAAGAGTCTTAGCAGGGGAACTATACTTCGGTTTTTCGACCGATAAGGCTAGGAGTTTTGCTGGAGCTAGATCTACCATCTCTAGCAACTCGGCATTGAGGTTTTTACCCTCTTGCGCACATCCTCTACTCGACTAGGGCGAGCAGCTACCGGGGTAAAACCATGTGCTAGGTTATACTCACGGACAGTTATCCCGAACTCTCTCTACCTCGGCCATCTCCAGAGCCTCCTGAAGCAAGCTCTGACGCCGTGCCTCCAACTCTGCCTCTGATTGGGCAGCATCTGTACCGGCAACTACCGGCACATTTAATTCTCTATGATCTCCTCGAGGTGAGCTGGCTTAACCGGCACATGGGATGTACCGGCCTGGCCGGGGAGGTTTTCCCTCCTCTCCAGCGGCACTTTCGCCGATCTGGTAACCTTTGGTGCGGGATTACCGGCATCTCTTTTGCCGGGGTCTCCTTTACCGGCATCAGCCGCAGTGCCGGTCATCATGACCTCTGCGCAGCTCCCGGGGCGAGCGCTACGCCGGCCGCGAGCCGCACAGATAGCAGGAGGATCCTCCGCCACAAGCACCTGCTCGGGGTACTTGCAGACAACCTCGGTGGCGACGTAGGTCACGAAGGTGCCGAAGCTGATGAGGCAGCCGTTCGTCGGGAACGGCCTGCTGCCGAAGCATCCGCGTTGTCGCTGATGAAGTTCAGCGCGCCGAGCTTGCAGACGAGCCCGCAAACGACGCGCTCGCCGGAGTCGATGATGGAGCCCGTCCGGAATGTCACACCAGCCAGCGCCGCTGCGCCCCACGGTGGGCGCCAACTGTCGTGGTGGTATCACGGCAGATGCCATAGGATGGCTAAAGTGTGGGGCCGATGGACGCTGGTGGAATCCGGGAGAGGGCTAGCGCGCTAAGAAGCACACACGAAGAACACACAGCACACCAAGATCTACCCAGGTTCAGGGCCCTCGTGAGGAGGTAAAGCCCCTACTCCTGCCTGCCTCTCTCTATATATCTCGGTATCACAATACAAGCTTGCTCCTTGAGCTGTATACAACAATGGTGAAAAGCACAAGGAAGGAGATGAAGCTACGGGTGGAAAGTATCTCAGGGCACCGTCCCTCACGCAGGAGGGGGTGAGGGCATATATAGGCTAAACCGAGTTACCGGAAACCCCTCCCGAAGCACTGTAGCCATGCCAAAGGTATGTCATGATGTTACTCCTGTCAGAGACAGGACGTGACAGCCCATCTCCTGCAGCTCTACGGTCAGCTAGAAGGTACCCTCGGCAGAGACAAGACATGGCCTGCCCATGCCTCTGCCTCGCAGTCTGTTCCCGGATAACCGGAGTCAGCGGTGGAATGATGGCCTGCCATCTCGGTCTCCTGCACGCCCCCGTGTCAGGCGCTTCCGTGTCAGGCGCTCCCGTGTCAGACGGGATATGACAGGAGCATTGACCTCTGTCTGACACAAGGATAATGTCGTGGTGGGATCACGGCAGATGCCATAGGTATGGCTAAGATGGGGCCGAATGGTCGTTGGGGGAATCCGGGGAGGGTTTATGCACTCAAGAAGTGCACACGCAAGAACACGCAAGAAACCGCAAAACACGAACGATAAATCAAGAAACCAAGAACACTAAGCACACCACGATGTACCCTGCTTCGGGGCCCTCTTGTGGAGGTAACACCCCTACTGCAGCACTATCCTACTTAGTGTATAGCTCAAGGTGACAAGTACAAGCTGCTCCTCGAGCTGTATGATGATACAATGTGAGAACTTGAGTAAAAGATGGAGCTACACGGAAGGGAGAAGGAACTCCGAGCTAGATCCGAGGTGTCTCCGGGGGTTCCGAGGTTCCTCTCTCTCTCTCTTTTCTTTCTCTCCCTCCTCTGTCGATCGATCCCTCCAGCAGGAGGGGTGGAAGCCCCTATATAGGCCAGCCGAGTTACCGTTGTGCCCCTCGCTGAACACTGTTGCCATGCCTCTGCACCGGTCACCACGTACCCCTGTCAGGGACAAGACATGCCTGCCCATCTCCTGCTGCCTACCGGCAGAACTAGCATGTCTCCTCTGACCGAGATAGGACGTGGCCTGGCAGAGCTACCTCGTAGCCTTTCCCATATCTCCGCGTGGTCAGCGGTCAGAGACGTGCTGCCCCCCGCCGAACCCGGGGCACGCCTCTGCCAGGCTCCGTGACAGACGCTCCTGCGTCAGGCGCTCTTGTACCAGGCAGGAAGTGACAGGAGCATTGACTCCTGCCCGACCTACAGCTCCTTGCCTCTGTTAGCTCGGCACGGATGTGACGGGCTCCGTACCTCGGGTCTTGCGCTTAAATCCGACCACCTCGGACATTACTTCCTTCGGACAGCTTCTCCTGCACTCACCATACAAACCATAGCACCGAGGTAGTTAGGTCGGCTGAA
The DNA here is from genome assembly GCA_947311845.1 of Poa pratensis. Lineage (NCBI taxonomy): Eukaryota > Viridiplantae > Streptophyta > Magnoliopsida > Poales > Poaceae > Poa > Poa pratensis. The sequence continues at coordinate 70,833,286 of CAMZMU010000117.1, forward strand.
CATAGCTCGGACAGTGAACCTCGGCCCAGGCCAACGGGATACCTCGGCCCCTCTGGACCAAGATAGGTCGGCCTTTATATCCTCCAGGTCCAAGAATGAAGCTCGGACACTCCCAGGCCCAAGCAGGTCGGCCCTTTCCGTACTTCGGCATATCTTTAAACTCATCTTTGTGCCAAGCCTTGACCCTACCCGGGGGTAGCCCCCCAAGATTAGTCCCCGAAGCTGGTGCGGTCCTACGACCTCGGACGGAGGGCCGTAGCAGTTCAAAATAAGCAAGGCACCACCTCTAAAAACCGACCTCAAATATAGCTCCGCCGAGGTACTTCCCACAGACCTTAAATCTCATCCGAGGTGATCTGCAATCTGAACTTTCCGAGCTGTTTGACTCAGCACAATCTTGCCTCAAGATCTTCCGAGGCACGTGGCGAAGAATCTCTGCCCGGACCTCGAAATCCGGACCTTTGAAAGACAGGTCCTGACCACACGCCGCCTTCGTCGCCGGACCCACCAAACAGTGCACATGCGCCACTCGAGTACTGGACCAACTTGACCGCCCACGACCCCTCGGTTTTTGGCGCTGACCCGCACAGAAGATCCGAGGCTGGCTGTTGCCATTTTGCGGCCCACGATGTGGCCGATCGTGCGGCCACCAACCGCGCAACCGCTCCTCCCGCCCACACACGATCCCACGCCTCCCGGTAACCGCGCGGTAGTGCGCCGTTACCGCACGCGGCTTATAAATAGGGGCCCAGGGGTAACTTCCTCTTCTCTTCCCCACTCGCCCGCTGCTCCGTGCCCTCTGCCTCCAGCGCCAGCCGCGGAGCCCCTGCTGGTGACGCGCACCGCGTCTTGCGCCGCCACATCGCCGTTCTGCAGCACCGTTCCGCACCGCCGTCAAGCGCCTCGCCGCACCGGAGTACGCGCACTGCGCCGTGCGCCGTTGACTCGCCGCCGATCCTTCGCGTTCTTCACCGGTGAGTTCCTCGTTTCCCCTCCATTGCCATTGCCATGAACATGTTTCATCCTTCGATGAACTCGAGGATCATGATAAATCCGATGAACTTGAGGAACCCGATGCTCTAACCTTGCACTCTTTTAGCCATTTTAGATCTCATCTAGACTTGTATCAGACGCACCCTAGCACAGTCCTTTTAGGTTTTGCCCCTGGATGAACTCGAATT